>JAJPUD010002857.1:153279-244243 GCA_023553655.1 Myrmecobius fasciatus
ATTGTTGTCTTTTTCCAATTCACTATTTTTATTTTCCAGTGAGTTGGCGACTTTTTCCAATTCACCAGACTTATTTTCCAGTTTTTCACATCTCTGTTGCAGGGCGATGTTTCCTTCTTGCACGGCTCTCAGTTTATTTCCCCAATCTTCTTCTAGCTCTCTTTTGAGACTCTTTATGCAATCTTCCAGGTAAGCCTTCTGAAAGGGAGACCAGCTTAAGTCCACCTTTGTGGCTTTATCTGGGATTGTTTTCAGAATCTCAGGATCTGGGGACTGCTCTACTTTCTTTCCATAAAAGCTGTCTATGGTGAGAGCTCTCTTCTTCTTGCTCATGATTTTCAGCTGAGGTATCAGTCACCAGCAGGGAATTCTGCAGTAGCAATTTCAATTTGCCCTGGGGCAGTTTGCCAAGTTGACTTCCGGTCTGAAGCTGACTGGGGTAGATCTGCACTAGGACCACACTTTCAGCTGCTCTCAATCCACCCTTTACCAAAGGTAGACCTGCCAAAGCACCTGCCCGCAAGCAGAGCAAAGTGGCCCAAGGGTCTCCCAGGGACTTCCCGGCAGCCTAAACTCTTCTGGTCCGTCCCAGCCCCGGACTTGCACCCCGGCTGCACCCTGGCGTCTGAGCGCCGGGAGCTGCTCGATCCCCTGCCCGTCTAACACTGACCTCAGAAGTTCTTTCAGTAGATACTTGATAGAAGTGCGTTGTAGTCCAAGTGTTTGGTGGCGCCCTCACTCCAGAACCAGTTCGGAGGCTCACTTTGTCTGGGTCTGAGGGAAGGCCTCAGGAGCTCACAGAGGGTGCTGTCTGTAGTTCGCCATCTTGGCTCCGCCCTACATTTGTTTCTTTCCACATTGACTATTTTCATTTTTTGTCATTTCTGTCATTTCTGAAAATTTGCTAAGGATGAGGAAATCTCCAAGATGTTTTTTGATTTGATTTCTATTTCCCTTAACAATGATTTGGAACATTTTTTCATATGGCTAATAATTTGTAATTCTACTGAGAACTGTTTGTTCATATCTGTTATTTCTCTAGTGAAAGATAGGTTTGAGTCCTACCAATTTCTTGATATAGAGATATTTGATGATACAAAGAATTTTTCTCAAGTGAACTGCTTCTCTTATTCCAGACACATTATGTGAAACAATTGAAAACCTTTGGCACAAAATTAATCATCAGTTACTTTATCTTTTGAAATTGCTTCTATCCCTTGGTAAAGAATTCTCATCTCCTGCCCAGACTTACGAAAAGCACATGATCTGCTTCTATTTTAATTTTTTTAATGCTATGACTTATTTTAATATTTCAGGTCATGTATCCATTTTGAATTTATTTTGGCATGAGAAAGATTGACAACATCCTTTATATTTGGTTTGGTACCACCAGTTTCAATGTTAAAAAAGAAAAGCACCTATAAATATGGCTTAAAAAAAATTAGAGCTATGTGCATAAATAATGATACAAGATCAAACATTCAGTTAATAGTAACTTTGCATTTTTTTTTTTTTTTGGAGAACAAAACATGCTCATAATCAGCATCCAAATAAACAAATACCAGAAAGTATTATATAAAAGTTATCACAAAACAAAAATTTATTTATAAGAAGTTTCCATCTTTTACAGAAATAAAAAGAAAAAAAATAGAGGACAATGTTGTAAAATAGACAAACACTTCTTGTTATTTACTAAGAACTTGGGCTCATTTTGCAAATAAGTAAAATCATATAAAAATAGCTTCAAAACCCTTGGTAGTTCCCAAAAGAAAACAACTGACTAAGGACTAAGGACTCTTGGAAGTTTTCTTTACTCTTCCCAAAGATGGATATGCAAATAGAAAAGCTGACATACATTTACTCTACAACATACAGATTTGCAATAGCCTGGTTATCGTTCAGTTATTTTATTTTATATTGCAAAATCTCACTTGTTTTCATGTTTTTATTGGCTGTGGAGGCCATTGTAAAAGCTCAATGAAGAATAATCTTTAAACACTGATTTTTCAACAATGCTGCTGTAAAAATGTCCAGTAGTACATATCCTATTGGTAATTACTTAGGAACCTTTCCTCATTTTAAAGTAAATACAGCTTCTAAGTACAAACCTTTCAAGTTTGGAGAGCTGTGATAGCTATGCTACTTCAAAATTTATTGTCCATAATTTTCTCAGAAACCAAGCTAGGGTAGGGCTTTTTTTTTTTTACAGTCATTTCAGCCTTAGGGGAGATCTGAAACAGCAACAGATCCATAAACAGCCTTCCATAAACCCAAAAGACAGAAGGCTGTGCATTGTCAACTGAAGACTCCTCCTCTGATATGGATGTTCTCATTCAATCCGTGTTCTATCAATTTTATGTCCTCCAGATCATCTTTTATGATGCTAATCAAGTGGCTGAGGCCTTCCTGTTGTTGTTTTAAATGCTAGAAAACAAAACAAAACAAGGCAGTGTAATTTACACCTTGATTATTTGTCCAGTCAGGTAACTCATCAGCATAGGGAGCTTCCTATATGCCAGCACAGACCAGGTGGCTAGTCTCTACACTGGAGGCCCCAGTGGCACAGGGCCACGTGGCCAGCAGCCTGTGTCGGGGTCAACCTAAAACCAAAGTCCTCTGGTCACTCATGATAATCAACAGGCACAACACCTATCAACACTGCTTCCTTCACACATGGCCTTTTATAGCTTTCTGGGGCAGAGACACCAACAATCAATGCTGACCAATAAAAGACTGAATTTCTGAGTTTTTCTGCAGCTTTCTGCTATGATGGAACTACAGATATGGGCATATAAATATTGTACATAACCCACTGGTAAAGCTATTAATCAGAGAATTCTTGCTCCACTGTACTGTATTGGAAACGTTTAGCCTGCAGACTCCCCAAAGAACAGAAACTATTTCTTTCTTTTTTTTTTTTTTGAGAGCCATAGAGCAAAACCATTTCTTATTGGCCACTTAAGAAAATATTATATAACTATTTTATAACCGTCTTCAAACATAATGATCAGTGGTGTCCAAACTCAAATAGAAGTGGGTCCCACAGGCTGTATCTTAATGTAAGAGAACTGCAAATGAACAATATATCCATGTTGTATTACATTGCTTATCTATTTTGTTAAAACATTTGCCAATTACACTGTAATCTGGTTCAGGCTGAGTGGGGAGCATGTGGCCCCATGAGCTTGATATCTCTGATCTGGATAACCTAAAATTCAAGAGCCCTACAAAGGACATTTACAGGATAAGGCTTTTAGTGGTTATTGTTTAGTCATTTTTCAGTCTTGGAGTTTTCTTGGCTACGATACCGGAGTGGTCTGCCATTTGCTTCTCTAGCTCATTTGACAGATGAGGAAACAAAGGCAAACAAGAGTTAAGTGACTTGCCCAAGATCACACAGCTAGAAATTGTCTGAGGTGGGATCTAAACTCAAGACCTATCTGACTCCAGGCCCAGCACTCTTATTAACTGGGCCACCTAGCGGTCCTGTAAATTTTTTTATCTTTCCCTATAGATTTTTAGAATAAGCTTTACAAAAAATAGTGGAAGAAAAAAGAAAAGGGGGGGGAGGGGAAGAAACACTTCTAGTGAGACAATCATTCTGTCCTGATGGGAATAGCTACAGAATTCATGTTAAAAAGCCCATAACATGCATGGCAATCAAGTCTTTTTCTATCCATGTAAAGTAAAACATTTACCTGCTTGATTTCCCGTAGAAGATCTGCATCTACATAATATCGTTCCTCAGATTTCACAGCTCCAAAGTGATTCTGCATCCTGATCTGGGACATCAACTCATTTAGTCGACCCTAAGAATAGGATGGGGCAAAATGACTTTATCTATCAGCTGTACCTCTAAAAAGGAAATAGCTTTAAAAAGAAATGAAAATATATCTAGCTACTGAAAATTAACCCTGATTTAAGGTCACAGCAAAGCTGTAAATATTCTAACTTCTGGAGATATGTATATCTATACTTAGGCCAATAATTATTTTCATATGGAAGTTCCCCCAAAAATGCCTTTTTGGCAGAGATGAGAGTAGGGGATCCAGCCCTCTAAAGCTTCCTTTTACTCTGTGCTTAGGTCACGTAGATCATGGTCCTGTGCCTGTATGTGACCCAAGAAGAGCTTGGACTTGTTACCTTGAACTGTGTAGGTGCATTTAGTTCACATTGAATTGTGTCAAGCTGTACTCGGAGCTGCTCTTCATCAGCTTGGATAGCATAACCACTCTTCCTCTGAATTTCCTGCTTAATCAGAACCTGTAACAGGAGAGACACAGACAAGACTTTGTTTTCCTCTTCAGTTATGTCCCAGAGAATTTTACTTATGTGTTAAATTGAAGCAGATTAAACTTTGTTCTTTTCCTTTTTTACAAGAAAAATTCACTGGAATGCGGGGAAGAGGGGAGAATATATTTGAAAATGGTGATAGCCAGGGGACACAAGCAGGGGACAGACAATCTTCTGGCCAAGCTTCACGATTCTTACCTTTCTATTAACTAAAAAACACACCAAAGGTTGTAAAGTAGTCTAGTTGGGATGGGCCTTTTCCTTTTTTTTTTTTTTTTTTTTAAAGAAAATGGATCCTACAATAGCCTTTTAATCAGAAAATTGAGTTGCAGCAGTCCTGAAAGCAACTCTCTGTTGCTACCTGCAATGTCCTATGAGAAAGCTCCATGAGTTTCCTCTTGTATTGTGCTATTTTAGCCAGAGTGGTCGTCTGATTCTTCTGTAACTCACTGATATCTTCAGATATAATCTACAAAAAACAAAACAAAACCAAAAAACATGTACAATTACTGTGATGACACTTTGATTCACTTTTAAATGATCAAAACCACATTAGTGCTGGACACTACAATTTATCAGAAACTAAAGTACAAGTCCAACAAGTAAGACAGCTAAAGTTCACCTGGCCCTGATCACTCCAAGAAAGACAGGGTTCTATGGAGAGATATATATGGGTACACTAAACCAATAAAAAAAGGCTAGTTCATTTTTATAGAACCATACCATCATTAAGCCTGTAAACAATATTAGGTTAGAAAGAAGTATGCCATTGTAATGTAATAATTGCAAGTGTGTACCTTCCCATTATGGGTGGTATGAAAGGAATTTTGAGTTTGGGATATTGTATAAATGTGCTCTCAAAATTGACACAGCTCTTGTTGGTTATGCTGAACCCCGTCCCCCCATCTTTTTTTTTTTTTAATCTGTTAGGAAACCCAGAATCACACCAAATTAGAAACTCAAGAAGTGTTATCACCCTAGAGATAGATATGAAGTAGTCATCCTTCCCATCAGAATTTGCCTGTGGCAAGCCCACTGTACTTTGCATTAACAACCTCAGGACAGTCAAAGAAGGGGAGATGACCTTGCAGCTGCTTCTCAGAGGGATAAAAATGAATAGTTAGGATACCCACCCCACCAACAATTGAGTGCATGTGGAGGAATAAGTGCTTTCAACAAAGACCTTAATATACTATGGTAGAACTATGAACTGGGGCAACCATTCTGGAAAACATGCTTTAAAAAAGGTAATAAGGGGCAGCTAGATGGTGTAGTGGATAGAGCACCGACCTCGAAGTTAGGAGGGTTTGAGTTCAATTGTGATCTCAGATAATTAACACTTTCTAGCTGTGTGACCCTGGGCAAGTCACTTAACCTCAAATGCCCCCCCCCAAAAAAAATTTGACCTTACAGATCAAAGTGAAAGGAAAAAAGTTTTAAATATACCAAAATATATAAGTACTTTCTTTAGTAGCAAAGAACTGGAAACAAAGCTAAGTGCCCATTGATTGGGACTAAACAGACTGTACAACTAAGAAAGATAAAGAATTCAGAAAACATGGGAAGATAGGCTTGAGCTACTCTAGTCAAAGTAAGCAAAACCAGGAAAACAATATGACAATGACAACAGTGTAATTGGAAAGAATACGCTATCATTATAAGGGCCAAATTTGGCCCATGAACTTTTCATTGACAAGGTAGGGACCTAAGGGATAGCATTCCATAGATGTGATTGATTGATCGAACTTTTTTGTTATGTCCTTATTCTAAGGAAATAGTCCCTGGACAGAGGAGAAAGAAGGGATAATATCTGGAAATGAATGTGATGTAAAATAATTTTTAAACATAAATAAAAAAGGCAAAGTTGTAATCAAATATGAGAAAGGCTATTTCTCTTAGTGTTTTAATAAGTAGAACAAGGACAAAATGTATAGAAGTTACATACAGGGGGGTAGGTAATGGTTCACTATAAAGAAGGCCCCCAATATATCTGTCCAACAATGGAATAAAGGCCTCCCTATTATATTCTGAGCAGAAACTAAGTGATTATCTGTCAATAGCTACTAGCTAATAGAGAAGGAACTGCTTTAATCAGTGGTAGGTTGGATTCAATGAGCTTCTAAGGTCTATTTCATCTCCAAGTCTCTGTGATTCTATTATACATGGTAACTACAATGTTCTGAAGCAGATTTAAACATTTAAAATCATTTCAAAAATTTTCTATATACTTCATTAATCCTATCACAAATAACACTCAATGTAATCCTATGACAAGTGACACTTATTACAAGACTGTACAAAGTACAAAGTAATAATTTTAATATGTTCAAGTTTCATTTCATAAAAGTACTTAATGAAAATAAAGCATGCTTTATCTCACTGAAGTTAGAAGGGACCAATTAATTAAGCTGCTTTTACTATTGTTAACAGCTGACCTTTGTAGGATTCACATATATAGCTGTTTTACAGTTTAATGCATTTCCATATTAGTCAAAGAAATAATTCTAAATTTAGAAAAATGATAATTTTGTGTTCTTGGAATGTCTTTATATTACAAAAGAAGCAACAATGAATAGCTACAATTACTAATTGATAATACATAGTATATTACCTTCCTAAGAGACTTTCAGCCTTAGTAAAACATGATAGTGGCATATACAATGACAGAAATCTAATTTCTCTAATACTACTCCCAAGCTCTGAGGATGAAAACCTAAATGCTTACATCTAATCTGGTCTGATGCTGCTTAGTCATCTGATCTTGGACCTTCAGTCTTCGGAGAAGTTCTTTGAAACCCACCATTGGCACAGGAATCAGCCTACAGAAATGAGGTGTTTAATTCCACACAGACAACAGAAATGAGCAACAATAAAACAGTCCTTCCTAGATAAGATGATGTTCACCATCAAAATCTCTTAAGTGACTCATAAATGTGCTGATTTCATTGGAGGAAGGATGCTGCTATGGGGAACCTCCAGTGAGTAGAATCCTTTTACCAACCAACATCAACAATCTTTAACCTCAGCCGGCAAAGCTCCCTGGGGCACTGAGAGGCCAGGCCCAAGTATGAGCCAGAGACGGGACTTGAACTCTCAGATCTCCCAAACTTAACAGGCTGACTGACCATTACTCCATGCTGATTTTATTAGAACAAAAGAATTTCAGAAAGGTCAGGGACCTGGATCCAACTTCATTTTAAACTGTCTCAAAAGATTAACTTACCCAAGGTCATACCGTTAGTCAGTGACAGCTCTGGGATTACAGGGATTACAACCTGGATTTCCTAATTCCAGGTCTGATACTCTTCCCACTACATCAGATTGTCTCCTGAGCTCCAAAAACCAAACATTCATGAGAATTTTACCAATCCCATTGACAATAAATATCACTCATTAAACACTTATCATGGACTCGATCCTGCTTCACAGTAGCAAGCACTATTAACATTATTAAATTAACGACTACATGAATTCAGACTTACTTTTCAGAGTCAGGGTTATCCACTTTGGCCTGTTCCCAGATAATTGGATCAACACCTACCAACACCAAGAAAAAGCAGTATTAAAGATAAATCTTTCTGACTATATTACTTCTAATAAGTATATTAATTAAAGAATCAGCCTGTTTAATACAGGTATGCTTTTTTTTTGGGGGGGGGGGGCCAAAAGCATAACGAAAAGGAAAATGACAACAAATTGAATGTAACAGGCATTTTTATTTTTCTATTTCATAAAGGATCACCATGAAGTTCTATTAAAATTCATAATTCACCACAAAATTCAATATAACAATTTAATTTGGCAGAAGAGTTTGAGTATTATGTGGCAGTTCTAAGTTCAGGGGTAAAATATTAACAACTATAGTTTTGGATAATAAATTTAGGAAAAAAAATGAGAATCTAAAACTATCAAATCTATAAATTAGATTTGCATTTCCTATTCAGTTCAAAGAACTATAAATAGGCAAGATAGATAGGAAAGGGCACACAAGACATGTGAAGGGAGCATAAAAGTGTTCAACTTAATTTTTCTTTTCTTTACAAATACAATTTTTCCCAATCACATGTAATAATAGTTTTAAAGTCATTTTTATAAAATTTTTAATTCCAAATTTCCTCCCTTCTCAAAAGAGCAAGCAATCTAATATAGGCTATACATGCAAATACACATTTTTAATGCCTGGAAATTCAACTTTCCATGATATATAGGCCTTAGCACAAGATACATACTCTTTAAGAGTGCAGTGAACCTTGTCACTAGCACTGGCCTATTTCTGTTTGATGTTCTCTAAAACTGGCCTTCCCAGGGTTGGAAGGGACTTCAGAGATCCTCTCATCTAACTTTTAATCTATCTAAAAAAATCCCTTAGAAATAAATCATTTATCTCTGGATTAAGTACTTTCAGAGTTTGGTAATGTTGTCCCTCTGGAATAATTTTTGTAGATGGCTCTAGTAAGTTTTTTTTTTTCTTATTTCAAGTGAAAATTCATCATTTGGAGTTTCTAAATATTGGTAGTATATCTGTCTTCTAAGGCCAAATAGAATAACTCTAATCTTTCATCTATATGACAGTATCCAAATAGCTGAAGAAAGATCTCAAGATCAGCAGAAATAATCCTGTGCAGCAGCCATCTGATATATTAAACATCAGGTAAAAGATAAACAACAGGAGGCAACTAGGTGGCTCAGGAGAAAGAGACCTAGGCCTAGAGTCAGGAAGACCAGGGTTCAAATCCAGCCTCAGACCCTTTGTAGTTATGTGACTCTTCTTAAGTCAGTTAACCCTGTTAGCCTCAGTTTCCTCACCTGTAAACTAAGCTGGAGAAAGGAATAGCAAACTACTCTAGGAACTCTGCCAAGAAAACCCCAAATGGGGTCACAAAGAGTCAGACATGACTAACAACAGGTAAAACAGGGACATGGATGCTGCCAGTGATTTACCCATTGGGATGGAAGAGATCCAGCCCAAAGGGCAAGCTGAAAAAGAATTCTCTGTGGATTATGAGGTCCTCCACATGCTCCTCTTTTCTGATGTTGTACTTGATTGCATATAGATTCAGACCACTGCAGAGCCCTCTCAGAATGATCTTTAATCACTCAAAGGAATTTGGCCTAACCATCCACACAGGAAAGATCAAGTGGATGAAAAACAGCTACTGTCCAGATTTCAACCTGCATTTGCATGGATACCCTATAGAATATGCTTATTATATATAGATCTGGGACAAAGACTACAAATGGGTCTAGCCTAGAAAGGAAGAAAGCAAGAGAGGTTGCCTTCAGGAAATTGTAACGCTCCTCTATTTGACCTCAAGGTTCTTATGAGAGTACAAGCTTATCTTTTTAACATTAAGAGTGGACTGGTATTGCTATATGGCAATAAGGCATGAAACAGAACTGCCTCCAAAGAATTAAAAATGACATTACAGAGAGCAATGGAAAGGCACAGGGAGAATGAGCAAAGCTATACCACATATCCAAAGAACTCCAAAGAACACAAATATAAGGATCACTTCAGAAATGTCCAAGAGAAAGAGAAAACAAGCTATTCATGTGGACAGAACAATGGCTGATAGGTGGCCATCCAAAGTCTTCCACTGGTGCCTCAAATGTCAGGAGAGAGCAAGGAAAATCTCTAGCACATCAGATGGATCCCTCTGTAGTTAATGTAAGGGAGGATGAGGCCGGATTCACACAAAATCTATAGGCAGACATAGGTTTGTGATTTGCATTGTGGAGGTATCTCCTAACCTGATGTGACAAAATTACATTTCTATTTAAGGACCAAGAGACCTCCTCACCCTCATTTCCCTAAGTCCTCTCATCCAGGAGAAACATTACAAGTTTCTTCAACCAAACATGGTAAATGTCTTTTCTCAGTGCTGATTGCCTTCCCCTAGCCATGCTCTGGTTTGCTGATGTTAACAAAAAGGTTTTTTTTCACTCTTAATGAATGAATGAAAGGAAGATTGGAAGGCATGAAAGGGAGTGGAGGTTTACCCTAGGTAAGAGGTAGGATTTTCTGATATAAGAAGAGGGAAGACGGAAAGGAAGGGTCTCAAGGCAAACCCAGGTTGTTGTTCTTTTTTTGTTTTTCTGTCTTTCATTTTTTTTTTTAAATTCAAGCTTTTTATTTACAAAACATATGCATAGGTAATTTTTCAACATTGATCCTTGCAAAGTCTTCATCATCACTGAACAACTGGAATTGCAAACCCAAGTTCTTGATCTCGCCCCTTTCATGTTCTCTAGAATCTTGTTCCATTCCCATCTTAACTCATTGTCATCAATCTCTCTCCTTGTCACTGGTTCATATACCTCTTCCTACAAAGACGTTTCAGTATCCCCTGTTCTAACATAAATTTCACTTGCCCACATCACTCCCTCTGGCTGCCATTCCAGTGCTCCTCACTCTCATTTCCATACTTCCAGAAAAAGCTTACAATTGTTTTCTTCACTTTCTCACCACCCTTTTTAATTCCATCATTTTAATTACACAATTACTTCAGAAAGTAACCAATGATCACTACATTCAGGTTTTTTCTATCTTCATCACTACTAACCTTTTTCCAGCATTTGACATAGGTGACAGCAACTTCTCAATACTTCCTTTGGCTTCCCCAAATATATTCCCTCTTTCTGCTAATGGCACTTCTATTTCCCCAGTCATTTGGGCTTGAAAACTTGGAGTCATTTATATGATCACTTCTTAAACTTACAAATTAATTCTGTTGTCCTTTATGTCTGTCTCTGCCTTTCTACGCCCCCACATCAATCAATCCTTGTTACTTACAGCATGAACTATGTTTAAGAGCCTAACTGGTCCCTTTCTTTCTTTATGTACATACCAAAGCCAGATTAATGGTTCTATTAGCTATGGCTAAAGACATATTGCTTTGATCCTCAAAAGATTTTTAATTGTTTCCAGCAGACTACTGAATAACATTCAACTCTTAGTTTGGATTTTAAGACCCTTTGTAATTGCCTGGATCTAACCTACCTTTTCAGACTTCTATCATATTACCTCCTTTAATTCACCCAATGGCTCCGCCTTTGGCTTTACTCAAATACCCTAATCCCCTTGTCTTGATAATTGCCTTTATAACGTTTCATACACCTTAAACATGTCATACCCATTTCTCAAACTGCCTAGCATGCCACTTCCTCCATAAAATCTTCCATGACATTGCTAACAAGAAGAGATCTTCCGACCATTTTTAACTTTTCTTCACACTTTTCTATGTATTTTTACTTTTGTATTTATTTGTAAACATATCTTGTTTTCTTCAGATGACCCTGGATTCCATGTTTTCCTCAAACTAAACTTTTAAAGTCCTGTGCCTTATTCATCTCCATAGTCACATAAATACTTAGCACAATATTTTGTTAATTTATAGTGGGCACTTCTACTTTTGTGATTGCTAATTAAAAGAATGTTTCAATTACCTATAATGTATACATATAATGTACAATGCCCTTTTCTATTGCTTTTTAATTTTTTTTTCATAAAATGTTAATAATGATAAATAATACAAATAGTTAATGGTTAACTAGTTAATAATGCCAGCTTTGTGTAAATGAGACATCAAAATAAATATCAACTCTTTAAATTTCTTGATTAAATTCAAAAACATTAAAAACTACAATAGGCAAATAGACAAAATAGTCTCAATTTTTAAACATTCCCCCCCAAAACTTTATGCTAAGGCAAAAATGTCACAGGTGATCTTTAGCATTTCTGAAAGAAAATGTGTGCAGATTTTCTTGTTTAGTCCACAATTTGATGAAATCTTAGCCCTACAGTACATACCAGCAGGAGGATTCTGTAGAAGCTGCTTGATCTGTGCAGGAGAGAGCTCTGTTCTAGTCATAGAAAGGGTAACTCCAAGTTGCTGCAATGATGTTTTTATATTTGCCTGTTCAAAATGGGCATACAGTGTTGTAGCTGGAACGCGCCTTGATGTGCCATTTGGAGAACGTTCAACAACATATATGACGACTTCTGTCCTGAAAAAAAAAAAAATTTTTTTCAGATAAGATCTCATGCTTGTATCTTCTAGCATTAAATATAAATGCAATTATCTGGTTTAAGAAAAAGACATGGAAAGATTCTGGAAAGATGGTATAGTAGGTAAGATAATTCTAAGTTCCCAGATTTCCCCTCACAAACTGGACAAAACTACCTCAGAACAGACATACAGCAATTAAAACCAAAAGTTGCGGCAGAATGGTGGTGCTCCTGGGATAATCAGAAAGATCCAAAGAAAGATAACAGGATGAAGTTTGGCTATGAAGCATAAATGCTTCCAGACTAGTTCCACAGAAATAGCAAAGCAAGTCCTGAGTTGGGAGGTAGCTTCCGCCCCAACCTTGGAAATTTTTACCTTCCCACAATATGGAAAGCCAGGTAAGTTCTGAGTTGGGGAAGACTGAGGGAACCTCAACTGATAAGGAACACCAGGCCCAACTGTGCTGCCGAGAAAATGTGACCCTGGGTGAGAGGGAATCAGTATGTATCCAGTGAATGCACAAGTAGTGGGGCAGAAATGCTGGCTGTGGGCCTATACAAGAGGGCAGAGCTCTTGGGTTTGGATTCTAGGTCAGAGGGGAGAACTGAAGGAGGACTTAAGCCAGAGGCACGACCCCAGGACTAGAGGCAATGGCCTTAACAATCAGCTACAAAATGAGTAGGCAAATCTAGGGGAGGGACTGGGGGAAGTGGGGGAAAAATTGGGACACAAGGTTTTGTAAGGTTAATGTCAAAGAATTATCCATGCATATGCTTTAAAAATAAAAAGCTTTAATAAAAAAATAATAATAAAATGAGTAGGCAAAGGAGAAAGAACCCAACCAAATAAAGTTATTATGGGAATAAGGAAGACCAGGGCTCATCTTCAGAAGAGGATGATGAAATAATAAAAAGCCTTCTATCCCAAAGAGTAACATCAATGGTCAGTTGCCCAAAAAGAATTCATAGAAGAACTTAAAGACTTTTAAAAATCAAGTGAAAGAGACTGAGAAAAAACTAACAAGAACAATCCAAGAAAAACAAGATTATGAAAAGAAACTCAATCAACTGGAAAAGGAGATCCAGAATCTTAAGGATTAATGGTTCCTTGAAAACCAGAAGTGGGCAAGGAAAAGCCAGCAAAATGATAAAAGACCAAGAAATAATAAAATGGAAGAATGAAAAAAAATAAAAGATAATGTGAGATATCTCATGGAAAGACAGCAGAACTAGAGATTACAGCAAGAGAAGAAAATATAAGAATAATTTTACTTGGAGAGCAATTTGGAACTATGCTCAAAAAGTTATCAAACTGTGCATACCATTTGACCCAGCAGTGTTTCTACTGGGCTTATATCCCAAAGAGATTTTAAAGGAGGGAAAGGGACCCACATGTGCAAAAATGTTTGTGGCAGCCCTTTTTGTAGTGGCAAGAAATTGGAAATTGAAAGGATGCCCATCAATTGGAGAATGGCTGAATAAATTATGGTATATGAATGTTATGGAATATTATTGTTCTGTAAGAAACAACCAGCAGGATGATTTTAGAGAGGCCTGGAGAGACTTGCATGAACTGATGCTGAGTGAAATCAGCAGAACCAGGAGAACATTATACACAGCAACAAGACTATACGATGATTGATTCTAATGGACATGGTTCTCTTCAACAATGAAGTGATTCGAACCAGTTCCTATTGTTCAGCGATGAAGATAGTCATATACATCCAGAGAGAGGCCTGTGGGAACTGAGTGTGGACCACAACACAGCATTTTAACGCTTTCTGTGAATATTTCCATGATTTTGTTTTCCTTCTTAGGTTGTTTTTTTTCTTCTCTTTCTAGATCTGATGTTGCTTGTGCAGTTAGATAACTGTATAAATATGTATACATATATTGGATTTGTCATATAATTTATCATATTTAGCATGTATTAGATTACCTGTCATCTAGGGGTGGGGCGTAGGGGGAAGGAGGGGAAAAGCTTGGAAAAAAAAGTTTTTTGCAAAGGTCAATGTAGAAAAATCACTCATATGTTTTGTAAATAAAAAGCTTTTAATAAAAAAAAAAAAGGAATAATTGTACTACCTGAAAAATACAATTAAAAAAAAAAGGAATCTTGATATGACACAAAAAAGGGGAAAGGTAAAATAGAAAAAATCCACCGATCACCATCTGAAAGAAATCCTATGAGGAAATCCTACTGGAAAATCATAGTTAAATTACAAAACCTCCAGATCAAAGAGAAAATAATATGAGCAAAAAGGAAAAAAACAAAAAAACCAGTTCAAATATGATGAAGCCACTATTAGAACCACACCAAATCTAGCAGTAGCTACAAAAAAAAAAAAAAAAAAAGAGAGAAATGGAGTTGCGGCCAAAAATACATTCAAAGTTAAGCATAATTCTGAATGAAAAAAACAATTCAGGATTTTGTTGCAAAAAACTCCTGAACTTAAAAGAAAATTTGACATACAAGATCCAAAAGAAATATTAATAAATATAAAAGATTAATTTCAAGGGACTCAAAAAGGGCAAATTGTTTATGCTTTATAAGTGGAAATGTAAACCACATGTCTAAGTTTGTCATTAGTAAGTAGTTAGAAAGAAAGACTGGGGTAGTTCTGAGTATATGATTCCAAAAAGCAAAACTGTAGGAAAAGGTAAAAAGAGAAATTAGATTATATCAAAGAGGTGTGAGAGCAAAAATTGACACAGAGGAATTAGATGGAGGAACACTGGTAGTTTTGGAGTTCTACTCACATTGGGAATGGATTAGAAGGAACAATACATATACATCTAGAAGAGTATAAAAGTTTATTTTTTTTAAAAAAGGAGGAAGTTATACAGGAATATGTAGATTTATGGGAATGGGATGAACAGAGAAGGGAAGACTGGGAGGATGGGAGGAAAGGATAAGGAGAGAAGTAGGTTAAATAATAGCAATGCAAGGTAGTGGGCAGAAGAAAAGTAGAGGAGTTAGCAAGGATAGGAAATAAGAGATACACATAAACAGAGTAACAATGATCAAAATAGAATTTACTAGGAAAAAAAGCAAAGGTAGTAAGTGATTTCAGACAAAAACAGATTCAATCAAAAGAAAAAAACAGGGAAACTACAGCATATGTCAACAGTATTAATCAATACTGTTTTAGACTATTTAAAACTAGATAGCATAAGGCCAGAACAATACTGTGGCATAGTAAAAAAAGATGAGTTAGTGGACTCAGAAAAATATGAAAAGATTTGGTTAGACCTAAGAAGGATATTATCTACCTTCAGAGAAACAGAAAACAAGTATAGTGCTATCTTACATAGATGTACAAGAATGTATATATGTATATGATTATAAATATCTATATATGTGTATAGACAGATAGATCTCTGGATTTATATAAAAATAAATCAGGGTATAACTGTAGCCTGTTTGGAGCAAGTGGGGGGAAGGAAAGCAGAAAAAAAGAATAGTTATTAAGTGCACACAGAGAACAAAAGAAAAGCCACAAGGAAACAAAGAAAACAATCTGAATACAACGTCTAATATTTATTATGTAAGCTTTCTTGAAATTGAAATCATGATTTTTTCTTTTTCTATTTTCTATTTAAGTTTTAAATAAATAGTAAAAATTTTTAAAGAAGAAAAGCATATAATTAGTATCACAATTACAGTTGCAATATAAAATAGTGGGCTTTTTTTTTTTTAAACTAAATATAAAAACTTTTAACTTTCCATTGTGGCATTAATAATGACAAAGTTATTTTTGAACTTTATGAATGGTATGAAAAGTCTTATTAAAACTCTCCAACTTTTAAGTGTCATAGTCAATCAATAATTATTAAGTATTTACTATATTCCAGGAATGGGAGATACAAAGAATGAAACACTTTCTACTCAAGGAACTTATATTGTAATGGAGGTGAGAAGTATATATCATTATAGAATAAATATAAATAAAAGTTAATTTTTTAAAAAGGCATAAACAAGAGGAGAGAATCAAGGAAGCCTTCATATAGAAGGTGATATTTAAGCTATTATCTTCTACATGAAGCCTTCTGTGATGCCAGGCATGAGCAACTGCTATTGCAAAAGCATAGAGAAGAAAGATGGAATGCAGTGGGAGAGGAATAAAGAAAAGGTCAATTGGATGGGTGAACCAGATAATTTACATAACTAATTACTAAAACCTAACAATAAACAGTCATTCCCATCTGCCTAGGCTTACCTTAATACTCCATCTCTTGAGCTATCCTTCACAGCCTTACCAGATTCATCTTCCTTATCTCTACAAATCTGATCACATTTTGTTCCTTAATGAAGATCAAATACAATTTAAGCTTCTTTGCCCCCATCCAAGGCCCTTCACAAAGTGTCCACATACTGCTTCTTAGTCTGATTTCATCTTACATCTTTTGACATAGTTCAGAGGCTTTAGGCAAACATGCTTTCTTTACCATTCTTCCCCATTCCCCTGTTTTCCTACCCATCCTTTAAAATATAAATCAAATGGTCTCTCCCTGCTAGAAACTTTCACAATCCCCCAGTAAAAATTACATTCTTAACATCATAGAGAAACTGATTCAATAATTTCTAATGTATTAATTAAGCAGTTAAATTAACTGGGCTTATCTCTAATGTTCCTCCAGATCCATGAAGACTGAAATGTACTGTCTCTAAATTTCATTTCTTCCCTAGGCCCAGGACAGCTCTTGGTAACCAATAGTAGCCACTTCTATTTGTTAAACAGAAAGGAAGTCAAATTAACAAAACTTTTTACATGACCATTTAAGCTCTTTATATCTTTTGGGGAACAATTCTTCATAAAAAAAAATCTTAGAATTAATTTCTCTTTAAGAAACTATACTACAGCTGAGTGCCTATTTAGGATCAGGCAGACCTGGGGTTCAACTCTCCCCTAACATTTAGAATCTAACTGATCCTTAAACAAGTGACTTCAATTTTCTCATCTATAAAATAATGATAATATCTACAAATTTTATCTCATAGAGTTATAATAGGGCTTAACTGATATTTTAGTAAATTTTAAAGCATAAGTATCAGCAATTACTTATTATTGCAGACTCCATACAAAACCAACTCATAATTCCAGTTCCTAAAACTGTAAGAAATTTCTGTATTACTTAAATGCTGAATGTTTTCTCCTCTAAGTGGACAGTTAACTAAATGCAACAAAGATCATCAGTATTAAGCAAGAAAAAAAATTCAAAACCAAGAGAAAGATAAACGTAAGCATTCCACAAGCAGTAAATAAGTTCTGAAACAAAGATAAAATGTGGTTGTAAATATGATTCAGGAAGGAAACAATATATGAGGCATGGGAACAATATATATGAAATAGAATTTGAATGCTACATTGTCACCAAATATGTCTGAACAACAAGACAAAGCACAAACCCTTAATGTATACGTACTGGTCATCTGGCAACGTTTTCACACCTTCCACATTAACAGTAAGGGTCTGGTTTCCTCCCAAAATTTTATGGAATGATTCTATTAGCTGTTGTTGCTGGCTTCGGATATCTGCTTCCTTTCTATTAAAAATTAAAACTACCAGTCCATCTTCATCCTTATTGTTGGGCATGCAACTATAACCTACTGCCTGTGGAAAGATAGCACAGAAAATTGTGAAAATTCACAAATTTCAAGGCAGTCATTTACATCCTCAGTACACCCATTTCTCCATCTTTAAAATGGAAATAAGAGAATTTTAAAAAATTTTACATGCTTGTGATTCTGATGTGAAAATGTTAAGATGTTTAGCTGAATTTTCCAAATTATGGATTATCTATAAATGTTCATTCCCTTCTCTTTGCCTTAAAACCACCACAAATCTTCTGAGAATATTTTTTTTCTAAATCACTCCTTTGTCTCCATAACAACCTATCTCATATTATGCTTATCTATACATATACCGTACTGTCTCTGGTAGAAAGAACCATCATTTATTAAGCACTTACTATGTTTTCAGGAATTGTACTAATACTTTGCAAATATTATCTAATTTCAAATGTTACAACCACTGTGGAAGGCTATTATTAATCCTACTTTACAGCAAAGGAAATTTAAGGAGGCAGAAGTCAAGTAACTTGTCACATTTGAACTCAGGTCTTCCTGACTCCACACCCAGCACTCTATTCAGACCTCACCCACCTGCTTTTAGATTATGAGCTTCTTAATGTTAAATTCTGCAACATATAGGAGCCCCAAGTGAGAACAAGACACAGGCTACTGGCCTACGACTGGAGCCTTAAACATAAGGATCACAGGCCAAATGCAGCCGGTGTCTACATGTAATTCTGCTTTCTTTGCCATGACAGAGCTAGCTATCTGAAGAAGGGGCAGACAGATACTATTTTCAGCACTAAGGAGATAATTATATGACATGGCAGCAAACTTTCAAAAATTTGGCAAAATCAATTAATTATAATAATGATAGTGTCCACTTTCTTTTTTTCTTTTTTTGAGAGGTAACTGAGATTAAGTGACTTGTCTGTGGAAAGAGCATAAAAAATTGTGATAAATCACAAATCTCAAGGCAGTCATTTATATGCTCAGTTTACCCATTTCTCCATCTTTAAAATGGAAATAACAGAATATTTAAAAATTTAACATGCTAGTAATTTTGATGTAAAAATGTAAGGTGTTTAGTTGAATTTTTCAAATTATGGATTGCCTATAAATGTTCATTCCCTTGGGTCACACAGCTAATAAGTGTCAAGCATCTGAGGCAGAATTTGAGATCCTCATGACTCCGGGGCTACTGCTCTATCCAGCTTCTCCCAACAGCAGCCACTTGAAAACCAGCAAATCTTCTGTTAGGGTAACAGATATACAGAGGCTAGGCATTTTTAGCAAAATATTTCTGAATACAAATCTCTTTCTTAGCACTAGATTATAATTATATTGAAATATTCTATCTGCTTATTCTATTTGCTTTCTCTATCATATAATATACAGATCCCTACACAAATGCACTCCATTTCAATGGAACATTTTAGTCTTTTACATAAAGTAGCCCAATAATATATCTCCAATTTGCTGTAAGTTACTTAATATGTCATTAACATTGAAAAAGATCAGCATCATACCTTAAATCTACAGAAGGGATTTTCCTGAGTGAATTCCACAGGTGGAATGTTATTGTTGAAGTATCCCTTGCCTGTTCCCCAAAAGGCCTGGAGCTGATTCCATTTTGCCAAAATAGCATCTCTTTCATCTCCCAGTAGTGTTGGGGCAGAAAGAGCACTTGCTGTATTGATCAGCTGGTTCGACTGGACAGGGGCTTGCGTTGGCTGACTGAAGAGACCACCTAAATCTGAGGAAGAGATGAAGACGTTTCTCTTAAAAATAAAAATAAGTATGTATCAAGGGAGACATAGAACAAAAAGTTCTAATAGTACCTATCCTTTAATAACTGTATTATCCATTAACATGCTCAACTGAATACTTTTAATAATTTCAAATGGACAGAAGGCTGGACTGGGAATCAGGAAGCTTTTGATTCAAATTCTGCCTCCAACACCCTCAACTTGGCTAGGCCTCAGGTTTATAAACTATAAAATAGTTTCTGATAATAACATGTAGTAAACACTAAACTGTAGACAACTGGACACATCTGCCATCACTCGTTCTGAGGACCAAAGAACTCCAGGACCAAATTCCCATTGATTTCAATACAGAGAAATTAGGAAATGAATCATACTAAATCTCAAACAATGATGATTAAATTCAATTCCAAAAGCTTACTGATAAGCAATATTGTTCCATTCTGCTATATTAGGGGTTCTGTTGAGTGGTCCTCAAATTTATTTCACAATATGTAAGATTCCATGTTTTTTTACTTTAAGTATATTAAAACTTTAAGCTTAATATATTCTGAAGTTAACAAAGATCATAGCTATTAGCATATCCAAACAAGATATAGACTATGAGCTGATTCTCCCATAGGAAATTGAAGATTCATTATCACAAATATATTTTAAATTTGAAGGGGTACTTGAACCTTTGAACCTTGAATCTTAACTTGTATTTGGGTCTGGCATTTGCAATAAATAATTGAACTTTTAAAAATCATCACAAATGATATTTAAATTGTTTGATCTGCTATATTAAATACCTTTTTAAATAGATATCTTTTGGTTATAAACTGAAACTTCTATAAGAATGTACTGCCCTTAGAAAATAAACAAACTTTGTTCTCTCAGGCTTTATCACGTAATTATTTCAAGGGATATGACCTGATTCACATTATAATGGAGTGGAGTGCTACCCTAAAGCAGTATTCACATCCAGATTTATATATGTAAGATTCAACTTGCTTTTTGGGTTCAATTTATATTGTTTTCTTCACATCAAAGGAAGACCTCTGTGATAAATATGGGCCAAAATTTGAAGGATTTTCAGTGCAAAAAATTCTAAGCAACTAATATATCAGGCTGTATATAATGATACATTATGGCATACAATAACTAAGAACAAATCATTTAAAGGAAATATATTACTATTCCTTTTTCTTCTCTATAGCTTGGATATCCAGTTTTATTATTGAGGGAAGTGAGGAAGAATAAGTAGAGGATGTGAAAATAGCAGGAAAGATCTGAAAAAGTCCTCAGAATGAAGAATTCTCAAAATGCTTTTCAGTACCTATTCATGTGCCAAGCAATGTGTGCAAAGCCCTAAGAGTACAAATACAAAGGATATAAATACAAATGAAATAACCTTATTTTCAAGAAGTTTACATTTTAGTGGACAAGAAAAGAAGTATCATATAAACATATAGAGGATAAAAATGTAAATAGAATAAATACAACTAAATTTAAGTTAGTTAAGGTAGGAAGGTAACTAATAGGTAAAGGGCTCAACAAAGGCTTCATGTGGAAGATGGTGCTTGAAGTGCATCATGAAAGAAGAGGGGGCTATGAGACAGAGGTGAGAAAGCAGGGCATTTTAAAAACAGGGGTTGGGCACTGCAAGAAACAGAGAATGCCCATTAGATTGAAGCAAAGAGAGTGAGAGAGACATTTAAAGAGGCTAGAAAGGTGGGTCTGGGTCAAATGTACAGATTTTTTAAAGTAAAAAGAGGCGGTCGTAATTTATTCTAGAGGCAATGGGAAGACATTAGAGTTGGTTGATTAGGAAAGTCATACAGTTAGATATGCATCCCAGAAAAACTACTCTCTCAGTGGTTTTTAGGACAGACTTGAACTCAGAGAGACAACTCTCAAATCTTTCAAAATGAATTAGGAAGCTTTTAAAATAATCTTGATTGACTATTGATCAGAGAAATGCAAATCAAGACAACCCTGAGATACCACTTCACACCTGTCAGATTGGCTAAAATGACAGGAAAAGTTAATGATGAATGTTGGAGGGGTTGTGGGAGGGCTGGGACACTGATGCATTGTTGGTGGAGCTGTGAACGGATACAGCCATTCTGGAGAACAATTTGGAGCTATGCTCAAAAAGTTATCAAACTGTGCATACCCTTTGACCCAGCAGCATTTCTATTGGGCTTATATCCCAAAGAAATCATAAAGGAAGGAAAAGGCCCCACATGTGCAAGAATGTTTGTGGCAGCCCTTTTTGTGGTGGCTAGAAACTGGAAATTGAATAGATGTCCTTCAATTGGAGAATGGCTGAATAAATTATGGTATATGAATATTATGGAATATTATTGTTCTGTAAGAAATGACCAACAAGATGATTTCAGAGAGGCCTGGAGAGACTTACATGAACTGATGCTGAGTGAAATGAGCAGAACCAGGAGATCATTATACACGGCAACAACAGTACTATATGACGATCAATTCTGATGGACATGGCTCTCTTCAACAATGAAATGTTTCAAACCACCTCCAATTGTTCACTGAAGAAAGCCATATACACCCAGAGAGAGGGATGTGAAATGTGGACCACAACATAACATTCTCATACTCCTTGATTGATGTTTGCTTACATTGTGTTTCCTTTATCTGATATATCGTTTGTGTAGACAAGATTTTTCTTGCACAACAATGACAAGTTTGGAAATATGTATACATATATTCGATTTGCCAATATTTTAACATAATTAACATGTAGTGGATATCCTGCCATCTAGGGGAGGGGTGGGGAGTAGGGGGAAAAATTTGTAACGGAAAGCTATGTAAGGGTTATTGTTGAAGAATTACCCACACATATGTTATGCAAATAAAATAAAATAAATAAATAAATTAAAAAAAATAATAATAATCTTGATTGAAACCTGGAAAGGCTAGTCTCTAGGAGGAGAGAGTATTCAGCACCATCCAATGCTGCAGAGAGAGGGAGAAGGACTAGGACAGGAAAAAGACCATCAGAACCAGCAACTTAGAGGCCACTGGTAACTGGGAGAAAAATGGTTTTAATTGAGAGGGAAGGTTGAAAAGCCAAAGCAATGACTGTAGACAGCTGTCTCAAGGAGTCTGGATGAAAGAGAACTGTTCCCCACTATCCCCTCTGACTGCAGTTCTAAGAATGGAGAGACTTGGGCATGTCTGAGACCAATATCAAAGGAACCAGGAAATAAGGAGAAGTTGAAGATTTAAGAGATGTGGGGATGAATGAAGATAACAATCTGGAGGAGACACAGCATGGGATCAAATGCCATACATAAGAACTAGCCTTAGTGGGGAGAAAAACCATTTTTGTCAGAGACCAGGCCAAATTAAAGATGTATAACATAAATACAGAGAAGTCATAAAATCATGACAAATGTGAATTGACCAAACGATACATGATTAGACTCTGATTTTTCAGACACATTAAAAAATACAGTACATGACATGAATTTTTAAGGAATGAAACAAACTTCTTATACTTACTACTTTGATTCTGCTGTGTATTGAATGTACCAAATCCTAGCCCAGTTCCCAAACCAGTACTGCTTCCTGTAGTTGTGCCAAAACCAGTCCCAAATCCAAAACTTTTGTTCTGAGTAGCACCAAAGAGGCCTTTGAAGGAAAAATTGCGTTTACATAAGTGTTACTTTAAAAATGCAACTGCCCAACTAGTTTATATCAATGATGTTTAGTTCTAGAATGAACTCTATCTAGTCTGGATTCTTACCGCTTGTGCCTGTGTTAGTGGGAGCAGAAAAGCTGAATGCAGAACCTGACGTTGTAGTGGTGGTTCCAAACCCTCCAAATGTACCTAGCAAATAATAATCAAGAACATGGAAAACAGCACTGTTAGTATACTGTTTCTATTAAATAATGGCTGTATTCTTTGCCCGTTATCTATAAACTTGTTTTATAAAAATGTTCTGACAACTATATTCCAATGTAATTGTTTTTTAAAAGAATCTAATATATTATGTATATGTGTGTGTGTATACACACACACACACACACACACACACATACATATAACAGTCTGAGAAGACATTCACAGGCTTCACTAATCATTCAAGACAGGGTCTAGGATACCAAAAAGGTTAAAAAATCCTGCCAATATTTTAGATGTTTACAATTTAATACACATCTCATAAAATACCTGTGTCTCTGTGTATGTACATACATATATATAATCCTTATTCGTTTTGGTTCCATACTTTAAAAAAATTCAGTTAAGATACCCGGATTTGGTTGAAGTCCTCCATATTAAACATATCATCTTGCCATGCAATGTTAAAGAACATACTTTGAAGTTCAGAATAAAACAGCATTTCAAAGCACCAAATAAAGTGATCAACAGGGTACAATTTTGAGGATACACTTCACATACTTACCATAGTAAGAAGCTGATTAGTTAATTTAAAATTTATAATCACATTTGGAAACTTATCAATGGTAAAAAAAAAAAAAAAGATTTTTAGTGACATATTGTACAAATATGACATTGATGTAAGTGATTTAATACATGGACTGCAATTGATAAAAATGGAAATGCCAGTGTTTTTTTAAAATTATACATTGAATTATTTTATAAAATAATACATAACACTGTCATTTATTTTTGCTGAGTTGTAGCTCTGTTCAGAAGCACAAATCAAACACAAAACTCCATTTTCTTTCAGTGTTAATTTTATGCAGGAAATAATTACATGTAAACCAGTATTAAGACTCTATTAGACTATAGGCCTCTTGAGAGCACAAACTATTTTCTTCATCTTTAATCCCCAGCATAGTGCCTTGTACATAGTAGATACTTAAAAAATATTTGTTGAATTGAATTCAAATAATGCTAGTACTTTGTAACTATTAAAAAAAAAGTATAGGAAGAGTACAGTGCATGATTATTCTAAGAGTAACATCATTTGTCGCATCTTAAACTTTTTTGCTTAAAGTTAAGCATATGATAGCTTGAACATGTGGATTTTATACAACACTGGATTCAAAAAAGAACCACCCGACATTAGTTTAAAGCAGCAAAAATATTTCTGAAAATAAGTTTTTAATAGGAAAAAAAACTGGCAATGGACATTAAGTGACCAATTAAGTCATGTAAAAGAATGGAGTAATTTCATATACAAGCAGCTGAGCTAAAAGGTTTTTCTAGGAAAAACCTATAGAAGTAGATAGATATACAACCTACAAATACTTGTGCAGATTCTTTTGCCAATTAAAAAAGGTCTTAAAACTAGAATTTCACATTACAAATTAGCACTGGCAGCTTACCCAACTAGCTAGCTTTTAGAAGAACTTGGTGATGGTTTTTTTTGGGGTTTTTTTTGGGTGATAAAACCAAATTCCTCACTATTAAACTTAAAACAATGAGTGAGAGACAGAATAACCTTTAAAGAATAAGGTACACCAAAGCACAATAGTATTCTAGTTTGCTGGGGAATAAAAACTACACTTAGAAAAAGCCAAACTACTGATTTAAAGCTGTTTGTATAAGATTTGCTTCTTCTGAGAAAACAGCTATAACTGTGGAACACTGATGACAACAATCTGATGAAATTCCAAAGGACAGATGTAGAAATGATGAGAGATGACCGCAGGAGTCCAAGAATCCAAGAAAAAAATGTGTTATCTCACATAAATTGTTTGTTGCTCAAAACCAACAAAAATTTTTTAACATGGGATCTTTGATGACTCAGTAATGTCACTGGGGATATAATTTAGATTTTGTTTTCTATTAAAAGAAAACATCAGCCTCTTTTCCAACTGCGGGAACATTCAACAAATTCGATACTGAATTTGAGATTACACTCCCCAGGAAAACGACCAGTCTTTTAAGATTTTTGAAAATTCCATTTGGAAAGTTTGGAGTCCAAATTGCTCCCTGGTTTCCTAGGGCTACCAGGCTGGGCAACCCATTTTTGGAGTCCTGCTTGAACATCCACAAAGTGACAGGGGTCTCTCTACCTGCGCTGGCCAGAGGGTTACCAAAACTGAAGGGGGCCGCGGCGGTGGTGGAAACACCGAAATTCCCAATATTAAAGTTCACTGCAGGATTAGCAGCTAATCCGAAACCCCCAAAATTAAACCCAGTGTTGGTGGAATTGGCAGCCTCCAGCCCACCAAATCCTGACAGGTGGAAGGAGGGAAGGGGGGAGAGAGAGAGAGAAAGAAGAGAAAAGAAAGCACAATAAGAATTACAAGGGTCAGAATTATCACGAATAAGATTAGACTGTGAGCTCCCAGAGGGCAGGCCCTGTCTCTGGCCCTCTTCGATGTCCCCCAGGCCTAGCATGGGTAATAGCTGGTTTACATATAGTAGGCGCTTCGTAAGTGCTGCTGGACTGACTGTCCCCTGTGGTCAGTACATGTTTGGCACATAGGAGGCACTTCATTAATGTCCGTTGGCCAGCACTAGGCGTAATGCCATGAAATAAGCATTGCAGGGAAGGCAACACGAAGGGGAGGGGCGCCTGGGGAAGGAATCAGGGGGCCTCAGGCCCCAGGGGAAGGATCCCCTCTTTCCTCTTTCCCCTTTCCCCCCGGGACTTTGGGGGCAGGGATAGGGGACGGTGAATCTCTTCGCTTAAGACCCCGCCAAGACTCCAGCCGCGTCACCGCCCCGCCGGCCCTGAGGGGATCCCCTTCCTGTTCTTATCTAGTGGGGCGCCAACTCGGGGCCGGGCCTGGCAGTGGGCGAAAGGAGGAAGGGGTCCCCGCGCGATCTCCCCAGCCCGCCCAGCCCCCGCTCTCCACACTCACCTGTAGGGGCGGCAGGAGTGGCGGTCGTGGCCGTGCTGCCCGCGGGAGCCCCGAAATTGAAAGACATGACGCCCCCGGGGCTGCGGCAGATCTCAAGGGGCGCTCGGTGCAACCGGTGGAAGGGTCCGGCCGGGGAACGAGAACCCGAAACGAAAGGGTTCCCGGGAGCGGCAGGGGGAGACAGGGGGCGGGGCCTCGGAGGAAGCCCGCGTAGAGTCGCGTCGCGTCTCTGTGGCGTCACCAGGGAATTGTTTCGTGAGCCGGGACTGGGAAAAGTGCGCGTGCGCAGGCTCTCAGCGAAGTTTGGACGGGGAGTACCATGAATGCCTGAGTCTCCTTTTGCTGTCCGGAGATGCGGCTTCTCTTGGGAAGCCCGAGGCTCCCGGACTTTCCGTACCTTCACCCCTCCCTGGCTCTCTGCTGGGGCCTTTGGGTTTTTTGTTGATACGTCTTCTTCTCTCGTCTTTCTCATTTCCGATTGTTTCCTTCCCTCCTTGTGAGAACAAACTATGGGAGAAAGACGGAGACAGAGAAAGAGAGAGGAAAAGAGAGCCAGAGAGCTTCTGACTTAGCTTTTGCAGAATTCTGCCTTGGGAATGTTTATAACTCCACCCTTTTGTAAGCGTGGGGTTAATTGACAAACAAAACCTCCCACCTTTAAAGTAAGGGCTGTTCAGTTTCAATTGAGGCAGGGTGGAAACCACCCAATTGTACCCAATTGCTTGTACACCTCCTTTGTTCAATCAATCAATCATCAAACATTAAATGCCTACTGTTTGCTAGGCACTGTGCTAAGTAAGCACTGAGAATGCAAAGAGAGGCAAAAGCCAGTGCCTGATCTCAAAGAATCGACAATATAATGGAGGAGGAGAGGAACAACATACAAAAAATACATACAAAGCAAATTATACAGCGTAAATAGGAAATACTTAGGACAAAGAAAACACTGGAAGGAGGGACTTACACAAGATAGGATTTTAATGGAGTTCTGAAGGCAGCCAGAGAACTCAGTATCGGGAGAAGAGGAGAGAGAGCATGCTGGCAAGAGGGGTGGGGGTGGGGGACAGTCGGAGAAAATGCCCAGAGCCAAGAGATTGAGCATCTTGTTCATGGAATAGCCAGGAGGTCAGCGACACTGGAAGTACCTGTTTGGGAAGTAAGGCTTAAGAAGATATGGGCAAGTTCTGAAAGCCAAACAAGTAGAGATTTTGTACATGCTTTCCCTAGACATTCGGGAGTCACTGGAGTTTATTAAGTAGGGGAGTGACAAAATCTGACCTGAATTTTGGGAAAACCATTTTAGAGATTGGATGATGGATTGCAGTGGGAGACTAGAGGCAGGCAGACCCACCAACATCTATGGCAATTATCCAATTTTCCCTTTGTGTTTTGCTTGGATTCATTAGGTGACTGGAGATTCTGATATTTGTGTTGGGGGGGGGGGGTGGAGATAACCAACACCACTTTGGGTGGGAAGGAGCCAGACTGGTCGGTGGAAGCAAAGGGCTATCTTCCCCCATAAGAACAGTCAGGAAGCAACTTTTATTCTGAACCTATCATACTCCTAGACCAGAAATATTTAAGGAATAAGGAGATGAATATCATTTTAATTCTATATGCTCAAAGACTTTTTTTTTCTTCTGAAAGAGCATTCAACTTTGGCTTTACTTCTGAGGACTACTTGCCTCTTTCCCTGTTCCTAGTCCCTCAGGTAGAGTGTTGGTGGTATAGATACCAGATCATATCCCTTCCTGCCACCTGTGAGCTTCCTCTATATATTTAGACAATCCATACACATCTCACATGTGGACACATATCAAACAAGTATTACACTCTTAAAACCTCCACACTGGGTGCCCCTACTTTCTCCTCTCACACTAACCCCTTTACAATATGACTTCCTTCCTCATGTAACTGAAACTACTCTTTCAAAAGTTACCAGAGATCTAATTGTACAATGCAATGACCTTTTCAAAATGTTCAACCTTATGGACCCTACTAAAGCATTTGATGACATCAATCATTCTCCTCCTTGGTTCTCTTTCTTTTTTATTTTTTTCTGATAACTTTTCTCTCTGGGTTTTCTTCCTACCTTCCTGACCAGTCCATCTCCTTTACTGGTTTTTCCCATATCATTCGCCCTAAATTATGGGAGGCAGCTAGGCAGCACGGTAGAACACTGGGTTTGTAGTCAGAAATATCTGAAATCAAATCTAACCTTTGACACTTACTGTGTAACAAGTCATTTAATGTTTGCTTCAGTTTTCTCAACTGTAAAAATAATAATAACATTAATAACTATACCTCACAGGGTTGTGAGAAGCAATAAGATATCTGTAAAGTGCTTATATAAGTATAATGCCTGCATGTAGCAGATGCAATGTATTACCTTCCCCTTCCCTATGATGTCTACACTGTACATTCTAAGAGTACAAGAACTGTTTGTACATCTGGGAGTGCTCTGCATACAGGAGATATTTAAAATTTGTTTAGTGAATGAATGAGTAAAGTGATGCTATTTTACAAGGTTGGGAGTATTTTAAAAAATCACTTCAGTTTTCAGATCTAATAAATAAGCTACAGATTTTTCCCAAATGTTTTCAGACTAAAAAAATCCCACAGACTTGTGGGCACGAGGAAGCCTAAGGGAGAACAAATATATTCCCCACTCTTTTGTTCCAACTTTTCTCTGATTCTTTTGGGCTTTCTGGGAATAACTCCAGACTGCCATTAGGACAAATAGTCAAAATTCTAGATCCAGTTTTGTAGAAATGATAACTTTATTAGTGAAACATTTTGTTTTTATTAATAGTAGAAACAAGCATTCTTAGAATCACATTAAATGAGTCCATTGTAAAACTAAATGTGTACTATTCAGAACATCTTCTTTAATAGCCACAAGAAAGGAAAAGTAGTTAAAAGAAGGTTGGGAGGAGGCAGATATGACAGGCCAAAGCTGAAGATCATTTTTCATAAATACCAAATCTTAATAACCAACTTCAATTTTATAATCAATGATTTATTTTGAAATAAAAGCCCCAGGAGTGGCTAATTATTCTGTTTGGCTTTTTAATGGTTTTTCCTTTCAAGGACAAGAAGAAAAAGTCATGTGGTACAGCAGTCAGCCAGTCTAAAAACATTTATTAAGCACCTATTATGTATCAGGGACAAAATCAAGAGATTTAGGTTCGAATAACTAACATCCTCCATTTACAAATTGAATTGAATAACACTGGCTACTTATTTCCCTATGATGTTGACAAGACTAAAGTTTGTAAAGACTTTGACCTATGATTTGTTTCATTGATGCAGATAACCCCTCTCTGTAAGTGTAAACTATTCTGCAATTTATAGGCTTACAGACTTGGTTGAGATCCTAAGTGGCTAAGGACCTTCCCAGAGTGACACAGCCATTATGTGTTAGAGGTAAGAGAGAAACCCTAGTTTTTGCTGACTCCAAAGCAGGTTCTCTAGGTTTCAAGCCATTCTTCCTCTCAAATGAGTGTTACCAATTAGTAACACATACTATTAATTGGCTGCAGTTGTTCATAGGTTGACCACAGATTCTCCTGCAAAGGAAGTGGTTCTCAATTTATTTGCTCATTTTGTAAGATTTTTTTAAAAAAATAGAAGTATGAGATAGTATCATAATTGAGCAAATAACTAAAAATGGCTTCTCTTTCCCCCCAAATTAACAGGAGCTCATCTCAAAAATGTGACTTTATTATATTTGTAAATGCAAAATCTTGTCTGTAAAATCTTAAAAACGAAAAAAAAATGAATAGTGGAGAGAGCCCAATAAGAGACCCACATCTACCTAAGCCAAGTCATCCAGAAGGCATGGGTACAAAACTAATTGGGCTTGGCTAGATCTTGAAGGTTTTCTATAAGCACATTTTTTCCCCTCCACTGATTCTCTCTGTTTTAAGAGATGATACTGCTCACCACCTTTCACAGTGGTTTGTGTCTACTGTCCTGGGAGAGCATAGTGGACAGAACAAAATGGCACCATAAAAAGGGTCTCCTTACTAAGCTGTCTCCCATTCTTGTTAAAATTCCTTGAAAGCTGTGATAGAGATGAGCTTGTCTGATGGTTTTCTAAATATTAGTATCTAGAGAAGAACAAAATGAGATATACTCTTGTCAAATGTGTCTGGAAGACAGATTCCCTGTAGAGGCAGAAGTCTTTTAGATACCCTTCACATGATATTGACTGCAAACTTCTAAAGGAGTTACCCAATCAATTAGGATGGTCCAACTTTACTATGCACAGAATTAAAAACAAGTGGCTGAATAACATGGTATTCAGTGGTATACAGTCAGAGGGTCAGCTTATAAAGTACTGATCATCACTGTATATTTTTCAGACAGAAACTGGGAATGGATCTAGTATTAAATAGATTGAATTATTTGGGAAATTGAGTGCTTTAAATGATTCCAAGCTTCCCTCTGAAAGATAGGTGTATCTTTTTTTAAGACTGGTATTTTTAAGAGAATGCTCTATGGCTGCTAGTTATGGATTGTCAGTGTTTGAAGAATTACAGTTCTGGGCCACCCTCAGGGCAATACAATATTTCCGGATGAACAAAGATAGGTGGCAACACATAACCAATGAAGAATGGCACAAAATAAAAGATGTCATCAAAAAGATTTATGTGTAAAAAAGAAGGTGGAACACTTATGTAATCAGACTGGAAGAGAAATGTTTGGAAGATTCCTGGAACCTCTTGCTCAGATTGGTCAATTCCTCTCAGAAACTATATTTTAAGGAAGTACCCAGATCAGCCATGTTTACACCTTCAGGCTCCACTCCTGGATCTGCTGACTTTCTGTGGATAAATTACCTCCCCAGCCACCCTTTCCAAAATCCTATCTCTCCCTACCCAGTCTCCCCCGTGCTCCTTGAAAGCAAGGACTTTTCTGTGTGACCCTGGGCAGATCACTTAACCCCAGTTGCCTCAGCAAAAAAAAAAAAAAAAAAAAAAAAAAAAGCAAGGTTTTTTTTTCTTATATTCTATTTTCAATGTTTATCATAGTACCTTGCATATAGTAAGCACTTAATATAAATGCTTGTTGACTAATAAATGCCAATGTTTATCATAGTAACTTGCATATAGTAAGAACTTAATATAAATGCTTGTTGAGTAATAAATGCTTGCTTGTTGACAATCCAAGGATTTTGTTAGCATCCACTCAAAATTGAGTACATTGAATGGAGAGGAAGGCTTCTTCCTCCTATCATTCCTCCTATATTAGAGGGACCTCCTGTTAAGGAGTATACAGCAGTGTAAACTGTACTCACATAAATGAAATTACAGATTCAACAAAGTAATGAAATATATGGGTCCTTGGTGGACAGTAGGTACCACTTTAATGTGCATAAGTTTTGAAGGGAAAAATTCTTTAAAATGCATTTAGTTCATAGAAAGAAAATTGGCATAAATCAGAGATTTCAAATTGAATATCATCCTATAGCACAAAGTAAAAATACATGTAGAAGCCCTTTAAAATCCCAAGCTGTTCAATATTTTATTTAATTTAAATTTTAAAAAAAACCCACAGGCTAAGGCCAGTAACAAGGGACTACCAAATGATTATATTGATATTTGAACACATATAGAAATTGTTTTCTACTAAAAACATACCAAATGTTTTCTGAAAACCTAAAGATTGTCACCTCTTTATGGTATGATCAAATAAGGCAGCTGAGTGGTATAGTAGATAAAACTCTAGATTTGGATACTTGATAGCTATGTGATTCTGAACAAATCACTTAGCTTCTACTGACCTCAGTTTTCTCATCTGTAAAATGGGGATAATAACCTCCTACTCAGGAATCTTAGGAGGACAAAATGAGATAATTATTGTAAAGTATTTTGCAAATTTTAAAGTATTACATAAATAATTGCTAGCTGTTATTGAGTTCTTGAAGTCAAATGTGAGGTGGATTTATATGAAAAGTCGGGAGGCCCCTGTGCTCTGGTCCTATCTGTTTCACTTTTGCTCCCTAGTGATCTTGCTAGCTGTACTTGGTACTCTGGCATTTTCCCCTCAGTACATGTCAGCAAAGAATGGCCCATGAAGTGCAGAGGCACATATTTCTCTACTAAGTGTGTGGTGGTGATTTAGGAGATACTTTCTAAAAAGTGACCTTGAGTTCCCACTCAAAATTGCTTCAGAACTGCCAAAACCCATGTGCACGTTTCATCCTGTTGTCTTCATGTTGCTATGGGGAGAAATATCCAGTGGGATCTAGATGATGATTTCCTGAAAGTCGTGAGACACCACAGTTGGGAAAAGACAGAGATTCTAATTTTCATAAGCTAATATCTCATAAGCCATTTTTTAATGCCACTGGGGATCTATGTGATTGATTTGGTCAGTGTAATGATAGCTCATTGGAAAGAACATTTTTTTCTGTTTCTAGAACACTTTCCCTCCTCATCTCTCTACTTACTGATGTCCTTCAAATCTCAGATAAAATTTTCTTTTCTTTTTTTTAAAATATGTAATATTTAATTTCCCCTCAATTGCAGGTTAAAACAATTTTAACATCAAAATTTCATCTTCTACAAGAAGTCCTTTCCAGTCCCTCTTAATTCTAGTGCCTTCCCTCTATAATTATCTCCAATTTATCCTGTCTCTAGCTTGCTCATACCTATTAATTTGCAGATTATCTTCTTTATTAGATGAAGGCTCCTTGAGACAGAAAGTGGTTTTTGCCTTTCTTTGTGTCTCTGGCATATAGGTACTTAATAAAAGCTTGTTGATTTGATTGGTTTCTAATAGAATACTGTATGGAGGAAAACAATTTATATTCTGCATTTTAGCCAAAATCTGTAAGAGACAATTTATTTATACGTGAGCATTTCTTCTTGGAGAAAGGATTAAACCTTCCTTCTTATCAAAATATTCCCTTTCCTCCAAGTAACTTCAAACTTAAATTTTATAGTTATGAAACAAAAGATGAAATTCCACAACGAACAAAAAAAAAGGTACATATTTTAAGTTTAGAATTTTTTTTTTAATCAAAGATAACAATTAGACACGTTACTGCTGGGGCACTCTTGGAGAAAATATCTTCCTGAAACCAACTACTGTCCCTTAGACGTCCCCATTTGATCTGCTCAAAGGTAAACAGAGATAACTCTTAATTAAATTAGATAAAAAGATATTCTCATTCCTAGTTTGGTCACTATAAACAAACAACAACAACAACAAAAACCTTTTCAAATGATTTTAGTTTCCAAAAATCACTATCCCTCTCTCAAACTGATTAAGATTTTTTGTTCAAGGAATACTGGGTGAATCTTTTATTAAAGCCAGACCTCAGATGAGAACATGGTCATAAAATAATGTCAACATTTTTATATCATTATTGTTCCTCAAATGCCTAAAATAGTTTTCAATAGTTTCAAATTGTCTATATGCAGTGATTTCGACAAGCAAGGGAATACATGTGCATGCCCAAACTTCTGGAATGAACAATAATCCTATCAATTAAAGGTTTTCTATACCATCCTCATACACAATCCCTTTTACCCTCAATCCTACCCTAGCATAAATGTCTAAAGTCCAAAAGTTTCTGGAGGGATAGTGGAGTAAACATGGAAAGATCCTTAGTTTAGGATTCAGGAGAGGGGACACTAATCATAGTCCTGTCACTAGTTATGTGACCTTCTTTAGAAGTTCAGTTTCCCATCTATAATAAGTTGGAAGGAAGCTTCAGGAGCGAATGGTCTATGATTCTAAGATCCTCTAAGTCAGCTTAAATATAGAATTAGCTTTTTCTTAAAGATAATCAGATTACTATGAGAAAGGTGAACATCTTACTCTCAGCAGCCATTTACCTAACTAAAATTACTTGAACAGTTTATTCACCTGGGATCCATAGTTCTAGATTTATGTGAACTGCATTGAATCTTGGGGGAGGGAAGCTCTCAAAGAACTCTTCTTTAGTTGATGCTGATAGGTTATCTTCTAAGAACATCATTATTTGGTTCATTTTACCCCACTCCCCTAAATTTATGGATATCAGAATATAACTCTTGCCAAGATCACTGCAACCATAGTGTCTAATTCAGTTTCCTTACATCTTACAGGCCTGTACTCTTGAATCCTATGACAATGGTGTGCTGGCTGTTGTACAAACAAGAGACAGCTCTGGGTATTCTTTCCAGCTATCCCCCATTCCTGGAATAGTCTTCCTTTTCATCTCTAGCTTACCTGGCTTGCTTCAAGTTCCAATTAAAATCCCACCTCCAATATATTTTTGTCAATTCCTCTTAATTCTAGTGTTTGTCTTCTTTTAATTACTTTCCATTTATCTCATATATAGCTTGTTTGAACATATTGATTTACTTGTCTCAATTTAATTGGGAGCTCATTAAGGGCAGAGACTGTCTTTAATTCTTTTTGTATCCCCAAAATTTGACACAGTGTTTGGCACACAATAAGTGTGTAATAAATTCTTATCAAATGGCTGATCTTTGGAAAAAAAAAAATTTAAGAGACTTCAGCTTCCATGCAATCACTCAGGCTAACAATATACTGAATATAGGAAAGACTTTATTTAACCCAGCAAAAAAATGCAAAACAGTAGTAACTCACATCTTAGTCCCTGAACAGTTAAAACGATTTTTTCTAATTTTTCTTCCATCTCTTATGGTCTCTACCTCCTTAGGGACTATCCATGTGATAAGGGCCCCTGAACACGGAAGGCAGTAGAGTCGTAAGGAATTGACCCCTTTCCCCCCAGGAAGTCTCTCTTCCCTCAAAGAACCTATAGAGTTTTCCAGATTTATGGTATCATCTTATGGTTGAGGCCTTCCCCATGACCCAAAAAAGAATAGTAAAACCCTGGGCATTCTATATCCCTCCTGATTTAAAGACTAGAATAGGGCCCCCAACCAAGGGAAAGAACTGAGAATTTTTAAAGAATTGATCATAGGCTCATAGATTTGGAGTTGGCTTGGACTTAAGAGTTTATCAAATCCAACCCTTTCATTTTATAAATGAAGGCTCAGAGAGGTCAATTTTGTCAAGGATCACACAGTTCCTAGGTATCTGAGGGAGGACTCCAGTCCAGATCTTTCTGACCCCAAAGATATTAGGATTTCATTGCTTCTCAACCTCTTCCCCTAGATTCGCAGATCTATTAACGTCAATAAAAAGATAAGCTCCCCAGATGTTTGTCTCCTCAGAAGCTGTTTCTAGCCCCTCTTCATCTCCGGCTCTTATTGGTTCCAAATTCTTCTGCTTGGTCCAGGAACTCAGGGTTGTGCTCCAAAGTGCCCAGAAAGTTTGGTCTAGGGATTGCTTCAATTGTCTTGGAATGAGTATTCCCCTGCCACATGGTTCCTCCCTCTCCTGAGCCATGGGCATTCCCAGGAAAGCCTCAGAGGAGTACAGGTTTTTTCTTGGGATCTTGAGCCTAAGCTTCTGGAGAGAGCTTCTCTCCTATCTCAGCTGTGGCTCCCTCCTTTCCTCTCCTTTTAAAAAGCCAAGTTTAAGGCCACGACTCAGAAATATGTCTAGCCATGATTCAGTCATTCTCAAATGTGGTGCTAATAGTCAAGATTACAGTTTGTATAGGGAGGCATCTTCATTGATTAGAATAAAGATCTCATCCACAAGTAGCAGGGAAGACCCAGCTATACAATGATCCTATACAATAAATGGTTTTAAGATGAGAAGATGAAATGGTAACTAAAGTTGGGTTTTTAGGGGCATATAGTATCTTAGAAAATAAGATTAGTCCCAATATTTAACAAGAGATGCAGAGACATTTTAACCACAACAGATGATATGAAACTTCCAGCATTCCAACAACCCCCAAATCATTAATACTTAGAGTATTTATTAAAAATGCCTGCCACAAACATGAACACAAAGCAACTTGCAATGGGCTGTGTGATTTCAGAAAGTATAGTCACCAGCCACCATCAGTCAGTTCTTCAAAAGCCAATTTAGCAGCCGGCTGGAACACTGTTGATGTATTTCCCCCCATATCAATAGTGCATAAAATTAATTAATTAGCTGATTATTAGAAAGTAAGGTCCTTGAGGGATGGGGCTATCTTTTCTTTTTGCTTTTGTCTGAATTCCCCACACTTAGCACAGTGCCTGGCACACAGTAAGTACTTAATAAATGCTTATTGACTGACTTGTTGATGAACACAAAGATGCTTTCCCAAGGAAGTAGTGGTTGGAAGTTTGTCCGCTTGCATAGTTCATTCAACCAAGCTCAAATAGTAAAGAAGATCTCAGGTCCTCATGAGGGGTGCTCTTTCATCAGCAGTGCCCTGAGGAATACACAACATAAGAAGGAAAGAATAGTCAGGTTCTAGAGATCCAATCCTTTTTTCCAAGGACTTCCAAACAGGAAGGATCTGATGAAAAGAGTTCAAAATCAGTCCTATGATTCTTGTACAAATAGGGTAAGGCTAAAAATTATACTAGGGTTTCTTATGTGCCTTACCAAAAAAAAAAAAAAAAAAATCTTTATAAGGTTACTACCTTACATATTGGGTTGAGATGAAAAGAAAAACTGCTCAATCTTGTAGGATAGCTTTCTAGGAAACCTGTTTCATATGAGACTGCTTTACTTTTGTGCTTTCATTTCTGACCCTATGACTCCATTTGAATTTTTCTTCATAGAAATACTGTAGTTGTTTGCCATTTCCTTCTCCAGCTCATTTTAGAGATGAGAAACTGGAACAAACAGAGTTAAATGACTTGCCCGGGGTCACACAGAATGCATCTGAAGTCACATTTGAACTCATGAAGATGAGCCTTTCTGATTCCAGAGCCTGCACTCTATCCACTGTGCCACTTAGCTTCCCATTATGAAACTGTTTTACGGCTCATTCAAAAACAATCTGAAATAACTACCAAAAACCTACACTTAATACACCACATTTACTTCAATAGTTTATAAATTTACATTTTCGTGCATATGGATATTCCTCTACCAACAGGTCACAAATCTCTCCATCTCTTAGTAGACAGCTCAAGTATTCCTTTGGCTAAAAGATTTAATTACATGGTGGCTAGCATTCTGTTGGGAAACCTATCCAGGCTTTTCCTCAGGAGATGAAAACAATCAGTGGTGTGCAGGAACCTGTTCAATCTGGCTAGCAAGCTCCATTGTTGAATTTTCAGTGTGAAGGTTTATACCTCTTAAATTTAGCAAATACTCCAAATCAGGATTTGAGTGACTGTTTTGAATAGATTTAAGAAATTGATAAAGTATAAATAATGCAGATTAGACTTAAAAGTGAGTCATCTGTACATCCATTCCCCCATCCTCTCTCCATCTCATTCCCTCCTCATGCCTCACCCCCCAGCCTGGTTCCTTGCCACCAGAGCTGGTTGTTAAACATTTACCAGCATGGACACAGTTCATTGCTATATTGATACTAAAGACTCTTCCAGTTTGCTAAGACCTTCTTGAGCTTGTTCCTTATGGAGCTAGGTGGCGCCATAGTGCACAGTGTTGGACCTGGTGTCAGGTAAATGATAAGGTAAATGAAATTACTACCTCTGGCTCCTGTGGGCAAACCCTTTGAGAATCCAAAAATACCTACTACTCATTACCTCATAATTATAATGGATGTGGCTCTTTCAACAATGAAGTGATTCAGGCTAATTCCAATAGATTTGTGATGGAGAGAGCCATCTGTATCTACAGAGAGAACTATGGGAACTGAATGTGGATCACAGCATAGTATTTTCACCTTTTTTTTGTTGTTTGCTTGCTTATTTTTTCCTCTTTTTTAATCTCATTTTTCTTATGCAGCATATAAATGTGGAAATAGGTTTAGAAGAACTGCACATGTTTAGCCTATATTGGATTACTTGCTATCTAGGGGAGGAGGTGAGGTGAGGGGAAGAGAGGGAGAAAAATGTGGACAACAAAGTTTTGTGAGGATGAATGCTGAAAACTATCTTTGCATATATTTTGAAAATAAAAAAACTATTATTTTAAAAAATGATGTATGTGTTTATATATAAATAAACTTTAACAAAAATACGAGATTCATGATTTCATTGGGGTAGAGAGAACTCTCTTCTAGTTCAGATGGATACTTTCTCTGCAATTTATAATCTTAGAGAATTGTCTGGAACATTGAGAGGTCAAATAATTTGGTCAAGGTTACAACAAATAACCTATGACAAGAGAAAGGCTCTAAACTCATGTTTTTCTTGAATCCATGCTACCTCTCATATAAATTCTCACACACACACACATGCACACACCTGTTTATATAGAGATATTTATATATCTCTACACATGCATAAGCATTTATCTATCTATATGTGTGTATGTGTACATATATAAATATGTATTTATATATAATGACTTACATACAACCAGGAAGATTTGGATTCAGATTCCTCCCCTACCTCAATCCTTAATTTAATGAGGCAGTAACAAAATTCATCTATTTGTTTTTATCTACTTCTGTATTTGTTTTTTTCTATAAACTAACAATGTTTTATTGATGCTTTTAGATGTGTGTGTGTTGAATACATCCATCAATATCAAGCAAAACACATATCTGGGGGCAGGTAGGTGGTGCAGTGGATAGAACACCAGCCCTTAGTTCAGGAGGACCTGAGTTCAAATCTGGCCTCAGACACTTAACACTTTCAAGCTCTGTGAACCTGGGCAAGTCACTTAACCCCAATTACCTTAGCAAAAAACAAACAAACAAATAAAAACAAACATATATTTAAATCTCAGTCAAAACTGCATTCATGATCTAGTATTTCTAGTCCATCCACTTTCTCTACTAAGAGAGGATAACTCCTTTTCCTCACTAATCAACTGCTATTTGATCAGTTGTGAAATTCTTCAGAGTACTTTTCTTTTGCATTATTATTGTAGTTATCATGTAAAATATTCTTCTGGTTTGGTTCATTTCAGTCTACATTCATTCATGTAAATTTTACCTGGGTTTTTCTGTGATATTTATTATTTCTTACAGCACAAAAATATTCTATCCCATTTAAAAATCACAATTCTTTCACTCTTTCCACAACCGATGAGCACTCCTTCAATTTCTACTTCTTAGCTACCACAAAAGTACCATCAGAAATATTTTTGTATATATGAGTCCTTTCCCTCTGTCTTTCATTTCTTTGGGGTGTAAGCCTAGTAGTAGTATGAATGACAAAAGATATGCACAGTTTAGTTACTTTCTGGTAAACAAATTCACAACTCCTTCCACTCTGCATTAGTGACTACCCTTTCACATCCTTTCCAACAATTGTCATTTTCACCAATCTAATGGATATTCCAATCTAGTGGAACCTTTGTGTTATTTTAAATGGCATATTTTTAAATTGATGATATGGATCTTTTCTTAGTTATAGATCTTTTTCTGACAGCTTGTGTTTTTTCACTTGAGAACAAGAGAATTTTTCATATACTTTGGCCAACATCTTTTGGAAATGTCTCTTTTTCTTATATATTTGCATCTTTATTTTTTTCTCTTGGAAATTACATTTTTATTAGAGAAAGATAAAGTTGAAGATTTTTTCCCAATTGCTTTCCTTCCATGTCCTCTATATGAATATTGTATATAACTTTATTAATATGTTGCTTCCCATAATGTAAGTTCCTTGAGGACAGGGGGCTGTTTTTGACTTTCTTTGTATTGCCCACACTTAACACAGGGTCTAACTCACATTAAATTATTAATATGTTTGCTGACTGATGAACTAATTTTAACTTTCAGTAATTTTGCTTGTCTAAAATAATTTCAATTTCATGTAAACAAAATTGTCCTTTCTATCTTTCATAATCACATTTCATACTTGTTCAGGTAAGAATTCTTTATAGTTTTGAAAAATGTCTTCTTCCCTTCTCTAATTTTTAAATGATAATGCCTTTTTATATTTAAGTATTATAATCATTGGGGGTTTATTGTAAGATATATTCAAAGATGTTGGTTCAAATATAATTTTTTCCATGCTTTTTTCTAGTTTTTCTAGACGTTTTTGTCAAAACTTCTCAACTGCCAACTCCATCTTTAAATTGGTCTCCTTACTCCTTATTTATGACAGCCATGATGTGAACAAGGAATTTTTCTATTCAGTATTAGGACCCTGAGTCTAAGCCTCATGCCATCTACAACTTGGTGATAATTAATCTTTCAGCTGTGATTATCCAACAGAATGATTAATAGACCATGGCAACCACTCACTCACCTCTTCTGTTGACCCTTGTCCTTTGCATGCCATCCAGGTAAAGATCAAACCCAAGAGCACTCCCAGAGCCATGATGATGTAGGGGATGTTGGTAATGACCATAGTGGTGTTTATTACAGACTTGAGTTTTGTTGCAGAATCTTTATCGATAAGAACACTCTGGAAAGAGAAGGAAAGACATTCCCTTTGGTCAGAGTAACTCTCACTCAGGGAGAAATCTCAGGGTTGCACATTTGTTCTCCCTTTCTTGATAGCTCCTTTCCTCCAGTCTGCTTCACAAAGTACATGTCATCCTTTAAGCTAGTATGGTTAAACTCAGATAGAAATGAGAGCCACTAAATCATATATAAGTATCCTTGTGTTCATATAGAAAGTCACATATCAGCATTACTTATGTTCTATTGCATTTTCATGTATTTTGTTAAATATTTCCTAATTATATTTTCATCTAGTTTAGACCACACTAGATGTCTTCCTTTTCCTGCTACAAACATCTTAAAAAAAAAAAAAAAACACACTTTTATGTGTGTCTGAAAACTTCCTCAGTAGAATTATGTTATATGAGCGTAGATCCTCTTTCATTATCTCTAACTTGAGACTTTAGCTACTGGATTTATGATGGCCGCTCTTGAAAGGAAGGCTTACCCACAGGAACTTAATTGAAGGGAAAAAAAATTGGCTTTCTTCCTCAGAACTGAGGGGGCCAACAGAAGAGAGAAGATATATAACAGAATCTGGATTTGCAATATTTCTTTAAGTAACAGGTATCTTAAATACATTCAAATTGTGACATTTTTTTTGAACAATCTGATTTGCATGTTAAGTCATCTGGAATGAATGCATGTGAATAGGGGAAAATTCCATGTGAGAGAAACATATCTTTGAGGATGTGGTAATTTTTATAATTGCTCAAACTGCAAGAAAAATCACTGAGGCAGAGCTCTGAGCCAATGGCACTTTATCAAACAGTCTATGATCCCCTCTAAAGAAGTAGATTTTCTTCATGATCTGAGATGCCTCCTTTTTCCAGACCCTTATTTTTATAAGGCTTGATTCTAGATTTGATACTTGAACACTCTAAACGGATTACATGAAGTACAGAATCCAACTAATTGATAAACTTTGCTTTGAAGGCCAAAAATGATGCATCAATTAGAAATGGTATATCAGAAGGAAGGTCTTGGGTTGGGGGAAGCATAGACATCTCCACTGACTTAGTTGTCATAAGATGGTCACCTACTTATGTTGGACAAGAAAGAGTGGTCTAGAGGCACAAAAATAAGTTGGGAGCCTTTCCATGTAATTGAGTTACTTCTGCCACACTAGACTTGGTCACTATGTCAAGGAAAAACAAGGGTGGAGGGCCTTTAGTTAGCTTCTTATGATTTTTTTTCTCTTTTTTTTATATTTGTTTAAAATCTTTGAGTTACAGATTCTCCCCCCCCCCAACCCCACACCCTCTCTCATTGAAAAGGCCCACGTGCATTTGGAAGAACAAAAGGTCAAGAATTTCAAGGGAATTAATGAAAAAAAAAGGCTGATGAAGGTGGCCTTGCTGTACCAGATCTAAAACTATATTATAAAGCAGCAGTCATCAAAACCATTTGGTACTGGCTAAGAAATAGAGCAGTCGATCAGTGGAATAGGATAGGATCACAGGACAAACTAGGCAGTAACTATAGCAATCTAGTGTTTGATAAACCAAAGACCCCAGTTCTTGGGATAAGTACTCACTATTTGACAAAAACTGCTGGGAAAATTGGAAACTAGTGTGGAAGAAATTAGGGCTTGATCCACACCTAACACCACATACCAAGATGAGATCTAAATGGGTTCAGGATTTAGATATAACGAGTAATATTATAAGTAAATTAGAGGAACATAAGATAGTTTACCTCTCAGACCTGTGGAGAAGGAATAAATTTATGTCCAAAGAAGAACTGGAACTCTTAATTGAACACCAGAGAGATAATTTTGACTATATTAAGTTAAAAAGTTTGTGTACAAACAAAACTAATGCAGACAAGATTAGGAGGGAAGCAATAAATTGGGAAATCATCTTTACATTTAAGGGTTCTGATAAAGGCCTCATTTCTAAAATATATAAAGAATTGTCTCATATTTATAAGAATTCAAGCCACTCTCCAATTGATAAATAGTCAAAGGAAAGAATTTTCAGATGATGAAATAAAAACTATTTCTAGTCATATGAAAAGGTACTCCAAATCACTATTAATCAGAGAAATGCAAATTAAGACAACTCTGAGGTACCACTATACATCTCTCAAATTGGCTAAAATGACAGGAAAAGATAATGAAGAATGTTGGAGGGGATGTGGGAAAACTGGGACACTGATACATTGTTGGTGGAACTGTGAGCGGATCCAACCATTCTGGAGAGCAATTTGGAGCTATGCTCAAAAAGTTATCAAACTGTGCATACCCTTTGACCCAGCAGTGTTTCTATTGGGCCTATATCCCAAAGAGATCTTAGAGGAGGGAAAGGGTCCCACATGTGCAAGAATGTTTGTGGCAGCCCTTTTTGTAGTGGCTAGAAACTGGAAACTGAATGGATGCCCATCAATTAGAGAATGGCTGAATAAATTGTGGTATATGAATGTTATGGAATATTATTGTTCTGAAAGAAATGACCAGCAGGATGATTTCAGAGAGGCCTGGAGAGACTTACATGAACTGATGCTGAAATAAGAAATGAGTAGAACCAGGAGATCATTAAACACGGCAACAACAAGACTATATGATGATCAATTCTGATGGACATGGCTGTCTTCAACAAGAAATGCTTCAAACCAGTTCCAATTGTTCACTGAAGAAAGCCATATACACCCAGAGAGAAGGATATGAATGTGGACCACAACATAACATTTTCATGCTCTCTATTGATGTTTGCTTGCATTGGGTTTCCCTTCTCAGATTTTTTTTTTCTTATAGATCCGACTTTCTTGCACAGCAAGATAACTGTAGAAATATATATATACATATATTTGATTTGTCAAGTATTTCAACATAATTAACATGTAGTGGATTTCCTACCATCTAAGGGAGTGGTGGGGGCTAGGGGGGAAAAATTTGTAACAGAAAGCTTTGTAAGGGTCAATGTTGAAAAATTACCCATATATATGTTTTGCAAATAAAAAGCTTTAATAATTCTTTTTAAAAGGCCCATGTGAAATTGCGTAAAACATTTCCATAAAAGTCATGTTGCAAAAGAAAACATAGAACTCCTCCACCCCCCAAAAAAAACCTTCAAGAAAAAAAAGTATACTTCAGTCTATATTCAGACACAATCAGATGTAGATAGTATTTTTCATCATAAATCCTTCAAAGTAGTCTTGGATCATTGTATTGCTGAGAATAGATCATCTCACAACTTTGCTATTATTATGTACTATGTACACAATACATTTCACTTTGTTTGAGCTCATGGAGAATTTTCCAAGTTTTTCTTGTATAGCAGGTTTCCTATAATTAAGCAAGTGAACTTACAATCTGAATTTCATAGCTCTGGGGCCTAATATACAGAACTTTTAATCATTATCCCTAGGAAATAAAATCAAACTGATTAATACTGATTAGAATAAAGGAAGGCTCCAAATGAATCATTTCTCACAAGGGAATATTTTGGGACACAATGAATGATTCCTACGTTTTGTCTAAGGCATGATCTAGATTCCTATGATGCCTTGATATTACGGCTAATGAGAAACAGAGACCACATAAAGAGACAAGATTTTCTGAGTACCAATGAGTTCCAGTCCAGGGATGTTCTTTTTGTAATGTCCTGTTAAATCATTCCTTTATTTTAAATTGGGACTCTCCTTGATAGTTACTTAAAATAGCTGTAATTAAAGCCTGTAAGTAATCCCCAAACTTCTTCTGACCCATTAATTTAATCCCATCTTCCTTCTATATTTGAATGAATACTTCTCTATTAACTTCCTTAAAGAGGAAGTAATTAGTATAAAAATGTTCCTCAATGTTGTTGTAAAGAAAGTAAGAGGTTTGCCTTGTTGTTGTTGTTGTTTTAGTACAATGGAAATAATATGGAGCCAGAGGCCATGGGTTCAAATCCTGTCTCTAACATGTATTATTTATATGACATTAATCAAGCAAACTTCCCTAATTTTCTCGTTTGTAAAATGAGGAGGTTGGACTGAATGGTGTACCTTTCAGTTCTAAAGCTGGGGATTTTTTAATCTTTAGTAATATACAAACTGAAATAAATGCATGTGTATATGTAGGCATGTATATACATACATGCACATATGTATATACACATATAAATCAGTTTTATATATAACTGACATATGTGTACAGTTATCTCTTCCACATTATGAGGGGTTAGAGGAGTAGCAACCCCACCATCCGAAAAATCCACATAAAATCTGGAAAATCCACATATGATATTAAATGGGAATTTTGGAGGGAGTTTTGTAGAAGTCACATACAACACAAAAAAAGTTCAAAACCTCAGAAATCTAAATTTTATGCATTTAATTTCTAATACTAACCCATGATTCATTGAAACTGCAATGGGAAAAGTTGTGAGTGGAAGAAATAACTGTATGTGTGTATAAATGTATACATATACATATACACACCATCACATTTTAATAACTGCTGATCACAATTTTATTTCATTGTTACATTCTTTTACACTAGTAACTTCTTCTAGAACTTTCTCTTTCACAATTATTACCCTAAAAGTAAAATGTATTTCTTTCTCCTCTCTTTCCTAATTCTTAATTACAATCTACCCCATATTTTGAATCTCAGAAACTTATTTAGAAAGTAAGTTCATGTGACACGTCACCCTAAAATGTCTATATGAAGACAAATAAATATAGGGTTTTTGTTTGATTGGTTGTGAATTTGTTTTTTTAACCATCAAACTCTTCTTTTTATTTACAAAACATATGAGTGATTTTTCTACATTGCCCTTTGCAAAACTTTTTTTTTTTGTTGTTCCAAGCTTTTCCCCTCCTTCCCCCCACCCCCACCCCTAGATGACAGGTAATCTAATATATGCTAAATATGTTAAATTATATGACAAATCCAATACATGTATACATATCTATACACTTATCTTACTGCACAAGAAACATCAGATCTAGAAAGAGAAGAAGAAAAAACAACCTAAGAAGGAAAACAAAATGCATGGAAATATTCACAGAAAGCGTTAAAATGCTGTGTTGTGGTCCGTACTCAGTTCCCACAGGCCTCTCTCTGGATGTATATGACTATCTTCATCGATGAACAATAGGAACTGGTTTGAATCACATCATTGTTGAAGAGAACCATGTCCATCAGAATTGATCATCGTATAGTCTTGTTGCTGTGTATAATGTTCTCCTGGTTCTGCTGATTTCACTCAGCATCAGTCCATGCAAGTCTCTCCAGGCCTCTCTGAAATCGTCCTGCTGGTCATTTCTTTTAGAACAATAATATTCCATAACATTCATATACCATAATTTATTCAACCATTCTCCAATTGATGGGCATCCATTCAGTTTCCAGTTTCTAGCCACTACAAAAAGGGCTGCCACAAACATTTTTGCACATGTGGGTCCCTTTCCCTCCTCTAAGATCTCTTTGGGATATAGGCCCAGTAGAAACACTGCTGGGTCAAATGGTATGCACAGTTTGATAACTTTTTGAGCATAGTTCCAGATTGCTCTCCAGAATGGTTGGATCCGTTCATAGTTCCACCAACAATATATCAGTGTCCCAGTTTTCCACATCCCCTCCAACATTCTTCATTATCTTTTCCTGTCATCTTAGCCAATCTGAAAGGTATGTAGTGGTATCTCAGAGTTGTCTTAATTTGCATTTCTTTGATCAATAGTGATTTGGGGTACCTTTTCATGTGACTAGAAATAGTTTCAATTTCTTCATCTGAAAATTGTCTGTTCATATCCTTTGACCATTTATCAATTGGAAAATGGCTTGTAGTTCTTTTAAAATTATAGATATATTTTTTTAAAAATTAGAAATCCAATAAACCATTTTTTCAATTGAAGAACCCCAATCTTCTCAAACATGCCCAAAATGTTCTCTTGAGACTTACCTCATTTAGATACATAATTGGGAAAACTAAACTCTTGATGTTTCCAGTTTCCCTACAAAAAAGAAAGGAAAATAATATTTTGCAATATTTCTGTACCATAATGACACATTAAAGTGAAGTGACAAATCTGTGACATGAAAACAGTTGTAAGACTAAGGAGGAAACAGGGATTTCTTCCTTAGCCTTATTACTGAATTCTTAGTTATTTTCTTATAAATGGATGTAGTTCAGAAATTAAATTTAAATTATTTTTTAACTCTAGATTTATCAGTTAAATCCATTCACTTATTCAGCATTGATACATGCCTTTTTCCATGTATCAATTTTGAATACTCATGAGCTATGTCTATGAAATAATGTTGCCTATGTTTAAATGAACATCCCAGAATTTTTACGTTTAAAAAGAATGTTTCCTTCCCAGCAACTACTTGGGCTTAAGGCTATTCACATACAAATATGATGCAATTATGCCTCAAAATATCTTTGGAACTCTGGTACATCACTTTGCATATTCCCAGCTTGATAAACCCTCATCATTTAAAAATGAATAATTCACATTTGTCTATTCCTTTTTGTGGAAATTATAAATTTTTCTTAGATGCCTCAAAGTACTACTATATCCATTTTATAGATGAGGAATTAAGGGAACAAGTCACATAGGCAGTCCAGTAATGATGTGGTGAGGGTCTACACTACAATGATGGCAGGAGAAGGCATGTATAATATTATGTACATGTACAATGTGTTCAATGTACAAAATGTACAGTGATATTGCAAAGGTGAGTTTAAGATGTCAACTAGATATTGAGTTCAAGATATCTGAAAGGCAGTTGGAGATGTGATATTGGATATCAGCAGAAAGACTGGAGCCGTAAGGTAGATTCCAGAATCAGCAGTATAGAGATGGTAATTAAATGCATGGGAGATGATGAGATCATCAAGTGAAGTAGTATAGACAGAGAAAGACCTAGGACCTAGGACAGAGCTCTGAGGGACACCTATGGTTAGAAGGGGTGATATGGAGGCAGATCCAGAAAAAGAAAAGAAAAGGTCAGATAGAGAGGAGGAAAACCAGGACAGAATGGAATCTCAAAAACCTAAGGAGGTTTTTCAAGTTGGAAAGCCTTTATTGAAGAAAGTGGGATCTGAGCTGAACCTTAGAAAAAGATGAGATTTTTGACAGGAGGAAATGGGAAAGAAGTCATGGCAGGGGGGGGGGGTAATTAGCATATAGATTGTTAAGGATTAGAAGTGTTTTAGAGAGCTTGGGAGATAAGGCTTGAAAAGTAGATAAGGTTCAGAGAACAAGTAGGAAGGGGCCAGACTATGGAAAGTAAAGAATTTCAGACTAGAAGAATAGATTTTTCCTGGATGCAATAGAAAGCTACTTTTGAAGAGAAGAAGTGATGATGAAAGCCAAGTCTTAAAAAGATTTATCCAAGGATGGTATAATAGGATAGACTGAAAGGGAAGAACATAAAGAGCATAAAGGCAGGCAGAATGGTTAGATAGCCAAATATCAAGCAATCAGGGCCTGAACCAATGTAATAGCAATAGGAATGGGAAAAAAATAGATATGAAAATCACTGCAGGGATTATATATTCTACATTGTAATAGCCTCTCTGAAGAAATCAATTATATATACCAAGCCCTGTAGAGCATGAGTCATCAGGGGATACCTCTTCTGTCATTAATGAACGCCTATTTGTTGGAGAGGGGGAAGAAATTAGAACACAAGGTTTTGCAAGGGCTAATGTTGAAGAATTATCCATGCATAGATTTTGAAAAATAAAAAGCTTTAATAAAGAAAAAAGTAAAAAAAAATGAACGCCTATTTGTCAATGGATTTAAATTATTCTCATTGAAAATTATTGTTTAATTAAAGTAATGCTAAAATTATTATGCAAAAAAAAATGGGAGGGAAAGACTTACTCAAATCCATCTATTTGTCGGACATGAACATTGATCTGTAACCTCTTGGATCCTCTTAGGATAATTCCAGTCAGCTGAAAATTGAACAGAGCAAAAGGGAAATATTATTAAATAACATTTTAAAATATTAAAAATAAACATTAAAAAGTATACATATTATAAGAACAACATTCACGCAATAGTTGAAATTATAAAGAATAATACTTATCGAATGAGGCTGGGGTTGACTAGAACAGATTTATGCTTTAGAAAAGTCACTCTGGAAGCTTTGAGCATCAAATGCTCAGTCATTACATTTAGCAATTAAGAGATAATTGGCAGTTTTGAAGAAAGTAATTTCAAATGAATGAAACCAGAATAAAGAAGGTTTAAGAGTGAGAAGAAAGGAAATGGAGGCGCCAAAAGTAGATTGGCTTTTAAAGGGAAGTTAGGGTAAAACAAGGTGGTCCATGCCTGATAAATGGAGGCTGACAGTTTTGAGCTGTAGAATGGCTAATGCCAACCAGGAGTCCTGGGATCAATATGGTGAGCCCCTGAAAGTGGGAAGCTACCAAGTTGCCTAGAGAGGGATGTATCTGTCTGTCCTCACTAGAAAATAAGCAGGTCAAAGTTTTGGCTTTTTCTGCATTGTAGCCTTTCCATTGAAAGTCCATTCCTCTAGGAGCAGCTAGGTGGTGCAGTGCTTAGAGCACTAGCCCTGAAGTCAGGAGGACCTGAGTTCAAATCTGGTCTCAGACACTTCTTAGCTGTGTGACCCTGGGCAAGTCACTTAACCCCAATTGTCTCCACCAAAAAAAAAAAAAATGAAAAAGAAAATCCATTCTTCCATTGTAACTTCAAATATTTCCTTATTGATCATCTCTCATGCAGCAGCATACTATCTCCACCCCCCACTCCCAAAAGGCCCCTCCAGCATTGGCTCAATTTCCCTTCTTTTCCCTTACTATTACCTATGCCTACCACTCAGAGCCTGGTTCTCAAGCCATACTCCTCCATTAACATGATTTTCTTCCACCTCTGCCACTTGCCTCTGGACTCTCTTCACCTTCCCCCCAAAAAAGGGACTAGTGGCATTCAATATTGTAGCCATAGATAACTGTTTCTCTCCCTTTAAACTTAGAATGAGAATTACTCCAACCTGTGGCTCCCCACACACTCCAGTGACAATAAGAAGTGCACCATACCTCTTGTATATTTCCAAACACTTATAGGACTTCTTAACCTGGGGGTTTGAAAACATTTGTTTTTAAAAATATTCTGATAACATTTCAATCTAATGGTTTTCTTCATAATCTATGTTTTTATGTGCATTTAAAAACATGATTCTGAGGGATCCAAAGGCTTCACAGTTTGCTAATGGGATCCATGCTACAAAAAAGATTAAGGACCCCCTGACTTGGAAGAGAGAAGCATTGGTGCTCGTGAAATGTTTCTCTGCCAGAGGCCTTAGAACTTTTATGGAGGAGGAAGAGCTCAGGTCTTGTAATATGAACAGAAAAGTGCTGGGCTAGGTTTTTTTTCCCATTAAAACAGAGGTAGTTTAAGGGAAAGCAAAAAAAATTTTTTCCCCCCAGAGGGCTCAGTGTAATGTGACTGAACCATAGGAATGGTGTGGAGAAGAAGACATCCTCTGATTCTCTGAGGAAATTGTACTCACGGGGTTGATATCCATGAATGTTTCATGTTCTTCCTTATTCGGATTCATGCCTTTTATAGCTGAAATAAATTTCTCATCTGCTTGGTAGAAGTGTGGAGAAGACAGAAAAATGGGAGCACCTGTTTTTCAAGAGAACAGAGGGAAATTTCATTTGACACAAATACTTTACATGATCTGCTTTATTTGATTTGTTTTCCCAATTATAATGTAAAATGTTCAAGGGCAGGGACAGCTAGGTGGTGCAGTGGATAGAGCACCAGCCCTGAAGTCAAGAAGACCTGAGTTCAAATGTGGTCTCAGACACTTAACACTTCCTAGCTGTGTGACCCTGGGCAAGTCACTTGACCTCAACTGCCTCAGAAAAAAGCAAAAAAAAAAAAAAATGTTCAAGGGTAAAGGCAGTTTTTACTCTTTCTCTGTGTCCCAGTGCCTAGGACATAATGAACTTAGTAAATGCTTGCTGACTGAATGGTTAATGAAGTCAAGAATACAAATCTTCCAATCACACACCCAGGTTCCAGAAAAAAGGGCTGAATGCAGTGACTTCTAGTAGAATCCTTGGGGCTAAGGACTGCTTTGATTTTGGATCCCTAGCAGCAAGTATCCCCTGCACTAACTAGAGATTTCATAGATATTGGCTGAACCGAATTGGTTGGAATCTCATTTATTTAAGGAGCACAAAGGGAACACATTTGGCACATATACACATAACTTTCTATTACAAGTACAGCTGGGGTATATAGAAATCCCCAGTTTCTATACTAGACTTATGTCTTAGGTCAAATGTGTCTGGGCTGTAGCTCAGGAACAGCATGAATCTTTTCAAGATCACCCATCGAGTCAATGGCAGAGGTCAGAGCCAGAGCCAGAACTAATCCTGAAATCATTCCTTTTAAAACCATTTGGGTAATGGAGTAAAGGATAACTGGCCGTGTTGATTTTTAGGAAAAGGCTATTTTCCAAGGCTATTAAATTCAAGACATAATAATATGAAAAGACATCAATACAATGTTTCCCAAACTACTATTTTCCTTAAAACCCAAGCATTTCATAATAGGGATTCCTGAGAAATGTCAGTCCTAGCTGGGATTGGTCACTGTTTCCAGAACTAATTGTTACTTTATGGGCCTGGGTCAAGTGTTTTGTAGCCAAGTGAATTCTGGAGACATCAACCCAAAGAAAATGTTCCACAGGCATCAGAATCTCACAGTCAATTTTACACTGTATGGATCATAACAGCATCAAATTTTACCCATAGGGTTTATTCAGTGGTTTTGCAAAAATAATTTTACTTCTCTGGTTCTTGTTTGTTTCTGTCTCTGACTCTGTTTCACTATTTCTGCTTGCTTGCTTGCTTCCTTCTTTCTCTCTCCCTCCTCCTCTCCTTCCTCTCTTTTTGTCTCTCCCTCTTAATGTCTCTCCTTAATTCTTCCTCTCTCTCTTTGTTTCTCTCTCTCCCCCTTCTTTCACTCTCCCCCCCACTCTCTGTCTCCTTGTCTCTATCTGTCTGTCTGTCTCTCTGTGTTTTGCCAAACTACTGTTATTTTTTTAATTTAAAAAAATCTTTGTTACAGTGGAATAGGGGAGGGGAAAGAATAGATTCAGAAATGAAAGTGATATCAATAATTTTTAAAAAACAAAGTTTATATATTTATCATTTTAAAACTTACGAAGGATTTTACATATGTGATCTCATTTGATTCTCACAACTTTGTGAGACAGGTGCTAGCCTTATTTTAAAGATGAAAAAACTGGGGCTCATAGTTTAAATATTTGCCCAGAATCACAAAGCTAACACCTGTCCAATGTGTAATTCAAATCCAGGTCTTGCAGTGTCCTAGAACAGAGACATCAAACTCACAGCCAGAAAGCAGCCCACAAAATTCCCAAGTACAGTCCAAACCAACTGAAAATGTAATTAAGAAATTATTTAATAAAATAAATAAAAATACAATACAACACAGATAATGTCAATTTATGGTTTTCCAGGTCAATAGATGGTTTGCTGGGATGACTGCATTTCTATTTGAGTTTGATAGCACTGTTCTAAAGGACCCTAAATTAGAAAGGTAGGAATGTTTTTGTTTGATCTGCAAACTAGGTAATAATGTATGTTTGAATATGTTTAGCCTTTTGAGTGCTGGGGGAGTGGGGTGTGTGGGGAGTTATGATCCAGGAAGCCTGATCAAAGACTATCTCCCATATCTAATGCATTTCAGACATCCATGATCCAGACCTCTCTTGAAGCTTTCTTACCATTCTTACAGATACTGACGTTCAGGACACCCGAACCCAAACAGTTTCCTGATGGAATACAGAAGCAGCTGTTATCGGAATTATTGGCAAACATTTCGGGTGGGAGGTTAAACCGAAGGGAAGGGATTTCTTCCACATTTCCGATGTCACTGAATGTTAGATACACTGACCTGTAGAGAAACAAAGAAGGAGTCAATGAGACTGGCCAAGTAGTGCTATAACCCCAGGCTTCAAGCAAAGCTCACAGATGAGAATACAGCTAATAGTCACTTGGCTGTCACCTTGCTATAGGGTCTTCAAGCCACTGCACGATTGCCTCTATCTTTTGTCCTTAAGGAGATCTGCATGGAGAGGTTGATTCTGCTACCTCCACCTACAGAATATGACCTCAAGAAGAGGCAGTACCATCTGCTTTGGACATGTGTGGTTTATTCCATTAGAATGTGAGCTCCCTGGGGCATGTAGATGGCTCAGTGGAGAGAGCACCAGCCCTGAAGTCAGGAGGATCTGAATTCAAATCTGACCTCAGACACTTAACACTGCCTAGCTGTGTGACCTTGGGCAAGTCACTTAACCCCAATTACCTTAGCAAAGAAAAAAAAAAAGAATGTGAACTTCTTGAGAACAGGTTCCATCTCCCCTTTCAGTCTGTATCCCTAGTGCTTAGCATATGATAAGAAGCTGCTAAAAGCTTCCATTTATTCATTCATTACAAATTAATAGTTTAAAAGTGTTGATTTTCTACTGCCACACTTTGAAATAGAAAAGGGTTTTTTTTAAGATTCTTTTAAAGAATATTTATTGTATGCATACTTATTATATATATATATTAAAATTATGATATATGTATAATTTGTTAAATAATTTTTTTAATGCATCTCATCTTATTTGCATAAGAGGGAGGCTATAAGTATGAAATGCTGTATATGCTATTAGGCACAACTGATGTCATATGGTTATGCTAAACATTTTTTCCCTCTTTTAAAAATTATTTGAAAAAAATGCTTTCTGAGATAGGGGAAAGGGAGGCTATATACAGAAACAAAGGTGATACAAAATAGTAGTACCACACTCAAATAGAATAAGATCACTATCAGTAGCATATTGACTTGGAAAACCACAAATTCACATTATATTGTAATGTATTTTTATTTATTTTGTCAAATACTGCCCAATCTTATTTTCATCTAATAAAAAGAGAATGTGACACCTCTAGTGACATGGAAATGAATGAATAAATGAACACATAAACAAATAAATAATGATCTCTTATAATGGCCGAACTCTAATCAGGCTAGTGATCACAGAATGTGAATGGAATCAACATAGCTTTATTTTAAGGAAGAACCTAAGATCATTGGATATTAGATATAAAGCTGGAAGAGATTTAAGTGGAATTCTAATCGAACCCCTTCATTTTAGAGATAAGGGATTGAAGACTAGGGGAGTTATATGACATATTGAGGGGACAAATAGTAGATATTGGATTTCAACCCAGGTCCTCTAATTTTAAGTGTATGAACAATATGTCTACTGGAGCTCTTTGCCAGAAAAGCAGAGTAACTAATACCAAGAAGTTACCTAAGTAACAATTTCATCCTTCAGAAGAATATGAAGGAACTAATAAAAGGAAATTCTATTCTTTATCTGAGTCTAACAGGAAGGAATTAGTTACTTGACAGGAAAAGGGTGGGCAGAGAATGATGGGAACCTTGAGGAGAAGTGGCTAGTCCATCCAAGAGTTTATAAGACAGAAGCAGAGTCTTCTACACAGCCTAGATATCGGACATAATTTTATATGCTACCTAGATATTGAATATGCTCTTATATGCCATCTAGATATTAGGAAGGAAGATTTCAAAAGGTTTGGAGGAAAGATAGGTAGGAGTCTGAGGACAGGAGATACTCAAGAATGAAATTCTAAAGACATGAAGAGAAACAGTTCTAATGAGAATAAAAAATGATATTTGTCCAAAGAAACTGTTCAAAAAGTGGATGCACAAATGGATCAAACAACTTAGATTTCAAAAAAGAAATGTTCAGAAGATTAAAGCAAAGTCAGTTTATTGAAGTTGAATATGAGCATTGCACAATCCCCTAAAACTAAAGCAAGGAATGCTAAAGCAAAGAACAAGCTGAGGCTGTTCGAGGAAAGCTGAAAACAATCAAAATGACTTATTAAAGATAAATGGAGGGGCAGCTAGGTGGTGAAGTGGATAGAGCACCAGCCCTGAAGTCAGGAGGACCTGAGTTCAAATCTGGTCTGACACTTAACACATCCCAGCTGTGTGACCCTGGGCAAGTCACTTAACCCCAATTGCCTCAACAAAAAGAAAAAAAAAAAGATAAAGAGGAGAGATACAGGACTTTTACTTGGGATGGATGGGACAATAATAATGACCACGGAAAGAAAACAGAACTACTCAATTCATGGTTTGCTATGAAAACACACACACACACACACACACACACACACCCCTTGGAGTTGATAATGAAGGAAATAAGAAAGAACAATGACTGGATGAATTCAAGCCACTTGGCCCAAATGAACTAGATCCTTAAGTCTTGAAAGAACTTAGCAGAAGTGGACTAGAGCCACAATTTAGAGACAGACAGACAGACAGAGAAACAGAGACAGACAGACAGAGACAGAGACATAGTAAACTATAAGTTAATCTGATTTTTAGAAAAATTCCAGAGTTAATAATTAAATAGGAAATTGATGAATTTTTAGAAAGGGAATCAGTGATTACAAAGTGCCAGCCTGATTTCAACAAGCACAGGTTATGTGACTAATCTGATTTCCATTTTTGGATTAATGAATTAGTAGAACAACCATGAAGGTTCTGTCTAGCTCTCAAATTTTGTGATTCTTTAGAATACTTGAAAAGTTGACAAATGACAGCTGAAAAAGATATTACACTTATCGATGTAGTTTCAAAGGGCAGAAGTAGGACTAATGGACACAGACTGTAGTCAGAAATAGTCATCTCAGTATAGAAAATAATTTTCTAATGATTACAACTGTCCCAAAATGGAATTGAGTGCTTCTTGAGGTAGTGGGCTCAAGCTTGATTTGGATGATTCATTGGGAAGGGTCTTGAGCTTAATGAGCGATTCTAAGATTCTGTGCCTAGACAGGTTCCAATACGGCAGATTATAGGGATGATGTGGAGTGCTGCATAGTGCCAGGAAAACCTGGGCTTACACCCTGGACAAGTCATTAAATCTGTATTTGTCTCAGTTGTTATAAGTGTAAAAACACTGGAAAGGCAGGAGGAGGGGCCCAAGTTAGAAGGTTGTGTGACCTGGGCAAGACTTTAACTTGCCTGGATCTACTTTCCTCATCTGTAAAATCAGGAGATTTGACTAGATGGCCTCCCAGGGCCTTTTCTGCTGTAACTTTAAGATTTTATGAATATGTCTTATATAATTATTCTCCTTTTTTCTATTGATTCTCTTGTGGTAAAACCTTGGCATCCTGAAAACAACTGACACTGACTCCACAATCTTGATTGTTATAGCTTTTAATTATTTTTGTTGTCTGTCTTTCGTTCTAGAAGAGCACCAGGACATCAGAGAGGTGATGTCATGATCTGCAGTGAACTGGATTTAAATGAGAGAGAGCTGTGCAGGGTCACCTGCCTCCCTTTCCCTTCCAAAACCATCTGGGTCCAGTGGCAAGATATAGATCAGGACACTTAGTGATGGCCCTGGATGCAGTGGCCTTTTTAAGCTAAGGTCTTCAACAGGTCTCACTCTGAGGTTGCACCTATTTAGTGATTAAGGCTATACAACAATGGAGGCAAAGAATTTCCTCTTTAGCCTAGTCCAAAAATCTAAATAAATAAATCTGGGAGGGGAAGATCTTCAGGGTTTCTGGCCAAAGCAGAAATGACTTCTCTTTACATTCAATCTGAGTCCATCATGAACCAAACAATGACCAGATAGGGATTGACCTGGGACCTATTGGTGGCCAATTAGCATCAGATTGGTTTTAATTTAAGGCCTGGCCTTTAAGGAAGAAATCTAGCCAGCAAACCCCAAGCTATCTTGGAGGGATTCAGAGGTGTAAAAGAGATAAAAAAAAATGCTTTTAATAGCATCTGTACATAAGGGTAATGTACCCTATGTGGACAGAGGGAGAAAGGAAAGAAGGGAGGGAAAGGGAAGGAAGAAAGGAAGAAATGAGGGAAGGAGGAAAGATGGAGAAAGGGAGGGAGAGAAGAAAAGAAGGAAGGAAGGAAGGAGGAGTAGAAGGAGAAAAAGAAAGAAGGAAGGAAGGAGTGGAGGGAAGAGTGGAGGGAGGAAGGAGGGAGAAAGGAAGGAAAGAAAGGAGGGAGAGAGAGAGGGAGGGAATCTTTCAATTGATCAATTTCAGGCCAGCTTTACTCACAGAGGCTGTTGTTTGTCCTTCCTTCTGGAAGAGGAGGACCCCTGACTTCAGGGAGGTGATACCATGACAAGCAAGTGAATTGAGATCTTCCCCTCCCAGATTCATTCCTTCATTCATTTATTTAATTTTAAATAATTAAGTGTACATGTAAAGAAGTCATTGTGTTAGTCTAAGATAGAAATTAAATAGAAATTTTTGATAGTTTTGCGGAAGGACACAGAAAAATTTTGAAACTCAGAAATGAATAAAATATATGTATAGTAGAACATATAAATATTTTATTTTTTAATATCATAATAATTCAGACTTTTTCTCTTTATGAAGGGAGGGCCAAAAAATTTTACATGGATTTTCCAGATTGAAAGGGCACTGCACCTCCTCTGGAAGGGATAACTGTAAGAAAAGATCTCAGTTTCTGAAAATGCCACATGTCACTGTATGTATCCTTGTTTCATCTTGTTGCTGTTTTAGGGCAAAGTAACTATTTTTAACAGCTCAGTGACTTGAGTCTCATTTTGTCCCAAAATCAACCTGAATTAACCAGGAACTGGTTTTATGCCTGCCTTTCACATGATGTGTGCATAAAAACTCAAAAGCCCTCTTTTTTCCTTTTTCTGATCGTTACTTAACAATTTATAGGTCAGTTGTAATTGCTTTTAAATCCTTCCTTATATTCAGGTAAATAGGCATGTTACATTTAGAGAAGTCTCTGTAAACAAGTTCTGCATTACAGAAAATGGTGACTGTCTAGACTGTCTATTCCATATAATTTACCAGCATGAGGGATAGAGATCAGAAACAATTTAATGGCTTATATTTCATTTAACCTATTCTTATTGTTTGATGGTGCTCAAAAAAAAATCATTTTCAAAGTTTGGGTAAGGTTGACTTCCAGGAATAGCTTTATTATTCTCACCTGCAGAAATCAGAGACAAAAACATAAAGGCGTTCATCTTTGGATATTAATGGGTGAAAGGAATTCCCATCAGTTCCATTAATCATGTTGCATTTCTCTGATGTCCACCAGTTAAGTGACCTGTAATTAAAATAAGAACAGGAAAAGATGAGGGAAGGATCAAGGAATGATCAAGTAAATTAAGTCTTTTGGGTCTCCTCAGTTTGTAAAGATTTCTCACCATTTAGCTGGAAGCAGGCTACTTCTATTATCAAATTATATCTAAAATATTAAAATGGCCTTTTGGCCAGGTAATAAAAGTAGGGATAGCTCTGAATATCTGATGCTGAAATCCTATAGGATGATTTTGGAGCCCCCCAAAATAATTTGGGTAATGGCAAAAATCCTGATTGTTTTCCCTCATAGAGATTAGATCTGAAAGGTAGAAATGCAGCTCTTTTTAAGGGAAAAATAAATTAAAATCATATTCTACTATCATATGAACATGACTGTTCATGACAAATATTAAAACACAACACTTTAATAACAAAAATTACAAGAACCTGTTCATACTTCTGACTATAATCGTCATCATTACGGCATTTTTTAGCACTTTAAGGTTAAGAACATGCTTTACATATATTACCTCATTTGATCCTTACGACAACCCTGGGAGGTAGATGTTATTATCCTCATATTTCAGATAAGGAAACAGAGATTAAGTAACTTTCCCAGGATTAACAGGTAGTAACTGTGTGAAGCCAATTTTAACCTCATGAATCTTCCTGAATCCATGTCCAACACTATTTATTGTGCTGCCTTGCTACAAATACGTTCCATTTCCAAAGTGATGTAGTTATTGATAAAAAATACCAATTTACTACCACCATGAAAAAAATGCAAATTAAAATCATCCATAAACAGTAGTAGCTAGAACACTGTAGATGACTACTAAGTGCTGAGGACCAGACACTTAAAGGCCTTTCTATTCATGTCTCCATGAGTTACAAGACATCTAAAAAGCTTTTTTTAAAGTTCCATGTTATTTGTACATAATGAAATACCTAACTTCAGAAACCACACTTTTTTGCAGCAGCTTTTAATCAAAAACATGTACAGTGCTTAATAAACCTAGTTCATATTTAAATTAATGAAAACTGTAGGCAAAACACCAAAAAGGCCACTGACTGGACAAGTAGGTCTGCTAATTTACCTTCTCCCATTCCATTCAAGAATCTTTGTAAAATTAAGATAATTGTCTTCTCCAGTTAGAAAAAGGTAGTCACCATCATCAGTTCCATTTTTCTAGAAATAAAAAATGTAAAAATGTAAGGTCACTCAAAAGTTGTCTTCATTATGAAACTTTTTGCTCTTCAAGACCTAATTTTGATCCACAGTAAGAAAGAATAAAAAAGGAATTTTGAACATTAACTTAAGCATTTAGTATGTATCAGGTATTGTGCTAAATGTTTTACAAATATTATCTCATTTGATCCTCATGACAACCCTGGGAAATATTGTTTATTATCTTTACTTTATTGTTGAGGAAACTGAGGCAAACATTGAGTGACTTGCCTGAGATGACATAGGTAGTAAGTGTCTGAGGACAGATTTGAATTCAGGGGTTCTTGACTCCATCCCAGCACTCTACCCACTGAGCCACCTGGCTGCCTCAAGTAAAGGATTAAATGTTATCCATCCTCCCCAAACAGTTATGTTCGAGCATATGATCTTATAAAATAATGGACCTACTGGTTATCTATTGTCATCAATGCACAATCAACTAATATTTTTGGCTTGATTTTTCACAGACGGTGAGAAAAAATAGCTTGAAGTCAGAAATACCTGGCTTCAAGTCTTTCTTCTGAGACATCCTAGCTGGATTAGTTAATTCTAGGCAACTAGCAAAGACTGGATTCTGAGTAGATAGATACCCACCTAAATTGGTAGAGGAAGTTTACTGAATTGAGAGTTCTCTACTTAAAAAAAAAAACAAAAAACAAAAAACAATAACCACATGTCCAGTGTCAATAATTCCCTCCCTACATATGCAGCAAATAAAGGTTTTTATTTAAAGATACCATTAATTTACCCATTTTGGTCTGAAAAAATTACACATGTAGCCCTCTGTTTTGGATCCCACAAAGTCCCATAGGGCAACATGGCTGAATTATTAATTAAGTTATCAGAAGCACAGGAATAGCCACTCTCCTGCTCCACTCTAGCCTACCAGGTATGAAACTCCTTTCCCTTGGCACCACCATTGGATTCACTTCCATATCTCCATCCCTACCAGCCTCATCCCTCCTATATCCTTATTCTACTCTGGCCTGCTCTTACATTGTGCCTTTTGTAGAATCAGTAACAAACTGACATGTGCCCTGACCTCCACCCAAAATTAAATTATACATATTTCATATTTATTTTTGTATGTATGTGCTATTGCTTCCAATAGAAGATAAACTCCTTCTGAAACAGTTCAGCTATTCTGGAAGCAACTGTAAGATTATCAAAATATCTATACCCTTTGAACTAAAGATTCTAGACGTATATCCCAGAGTCAATGATTAAAAAAAAAAAAAAAAAAGCCTCATATGCTGCAAAATATTTTTAGCAGTACTTTTTGCAGTAGTAATGAACTAAAAGCAAAGAAACTGTCCATTGGTTGGAGAATAACTAAATGAGCAATGGGGCAGGAAAGTATTAGAATAATAGTGAGCTGTGAGAAATAATAAAGAATAATTAAGAAAAGACTTGTATAAACTGATGCAGAATGAAGTTAGCAGAACCAGGAGAATGATACCACAATGACTACCCCAATGGAAATGAAAAGAACAACAGGAACAACAACAAAAAAGATCAAGACTTAATGATGTGAAATTATAATGATTAAGTTTGGCTCCAAAAAAAAGAGACATGAAAAGAGACATATCTCTGCATTCTTTGCAGAAGTATGAGACTATAGATGTGGAATACTGCATGTAATATCAGAATTTTTCACTGTATTTATTAATTTTCTTTTCTCTCTAAGGAAAGTCTCCCTAGGAGGAAGATAAAAGAATGGTATGTGGGGAAAGTGATGTAAAAACAGAAGATTTCTATGAAAAAATATTTCTAAACAAAAAAGGACACAATAGAAAAATGTAAATTCTTTGAGGGCAGGAACTGGTTTTTTGTTGCTATTGTTTTTTGTGTTTATTTATTTATTTTTGCTTTTTGCTGAGGCAATTGGAGTTAAGGGACTTGCCCAGGGTCACACAGCTAGGAAGTGTTAAGTATCTGAGACCAGATTTGAACTCAGGTCCTCCTGACTTCAGGGCTGATGCTCTATTCACCTCACCATCTAGCTGCCCCCTTTATTTCTACAACATTTGGAACAGTGCTTAGTACATATTAAGTATCTAATAAATGCTTACTGAAGGAAAAGTACTATCCTGGATTACTTTATCCAAGATTTTATTTCCTTTATCATATTGTTTAAAATAAAGTTTTGCTGGCAGCAACATAAAATTCCCACCAGATCTCATTGAGATATCATTATCCCCATCCCACAAATAATGAAACTAGGGCATTAAAAGGACAAATGGTGGGTCTAGCATCAGATAAAAATAAATATAGAAAATTAGCTCAGTCTTTAGGCTCCTTTCCACCTCTTCCCCTATCCCTTGATTCCTAAACATATGTTAAATCTATTCAAAAGGTCATATCAACTTCCTCAAAAGTAGATGCAGTATCCTCCATCGCCTTCCCACTTTTATTATTTGTCAGAGTTGTTTGAGAAGCAGCCTAGAATGGGCTTGGAAGATCCCATTGTTAAATTGTCAGTGAGAGCATTTAAATTTTAGAAATCAGAAAACTCTACAAATCCAGGCTTGAATTATGGTTTTGTTGACTGCCTAGACTTAAGACAGTGATGGAGAAAATGTTAATATTTCAAATTAAACTTAAAAATATCTAATGCATGCATTCTTCCCCAGTATGTTAGACATTTACCAGCACACTCTTGTATGGTCCTCTGCCACTCAATGATCTGGAATTTTAAAGTTACTATTTGAAACATTTAGAAACCCAGTTGGGCATCCTTAAAAAGTGACAACAGCTCTAGAATAAAGAATCCCTTTACTAGTATTCAGTTATTCTAGGACAATAAAGCCTCAGAATGAGATAAGCTGTTTGTTGCTATAATAAAGAGTCCCTTAAAAGAAAGATCCACTTACCCCATAGAATAAGCCAAAGTATGGGGAAATATCTGGTTTGAAAATACTAATGAGTGAGAAGAGTTCATCTTTGTAGCCCCATAGTAGATCGTGCACAGTGTGAACCACAAACAGTTTCTGCTGATATGTCTTTAGCAGTCCTTCCAGGATCTCTTTCAGCACATTGATTTTGGTCCATTCCATAGCAGTCTGACAGGCAAAAATAAAGTCAGATGACAGACAATATCCAAAGTACCAACTGCATCAATGTCACCATTGCACCAATGCAGCTTCTGTTGAACCTTCATAAAAATTCACTACTGAGGTGTGAAAGAGCCTGGAATTCTGTTTCTTAAAGCTGAGATCTGTTTTTAAAAGCAAATAAAGAATCATCAATAAGTTCTCATGATGAAAGATCATATGGAAGAACCATAGCAGAGAGGCTCAAAATCAATCCTATCATGAAGTCTTATTGAAAGAATTATTTGACCTCTGTAGCTTCATTAGAACTCCCATTGGCCAGTATCAAATAAGACAACAGGGAAAAGTTCTTTCAGAAACATTGAGAAAGGGGAGAAATCTGGTAATGACTTAACAGCTTAAATTTCAAGCAAAAAATGTTTAAGTGAATTTTACAGCTAGAGTTTCTGACTACAGAATATAGCTCAGAATAGCTTAAAACTGCATTAAGATTTTTGGGACATCAGGATACAAGCTGACTTTTTAGCACAAGTGCTAATCCTGAGCCCCTAGTAAGAGAAGGTGAAACCAAAATCTCCAACTAAAATTTAAAACGCTTTAAAGACCATAAGAACTATAGAAGGAAAAGTAAGCTATACATAAATGGAGACCTGTAGTTTCACATAAAGTCCTCTTTTTCTGTTCTACTATGTATATATGAATGTCCATTCTATTTGGTGTTTAAATTTTTTAAAGAAAGAAAAAGTAAAACTTATAATTCTAAGATAGCATTAACACTAGTAGAAATGTTTTTAAGTTCAAAATTGCCTTTCTCAGTGCAAATACTGTAATCATTATTAACAATACAATAATATATTAATGGTCATATTTTATATAATTATTACTTATGATAATTCAATTATACAATATAATGGTATATTATAAAATATTTATGTGTACATATATACATGGAATAGTTAATGCATTATTATAATATAAAAATGTATAGCACTTTAAAGTCTGCAACATATTATACATATATTATCTCACTTGATTCTCACAGAAACCTTGGAAAGAAGGTGTTACTATTATTATTCCCTTACAGATGAAGAAATTGAAGTTGAAAAAGGTGAAATGTTTTGCCTAAGCTCACATAGCTAATAATTATGTGAGATGGGACTTGAACTCAGGTCTTCCTGACTCTCAGTCCATAACATTTACTCACTATATTACCTAATTGCCTCAATAATAATAATAAGTCTACTTACTATAGCAGGAATATTTAAAGTCCTGATCAAATCAACTTCAGGGTCTCCAACAGATAAGTCTCGTTGAAAAATGTAGCTCTTGGGGTTAATTGCAGATATTTTTGTTCCATTATCCCAAAAACGAATATTCTCTCTAGGTCGGTACTCCCTAGAGCATAGAAAAAAATATTTTTTAAAGTTTTGTCTAAAAAAAGATACTACTTTTACAAGCAAAAAATTTACTTTCGTTAGTATAAGAGCTGATTTTCTTGACAATAGAAAATGTTAGGGGTTGGGTGTTACATGGGAGATGAAAAACTGTAGATGAAAGCTAGAACATAAGAAAATATATTTTTTTCTGTAACATAAGAAAAAAACATTTTTTCTATAACATAAGAAAATAAAGATGGTTGTCAGATCCATTTCCAAAAAACTATAATTCATATCACTTCTTCATTTCCACTCTTCTACTCCCATTATATTCAGTGCCATCATAAAAAGGGGCATATGTCAGATCAGAAGCAACCTTGTAAGGTCATCTTGTCCAACAACCTCATGTTACACCTAAGAAAACTGAGGCAGATAGGGTGAAATGACCTGCTCAAGATCTCATAGGAAATAAATATCAAAAGTAAACATTTAAGAAACTGGTCTCCTGGATTATCTGAGAGAATTTCACATTTTCACTTCTGGAAAATCTATCCTATTTTTGTGGTTGGATGCTTTTTTTTTTCCTGTACATAACTGATTTATGCATATCTCTGGAATGACTTGTAATATTCATTTTTTTCATGCTTATACTTCAAAAACATGAGTTTTAAAGTTCTAAATACAACCACACAGCATTATAATCACTGTAGATTCCTAAGTTCTCCTACAAGTGGTTGAGAAATCAATGTACTCCAAAAAGGCAAGAGCAAGGTTTCACAATCAATTGTCTTCTTAAATCCTTGTGACAGACTGAGTGTAAGACTGGCTACCTTAAGAAACTGTCTTTGTCATAATCAGATGACTCAAGAGGAACAAGGAATGTAGCATATCCCTTTTGCTGAATCAAAATGAAGATCTTTGGTCTATATATAAATGTCACACAATCCTGTGGGTCAGCTGGGATCCCATGATCTAGTCAACTCATTTTACAGGTTAGAAAACTGAGACCCAGAAAGGCAAAGTGACTTAGGATCACAGGATGACAGATGTAGAGTTAGCAGGGATGGTGGAGATCATTTCTTCCAACCCTTTCACTTTACAGATGAGAAAATGCAGCCCAGAAAGGTTAATTGATTTGTACATGGTCATGCAGATAGCAAATGGCAGTGCTGGGATTTAAACATCCATGTCTTCTGATGATGAATTCTTCAAAGCCACATAACTACCTACCTCACAAGTTGATAAAAAGCTTTCAGAAATGGTGAAAATGTCAGTTTCCTCATCCACAGAATAGAAGAGTTAGATTGGATGATTACTAAGGTTCTTTTTGGTTCTAAAATTCAATGAATTCCCTTTTGTCCCTTTTTCCTCATCTCACCTCATCGCCCAGATGTTTCCCTTCATTATCTCTTCCTTCACTTCTATCTGCCAGAAAATGACTCTTCTCCTTTATCAAGATAAACCTCTCTACCTGTACAAGTGATGCTGTTCCATCCCTTTACTCCAACAAATTGCCCTCTCCATTTATACCTACTCTTTCACTAATGTTCAATTTCTATTCGCTGGCTGCTTCCCTGATGCCTACAAACATGCTCACACCTCCCCTTTCTTCAAAAATTACTAACTTGGTCTACCCGACCTGTTGGCTCTTTGTTGTTGTTTTGGAGACAATCAGGGTTAAGTGACTTGCTAGAGTCACACAGCTAGTAAGTGTCTGAGCCCAGATGTGAAGTCATGGCTGGTGTTCTATCCATTGCACCACCTAGCTGCCCCTCCCTGTTAGCATTTGTTCTTTCTTTCCTGGCTAGATTTCTTAAAATATGTCTACAAATGGTGAGTACTTCTCCTTTCCTCTCACTCCCTTCTTAACTTTTGGGAGCCTGAATCCTGTTTCATTATTGAATATTCCTGCCTCAATTGAAATGGCTCTCTCCAAAGTTACCAACAATCTCTTTTTTTAATTTATTTTAATACCCATTGCTTTATGAATCATGTTGGGAGAAAAAAAGCAGAACAAACCATGGGAGAGGAAAAAAAAAAAAAACAGAAAAAAGAAGTGAACATAGCATTCAATCTCCATACTTCTTTTTGTGGATGCAGATGACATTTTTTGTCCAAAGTCTATTGAGATTGCTTTGGACACAAATACTGAGAAGAACCAAGCCTTTCATAGTTGATCATTGTACATTCTTGCAGTTGCTGCGTACAATGTATTCCTGGTTCTGCTTGTTTTGCTCAGCATCAGTTCATGTAAATCTTTCCAGGTCTTTCTATAATCAGCTTGTTCATTTTTTTATAGAACAATAATACCCATTACCTTCATATACCACAGCTTATTCAGCCATTCCCCAATTGATGGGCATTTACTCATTTTTCAGTTCTTTGCATCACAAAAAGAGCTGCTACAAACATTTTTGCACATGTGGGTTCTTTTTCCTCCTTTATGATTTCCTTGGGAGACAGACCCAGTGATAGCACAGCTGGGTCAAAAGGAATGTACAGTTTTATAGTCCTTTGGACAATAGTTCCATAGTTCCAGATTGCTCTCCAGAATGGTTAGATCATTTCACAACTCTGCCAATAATGCATTAGTGTCCCAGTTTCCCCACATTTCCTCTAATATTTATTATTATCTTCTCTTGTCCTATTTAGCTAAATTGAAAGGTGTGAGGTAGTATTTCATAGTTGTTTTAATTTGCATTTCTCTGATCAATAGTGATTTGGAGCGTTTTTTTCATATAAGTATAAATGGCTTTAATTTAATCATCTAGAATTTGTCTGTTCATATCTTTTGACCATTTATCAACTGGGGAATGATGTGTATTCTTATAAATGTTACACAGTTCTTTATATATTTTAGAAATGAGACCTTTCTCAGAAACAATGGCTTTAAAGATTTTTTCCCAGCTTTGTACTTCCCTTTTAATCTTGTTTCTGTTGTTTTTCTTTGTGCAAAAACTTTTTAATTTAATGTAATCAAAGTTGTCCATTTTGACTTTCATATGTGCTCTAGTTCTTTGATACAAAATTTCTTCTTCCTCCAAAAATCTAATAGGTAAACCTTGCTCTCCTAATTTGTTTATGGTATCATCTTTTATGTCCAAACCATGTAACCATTTTGACCTTATTTTGGTACGGAGTGTGAGATGTAGGTCTATGTCGAGTTTCTATCTTCTTCTTTTCTAGTTTTCCCAGCAATTTTTGTCAAACAGTGAGTTCTTATTCCAGAAGCTGGAGTTTTGGGGTTTATCAAATACTAGACTAATATAGAACTTGATTATTGTGTATCTAATCTACTCCACTGATCTGCCACTATTTCTTAGCCAGTATCAAATGGCTTTGATGACTGCTGCTTTACAATATAGTTTTATGTTTGGTACTGCTAAGCTACCATTCTTTGCATTTTTTTAATATTAATTCCTTTGATATTCTTGATCTTTGTTCTTCCAGATGAATTCTGTTATTATTTTTTCTAGTTCTATAAAATAATTTTTGGCAGTTTGATTGGTATGGCACTGAACAAGTAGATTAATTTAGGCATATTAGCTTGACTTAACCATGAGCAATTGATAAGTTTTCCAATTGTTTAGACCTGACTTTATTTGTATGAGAAGTGTTTTGTAATTATATCTATATATTTTTTGGGTTTGTCTTGGCAGAAAGACACCCAAATATTTCATTTTGTCTATAGTTATTTTAAATGGAATTTCTCTTTCTATCTCTTGCTGATGGACTTTGTCAGTGATATGTATAGAAATCCTGATGATTTGTATGGATTTATTTTCTATCCTGCAACTTTGCTAAAGCTGTTGTTTCCAGTAGATTTTTAGATGATTTTCTAGAATTCTCTAAGTATATCATCATATCATCTGCAAAGAGTGATAGTTTTATTTCCTCATTGCCTATACTAATTCCTTTAATTTCTATTTCTTTTCTTATTGATAAAGCCAACATTTCTAGTACAATGTTGAATAATAGTGGTGATAATGGGCATCTTTGTTTCAATCCTGACTTCTTTATTGACCCCAAACTTCTTTATTTACTGTAAAAAGTATCACCAGGTTATTGGTTGCCCAGGTCACAACCTAGTTACCATACTCACTCTTTACTCTTTCATTCCACCATATTTAATCTGTTGTCAAGTCCTATTCAATATCTCTCATATATGTCCCCCTCTCTCCTCTGATACTGCCACCAAACTGGTAGAAGCCTTCATTTCCCCACTCCTGCATTATTACAACATTTTGCTGATTGGTCTCTCTGTTTTGAGTTCTTCCCCATCCCTGTTCATTTCAGATTCAGCTATCAAAGTGACTTTCCTAAATCCAACTCTGCTCATACCTCTTACCCTGTTTAATAAACCTCGGTGGCTCTCTATCAGCTATGGGATCAAATATCAAAATCTTCTTTTTGGTTTTTAAAACCCTTCCTAACCCTGCCCCTCATTTCTTCCTTTCAGTCTTCTTACATTTAACTTTCCTCCACATATCCTGTGATCCACTGATTCGTTGTTCCTAGAACAAAGCACTCAATTTCCTGACTGTGCATTTTTTTCTAGTTGTCTAACCTCCAAACCTGGAACACTCTCTTCACCTCCACCTGCTGACTTCCTTCATTTCTAAACTAAACTCCCACATTCTGCAAGAAGCTTTTTTTGATCCCCCTTAATGCTAGTATCTTTTCTCTGAGATTATGTTCAGTTCAGCCTGTATTTCTCTTGCTATTTGTATATTTTATCTTCCATTCAACCATGAAGTATTTCTTGAGCATATTGTTGTTATTGTTAAGTCATGTCTGACTCTTCCTGAGTCCATGGATCATAATGTCCACAGGGTTTTCTTGGTAAAGATCCTGAAGTAATTCACCATTTCCTTCTCCAGTGGGCTTAGCACAGTGTTTGGCAAATAGTTTAAATGCTCAAAAAATGCTTGCTGAAATAACTTTAACAATTTAGTGTTTGATAAACCCAAAGACCCCAGCTTTTGGGATAAGTACTCACTATTCAGCAAAAACTGCTGGGAAAATTGGAAACTAGTGTGGAAGAAATTAGGGCTTGACCCATACCTAACACCACATACCAAGATAAGATCTAAATGGGTTCAAGATCTAGATATAAAGAGTGATATTGTAAGCAAATTAGAGGAACATAGGATAGTTTACCTCTCAGACCTGTGGAGATAGAATAAATTTATGTCCAAAGAAGATCTGGAACTCTTAATTGAACACCAGATAGATAATTTTGATTATATTAAGTTAAAAAGTTTCCGTACAAATAAAACTAATGCAGACAAGATTAGGAGGGAAGCATCAAATTGGGAAATCATCTTTACATTTAATGGTTCTGATAAAGGCCTCATTTCTAAAATATATAGAGAACTGTCTCATATATATAAGAATTCAAGCCACTCTTCAATAGATAAGTTGTCAAGGGATATGAACAGACAATTTTCAGATGATGAAATTAAAACCATCTCTAGTCATATGAAAAGTTGCTCCAAATCACTATTGATCAGAGAAATGCAAATTAAGACAACTCTGAAGTACCACTACACACCTGTCAGATTGGCTAAAATGACAGGAAAAGATAATGATGAATGTTGGAGGGGATGTGGGAAAACTGGGACACTGATACATTGTTGGTGGAACTGTGAACGGATCCAACCATTCTGGAGAGCAATTTGGAGCTATGCTCAAAAAGTTATCAAACTGTGCATACCCTTTAACCCAGCAGCATTTCTATTGGGCTTATATCCCAAAGAAATCTTAGAGGAGGGAAAGGGACCCATATGTGCAAGAATGTTTGTGGCAGCTCTTTCCGTAGTGGCTAGAAACTGGAAACTGAATGGATGCCAATCAATTGGAGAGTGGCTGAATAAATTATGGTATATGAATGTTATGGAATATTATTGTTCTGTAAGAAATGACCAGCAGGACGATTTCAGAGAGGCCTGGAGAGACTTGCATGAACTGATGCTGAGTGAAACGAGCAGAACCAGGAGATCATTATACACAGCAACAACAATATTACATGATGATCAGTTCTGATGGACATGGCTCTCTGCAACAAAGAATTGTCTCAAACCAGTTCCAATTGCTCACTGAAGAAGACCATATACACCCAGAGAGAGGATTATGAAATATGGACCACAATATAACATTTTCATGCTCTCTATTGAGGTTTGCTTGCATTGTGTTTCCTTTCTCTGATATTCTTTTTTTTTCTTGTAGATAGGATTTTTCTTGCACAACTTGTCAAGTATTTCAACATTATTAACATGTAGTGGACTTCCTGCCATCTAGGGGAGGGGAGGGGTCTGGGGGTAAAATTTGTAATGGAAAGTTTTGTAAAGATCAATTGGGGAACTACCCATACATATGTTATACAAATAAAAAGCTTTAAATAAAAAATATATATAAAGCTCAAAAAAAATGCTTGATGAGTGTTTAAATGCTCAAAAAATGCTTAGTGTCTGAGGTTGAATTTGAACTTAGTTCTTCCTGACTATGATGTTCAAAGTCTAATGTTTTAGCCACTAAATCACCACCCAAAAAAAAAAAAACTCTCTGAGTGGGCAAACTAGATCACACCAATGTCATGAACTTACTCAGAAGGGAATCCATCAGGTCCTAATTATCTCTAAAAACTTGAGCTCTAGTTTTCCCAAAGTGCAATTAACAAGAACAACAGATTCAAAGGAGGATGTTCTGTTAGTTATGGGAACGGTGACAAGGGTTGAGAAATTATAGAAACATCTCAATCTTATGAGAATTGAAAAAGTTATTGTCTGTCCAAGCAAATAGCCTAGGTCTTTATATTCAAGAGGCCCCAGAAGAGTCACTGCACAATGGGATGACTGTGAGCCCTCCAGAAAGGCTAATTTATATTCGCAAAACTTTATAGAGGGCAGAGAAGAAGCTGAATGGCTATTCTAAGCAACTCAGTCATCAGATATCCTTTAGAGAAGATATCCATCCAAACTAGTTAAAGATTATCAAAGTTCTGAACATGAGCATTATAAATTATCTTAAATGAAATGCCTGAAAAAAATGGCATATTGCTGCACATTTATGCAAAATGTGGTCCATGTCTGCTGGTCAGTCAATAAACATTTATTAAAGACTTATTATGCATTAAGAACTGTACTAAGCAATGGGAAAAGGAACAAATTCACTTAAGATAAAAGTGATCTAATTGTAAAAGCAAACCCAGACTCCCTGCCATACATATGAGCTTAGTCTCATAACTTTTCCATCTTTTGTGCATGTGTGAGTGTGTGTGTGTGTGTGTGTGTGTGTGTGTGAGTGAGTGAGAGAGAGAGAGAGAGAGAGAGAGAGAGAGAGAGAATTGGAGTAAAGTGACTTGTTCAGGATCACATAGCTAGCAAGCATTAAGTGTCTCAATTTGAGTCGGGTCCTCCTGACTCCAGGGCTCTATCTACTGTACCATAAAGCTGCCCCCAACTTTAATTTTTCCAAAAGGAAAAATGAATACTCATCTACCACAGTGGTGGTAATCCATTAAATTATTCAAGTTAAGTTTTGCAGTCTTATAAAATATATTGGTCTTTGTCTCAAAACAATAAATTTCTAAGTTCAAATACTACCTTGGACACTTATAGCTGTATGAACCTGGTCAGTTACTCAACTTCTGTCAGATTATAAGGATCAAATGAAAATGCTTTGTAAACTTTAAAGTACTCTATGAAAATGTTAGTTATTATTATTAGGTAGTGTTATTATTCAACAAGAACTTTAGGGGCAGCTAGGTGGCACAGTGGATAGAATGAGAAATCAGGAGGATCTGAGTTCAAATCTGACCTCAGACACTTAATACTTCCTACTTGTGTGACCCTGGAAAGTCACTTAACCCTAATTGTCCCACAGAAGAAAACAAAAACAAAAAGAAGTACTTATTGTTTATTATGTTGGAGGTCCCATGTTAGAGTGTCTGCCTGTTTTATAGAATTTTTGGAAAATGGCTCAGCCAACTTTTCCCAACCTCTCTATAATCTGGCTTGGTCTGGTTCCTTGTTTCTTGTTCCTATTTCACTAACTTTAATCCATTTGTGTCTAGTGAGAGTAGCCTGAATGACTTCCTCTTTTACCCAGGTCCTCATTCTGCAATTACTGGCAGGGTCGGTGATCCCAAATTCTAAACTAGGAAGAATTTCATCGAGCCAATGGTAGTGGAGGATTAGTGTTTGAAATTGTCTTTGTTTCTTCACCAATCCAAACATTAAAGAGCACTTTCTAATCCAAGAGGAGGAGAGCCAGAAGTACTCAATGACTAAATGCAAATATGGAAAAATCCTGACAAGAACACTCCCTAAAGACTCTCCCAGTTCTTCTGCATTTATCTCTTTTACCACCAGCTCTGGCACCCAGACATTATAGTTATCACAGCTGCAAAGAACTACATTAAACTCTCTAGCAGGGATCTTTCCTTGAAATGTATCTGTCCCTTCTATACAGTGAAGTGCCCTCAGGATTGGTGATTGGTCATAAAACAAAACTTTATATTTCAAACACAATGTGAAGGGCTGTGTTCCATCTGCAAAGTCTATTGGGCAAGTCTAGGATCAACATGGTGAGTCTTGGGGAGGAAAGGGTAACCAGGGTGCCTAAGGAAAAGGAAATTGGCCCAGATCAGAAAAACAAAGCTAGTTAAAGCTTCTGTGCCAATCAGTATTAAGAATGGGCCCTTGAGTGTCCTCTGTACTTCTAATCCAATTATTTGGGTTCTGATTGACTCAGATTGAATATAAAAAGTTTTAACCATGAACCCAGAGAGTCTTCCCCTCCCACATTCATTCATTTAGTAGTTTCCTTTTTTGTTTTTATTTTTGTTTTTTTTTGGGGGGGGAGACACTAAGTGAAAGAGATTCTTTGCCTCTATTGCTACCTAACCTTAATCACTGAATAGGTATGGATTCAATCAAACTGAGATCTGTGGAAGATCTTAGCTTAAAAAGGCCAAGGTTTCCCATGGGCCATCCAGAGCCATCTCTAGTTGTCCTGATCTGTATCTTGCCTCTGGACCAAGATGGCTCAAGATGGGGAAAATGAGGCAGGTGCTCAGCCTTCCCTTACTTAAATCCAATTCACTTGTATGTTATGGCATTACCTCCCTGATGTCATGATCCTCTTCCAAGAACAAAGGACAAACAACAATAACCTCTAATCTGGGTAAGAAAGGGAGATTGAGTCTCAGAAAAAAAAAAAAAATTGGTTTTCTATTTTTCCAATTGAGATTGAGGGAGCTACAATTTTAAATACTAAGCAATTCTTTTTTTGTTAATCTATCCAACATATCCAAAAATGGAATCGACTGTCTTTTCCATCTGTCTCTCTACTTTTCTTAGTATTCTCTCTCTCTCTCTCTCTCTCTCTCTCTCTCTCTTTTTTTGCTTTTTTGCTGAGGCAATTGGGTTTAAGTGACTTGCCCAAGGTCACACATCTAGAAAGTATTAAGTGAACTTTTCTTAGTATTCTCAAAGCTCCTACTATCCTTTCAGTCACCCACTGGTGTGACCTCAGTCACGCTCAGCTTTTCTGTAGCCTCACACACCACATCTAATCAGTTGTCCCGTCTTATTTATTGCAGGATCACGGCATCTCTTCCCTCTATTCACAGAGCCCGAGTTCAGGGCCACATCACTTCTCTTTTGGGACAGTACAATAATCTCCTAATTGATCTCCCAACTTCAAGTGTTTCTTTTTCCAAACCATCCTTCATCCTCTTCACAGTTGCCAAAACCAATAGTCCTCAAACAAGGATCCAAAAAACATCAACTAACTTCAAAAAAAAAAAAAAAAAAAGCTTCAGTGGCTCCTATTGCCTTTAGGATAAAATACAAACAAAACACCTACATTTAATAAAGAGCCCTTTACTACTTGACTCCAGCATTCTTCTTCTTATATTTTATCCTTCCCCTTCACACACTTAGTGTTGCTGTCAAACAGTCAAGGGACCTCAAGATTAGTGCTATATTTCCCCTAGAAGCTATACCCCATCACCAGGGACTATTTAATTTTTTTTCTTTTCATCTACTTCACTCAGCATAGTGCCTAGCATATAGTAGGTACTTAACAAATACTTAGTGGTTGACTGAACAACAAATAGCAGGATTTAAGACAAGCTCTGATTCTTTTCTCATACACAGCAGACTGAGTTGGTCCCTAGCAGTAACAGGTACCTGGCTCCACAAGAAAGCTATCCAGCACATGGGAGCCTTTTTTGGATTCGAGAAGTAGGAGGTGATTTAAAACTTACCTATAGGTATATGGTCCCACTTCTTCCACATAAGGGTCCTCCCCCTGGAGGATTTCATCTGGATTGGTGACATTGAAGAAATAGAACTGCATATATATTGGAGGAGGTGGGTTTTCCCAGGAGTCAAATATCTCAGTACCATTCTTTAACACAGTGTTCTGGGAAAGGAAAAAAAAAAAAAAGGTTTACAATATTTGTAGATTGTGTTGGCTATAAGTAGCAGGAGGAAAAAAAAAATCTTCCCTAAGATGACTGCCTAACCTTAATATATATATATATATATATATATATATACACACACACATACATATATATATATAGTGTGTGTGTGTCTAGTAATATATGAATGTTTCATATACACACTATCTAAAGCATTTATTTTCTTAAAATAATGACCTTAGTAACCATCAATAAAATATTCAAATATGCAAGCAAGAATTTAAAAAATCACTCACAATCACAACCTTCTGTTATTTGAGGTTTGATTTTTATACACACATTAATTTCAACAAGATAGCAATAAAAAACCCTACTTATTTCAAATCTTTCTGGACTATTTCTCTTGTTATTTTCCACATTTTATTGCTATCACACATTTGGGATTAGTGTGAACTTCTTTGCTCAGTCCACAAATCTCTGCTCTTCATCTCATAATCTTTCCAAATTTCTTTTTATCTTTATATTTGCCTTTTCTATGATGCAATGATTATAATATATGACACTCATGCAGCACAATTTGTCCTGTTTCCAATTGGTTGAACACATCAGTATTTCCAGATTTTTGCTATTATAACAAAAGCTGCTAAGAATATTTATGTTAGGTAAGTGGATTTTTCCCCTGAAAATTTTATATATCGATTTAGAGCTTGCCTAATACTCAGAATAAAAATGTGACATATGTTCTTTTTTCCATTTTATTGCTAAGAAAACTGAGGTCCATAGAGATTATAGATGGATTAAGTTACAGTCTGTGTGGTAAAACCGCCTATCAAAAAATAGGGAAGGTTTTGTATGAAGATCATATTTCCCCAAAAAAACATTGTGGTTGATTTAAGTTAAAGAAGAGTCATGAAAGGTCAAAGAACAAGCCTCTACTTTTGCCTATAAAGCCAAGCAAATATCTGAAAAGGAGCCAGAAAAGTCATCAAGAAGAAAAAATAAGCACAATTCCTTCAGGAGTGGACCAGAAGTCAACCAGCAACTAATGGGGGCTGGGAAAAGGATTGCATTGTTCACAAGAATGTCCTACCAATTTCTTTTCCTGAGATTCAGGTATTTACATTTTCTATTTCCTGTTCTGTTAATCTGGGAATTTCATATTTTTATGAATATTTATACATTCATTTATTGTCAGTTTTACTTGGCTTGTAATTGAGAAAAGATGAAAAATAAGTTCCTTTAAAAAAAAAAGACTAGAACTTAAAAAGAGACTAATTCAAAAGAATTGGTGAATCAGGGAACAAATCATAAACAATTGACAATTTCATCAAAGAAATGTTAACAATGACATCTGCACGGCACTTCATACATGCTATTTTCTTAATTCTCACAGTGTTGCTATTATTATTTTACAGACATTGCTATTATTTTACAGAGAAAGAAAATGAAGCTGAGAGAGATTAACAGTCTAACCTGGGATATATCTGTCAAATGATCAAGGGACCTCAATTCAGCTCTTCATACCCTAAACCAGGGTCTTGTTCAGTCATTTTAGTCATATCAAATTCTACCTGAAACTGGGATTTTCTTGGCAGAGACACGAGTGGTATGCTATTTCCTTCTCCAGCTCATTTTACAAATAAGGAACTGAGGCAAACAGGGTTAAGAGAAGTTACTGTCCAATGTCATTCAATTAGTAAGTGTCCTAAGGCCCAATTGAATTCTGGGATTCCAAACTCTAGAGTCAACACTTTATCTACCTAGCCACCCTACACTAAAGATCATACAGTCAATAAGCTTGTGAGGTAGAATTTGAACTCAGTTCTTCCTAACCCCAAGTCCAGAACATATTTGTGCTACTGATGTAAACTGTCCTTGATTTTGTGTTTCCTGATTGTGGGGGGAGAGCTGGAGGGACCCCAAATCTCAAAAACCCTCCAGTGGAGATAGGAAGGGCCCTACCCACCTATTCATAGGCAAACTTGCAATTCAATCAGAAATCTTGTTCTAGGGCATAATCACCACCTTTTACAGAAACTAGCCCTTAATCTTCTCTGAAGCCTTAGAAGGCAAAATAAAAGAATGACTCTGAACCCCAAGTCTTAGCTGATTTCCCATAATGGGAAAGACCTGCTGAGCTCCTGCTCAGTGTAAACCCATCTTGGCTATTTCCTACACAAGGAAAAAGCCCACTGAGCTGCTGCTGCTTAGTGTAAACCCACCTTGCTAATAACACACCTTTACTTCTCCCTTTTTGGAACTGTCCCACTAAGATGCTTCTGTGAAGCTATAATAAACCCATTTTGCCATAAACCTTGCACCTCATTTCTTGGGATTCATGGATTCCTCCATGAAGCCCCCGACTGGCCAAAATGGGATTCCCTGGGAATCCCTCTCCCTTTTCTCCCACCTCATCACTACCTCACTGTTGGGCATCAATGAGAAAGACAACTTAAATTTCTGGGATGTAGACAAAGCATCTGTGAGTGGGAAAGTTATATTTCTAAACTATGTAGTTGAATGATTCCTCTTTTTAAATACTGTTTAAACGTTTTACTCAAAAATTGTAAATATTTCTCAAAAACATGTAAAACAATTTTGAATTCCAAATTCTTTCCCTTCCTTGTGTCCCTTCCCCATCCTTGAGAAGGCAAGCAATTTGATGTTATTTTGTAAAATCATGCAAAAGATATTTTTTCACATTAGCTATTTTGCAAAAGAAAACATGAACAAAACAATAAAAGTGAAGAAAGTTTTGGGTTTTTTTCTTTAAGTCTTTTAATCTGCATTCAGAATTCATCAGTTCTCTCTCTGAAGGTGGAAGGCATTTTTCATTACTGGATCGTTGCCTTGCTCTAAGTAGCTAAGACTCACAGTTGATCATCCAGCATTCAATTGCTCTGTGTCCTAGGCAAATCACTTAATTATCCTCAGACTTTCTTTCACCCAAGTGACATGATCTATGGTATGGAGTTTGTCATCAGAAGATGGAAGCACCAAAAGTTATGAAGAATTCACAATGGCCATTCTCTTTGGCAAAAGGTAGATTTATTTAGGAGAATAGGTTACAGACAAAATGAAGGGATACAATAGACACTGGGAATGGTAAATATGAAATAGAGTGGGAGAGCACATGAAAGACAAGTTCCTCAGTGGAACTCACAATTACCAAGTAGAAAGGGAGCACCCCATGAGATTGCGGCATGCCCTTAGCAGGCAAGGTAATTCTAAAGGGACTTGCACCTAAAAGAGCCATAAGGAGGAGAAGTGGGGTTGGGAAGCATAGTAGAATTAGGAAAGATATCACATGGCATAGGGGAGGAACAAGAGGCAGAGTGCAGTGGCTGGATGACTCAAAGGAAGGCAGCAGCAAAGCCAAAGACCATAAATTATTTTATAGGGAAATTTAGTCTCAAGTCAATCCTTGACACAATTTGGATTTCTAAGTGAATTACCTTTAGAGGGTGAGACCAAGGAACTAAACTGATCTCCCTTTTCAGAGCCTTCTTCCTGCTTGCATAAGGGGTTAATTTTTAATCAATTCCTCAGCTAACCACACCTAACATGGAAGATCTCATCACAGGCACAATTTCTTTGCAAGGAAGGATTTCACTTCTCTCCTGCTTTGAAGCACCAAAAGCTAAGCACTGCACAGTTTCGCATTTTGTTTATTCTTATATCTTGTTTGTTCCTCCACTCCCCTGGTCATCTCCAGGCATCTAGAAGAGACTCTGCACAGCCCTCACTCACTTGAATCCGATTCATAAGTCATTGTATCACCTTCCTGATGTGATCCTCTTGCAGAACAAAGGACAAACAACAGTAGTTCCTCCTACAATATCCCTATTACTGTGTACAATGTTATCCTGGCTGTGCTCATTCCACTTTGCATCAGTTTGTGTTGTAAGCACTTTAATCAAAGAGAAAGGCTAGGTGTGTGAATGAAAGGATGAACAAGTAATAAAATCAGATTTTAGCAAACAGAACTCCTAGCCAAGCACCTCGCTTGACTCCTTGAGCAAAGCCAGCAAATCTAGCCAGTTTTCTCTCACAAAGATTCTACACCATTCTACCTCAGCATCTCTTTCAAAAAAATGAAACACTCCAAAAACCTTTCTCTTTTCAATTTTTCCATCTCAAGTCTAGGTGGCGCTGAAGGGCAATAACTGGAACTCCAATCTTTTTCACCCAATCAGGAATAACCAAAGCCTTATGGTCAGCCCACTACTTTAGCTATTATTTTCTGCAGCCAGTGTGCAACTAATTTCCTTTCTTTTTTTCTTTTTTTTCTTTTTTCTCCTTGCTGAATCATCTTCTCCTACCAAGTTCTTTTTCACCAGATTCTCAGCTTTGGCCCCAATACTTCCCGTGGCTTAAATCAGAGCCTCTTAGAACTACCAACACACTAAATTTTCCCTATGAAATCAACAATTCTTTATTGAATCATCTCTCAACTCCAAATAAGTTACATAATTTTTCTCTTTTTTTGAAGTTTTATTATCCTAAGTCTTAAAATAGTTACTTGCAAATAAACTGGGGGATCATAATGCCTTACGGTACCAACCAGCTCTCAAAATAGTCCTTGAAATGTTTTTTCTTCATACTTATATTGTCAGTTTTTAATAGGAAAGGGGAAAAATTGTATAAAGATTCTATTAAGTTCCAGACATTGTACATAGTGCTTTACAAATATTATCTCTTTTGATTCCTACAGTAACCCTAGGGAAATAGGTGCTATTATTATCCCCATTTTGAGAGGAAATTGAGGCAGGCAGAGCCCAAGGTTACATAACTAGTGGGTCAGGTCACACCTGAACTCCTGTAGTATTGATTCTAGGCCTAGTGCTTCATTCCCTAGTTGCTTGGTTTGAATTTTTAAGGGAAAGGTGTGAAACGTGCAACCCTGCAACCAGCAGGGATCCTTATATACAATATGGTAAGATCTATTTTTTTTCCCTTTCCTTCCCTCCCCTCCCCTCCCCCCATGGCAATTGAGGTTAAGTGACTTGCCCAGGGTCACATAGCTAAGAAGTGTTGTGTCTGAGGCCATATTAGAACTCAGATACTCCTGACTTCAGGGCTAGTGCTCTATCCACTATATCAACTAGCTGCCCTAAGATCTATTTCTATATGAGTTTGATACTGTTGCTTTAAACCATCAAATTTAATGTACAAATGAGGTGTTACCCAACATCTTTTATAAATTGGTTTAAAATTTTATACTTTCAAAACAGTTTCATTTCTGAACTGAATTGCTCAAATCTTAACTGACAAGTGTGTTCTTTACCCATTTTCTTTTCCTTCCTTCCCCCCTTTTTTTTTTTAATTTTGAGCAATAAAGCAAGATTACATGAGGGAAGAATATTAGGGACTAGTGTCACCAACTCAATCAACACAAGGATTTCACCTGATTGGAAAGCAACTGTTCTCATGGCCTATTAAAAAAAAAAAAAAAAAAAAAACTAAGCTGGATATATTCTTGGACAGTAATTTTTTTCCTTTTATGCCTTTGTTCATATCTGCAAGTCTTTATACAATGACATAATAGGCTCCGAAAAAATCTTTGTTGCCTTAAAAAAAACTACAACAAAAGTTCTTATTTTTTCATGTATCTGAAAAAGGCAGCATTTTATGTTCTTTATCTATTAAATTTAATTCTTTATGCAAAAGTATTCTTTCTGGCTTTTTTTCATCACCAAACTGCTCTTACATCTATAACTGTAACAGTGAGTGATCATAAAATTCCCGCAGCTCAACATATGGAACATTTGTGGAGTTGAACTGAACTTCCTTGACCCCTTCTATTGAGCCATATCTATACTCTAGCTCAGTACTAATGGACTTGATGTTGTGAGATGATAAAGCAAACCCTATATTTGGGCACTGAGTCAGCAAGAGCTACTAACTCAGCTTTCTTTAAACAGATTTTTTAAAAACTTCTGCTCTCACTTTCTTCTTCCTCTTTCCAGAACATGTGATGTGGAACTTTCTCTGTCTTCCCTGCTCTCCACTTCTACCAGATGGCAAATTGGTCACACATAGAAGTGGCGCCTGAGGATGGTCTTTGGATAACTGACCGTATTTTCTAGTTATGTTTAATTAACTGAGGAGATTACCAGATAGCAATCCTGAGGTAATCCTTGTGTGTTCAAGAGATCAGGAGCTCCTGGGTCTTTCAAACAAAGCTGACTGGAAGTAGGAAGAGTTTTCTGCAAATAAGCCCTTTTAAAGAGATGACCATGAAAGGATGATAGACCCCAAAAAAGGCTTGGCTAGTGGGAAGACATGGACTTCAAGAAAACTTCAAGAATAATAGAAAGATGGGGTGAAAAATGAAATGTTTATTCAACAGTCCTATTACATGTCCAATGTTTTAAATATTTACATCAAGAAAATACTAAAACTAGGTAATATAATACATAAATCTACTTAACTGTAAACTGTAATATATCATAAAGCACTGAAATCATAGGAAGAAGAGAGCCAGCCCACCCCAACTTCTCCTGTAGTACAGAAGCCAGGATTCCCTCATACCATAAGTGACATTTGACCTGCATCAAGACAAAGTGAGGACACCAGTGTCAATCCACATATGGAAAAAAAAAAAAAAACAACAACAACAGAAAGGCTTAATTTCTATCTTTTTTTAAATTAAAAATAAAAACAGAGATTCTACTTTTCTTCTTCACTCCCATGTGTCTTTCTGCCTGCAACATTATCTCTATCACTTGTTTGGGCACTGGATTAGATGCTTCTTTGCCTTGTTTTTTAACTATTTTTCCCATCTCTGATCTCCACAAGATAAGAGAATAATAACAACTAGAATTTATAAAATTTTAAGATTTGCAAAGAACTACATACACATACACATAAAATTTCTTGTGGTTCTCACAACATTCCAGTGAGGTGATTACTTATTATCTCCATTTCATACATGAGAAACAGGCTAAATAACTTGCCCAAGTTACCCAGCTGGCATCTAAGACAGGAATTGAACTCAAGGCTTTCTGGATCCAAGTTCACAGTTCTATCTACTAAGCCAAAGATTCTTTGGCTTTTTATTTTTTTACCTTTAGGTAAAAGATTTTACCTAAGATTCTTGATGAAGTGGAACATATCTGCTATTTCTTTTATGTCCACTGCCTAAGGCCTCTATTCCCCACCCTTATCCCTAGTTCCTAGTACCACACCGTCACCCAGGAGGCAGGAATGTGAAAAATAGTGGTTGGCTTTAAATCAGTATAGGAATTCAAAACTTATTCTCCAAATAGCAGGAAAAGGCCTGATTGACTGCTCTCTGACACTTCCTCTCCCCCTCCCCCCCATTTCAGCTTGGCTATGCCTTGGGACAATAGCATAATAAATCCTCTTTTTTTTTTCTTTTCCATGATAAATGAAAAAAGATTTGGCCTGTAGCCATTGGATGGCTTTCTGGATAAGGAATGCCTACCAGTGAGATGCCTTGGTTAACCCTGACAAGCTTTCTCACACTAGCTCTACAGCAACTGCAGTTCAAGGGTCACCCTTGATCCATACACAATTGATAAAGAGGCAGCTAGGCAAATACTGGTCCTGTTGGCTACATCCAGATGCTTAGTACACAATGGCATAATTGTTGAATAACAACCAAAAGTCAAAGTACACACACACACACACACACACACACACACACACACACACACACCCCTACCCCCCCACCCCAATGAAATTGAGATTTTTTGAAATAAATGCAACTGTTTTTGTTGGGGATAGAACAGACATAATCTTCCCATTTATTATTGTGTCTAGTTTCTCTTTTCTAAGGAAAGACTACACAAAAGGTTGCTAAATAGTCAGATTATTCCAGTATATTGATTGATTTTGCTGATGCTTTCCTCTTCTTACTTTTTCTTTTTCTTTTTAAAAATTGTTCTAAAGGATGGCTCTCTGGAAAGAAGAGCAATACAGGAAATTTTTGGTTATGTAAAACAAAAACTATCAATAAAAACTTATTTTTAAAAAGGTACTAAGGAAAGAGGATTCTGGGAAGATAGTGGAGTAAATCAGAAAATTCCAAGCTTTCCAGATTTTCCCCACAAACAAACAAAACAAAATTGCACCTCAGAGCTAACATAGAGAAGTGAAAAACAGTAAGACTTGGTGCAGAACAAGGGTCCTCCAGGGACAACCTAAAATCAGAATAGATGCCAGGACAGAGATTTGGTCCTCGTGATATGTCAAGATTTGGTCTTAGCCCAATGGAAACAGCAAATGAGGAGCTCTGAGGCTAGATGCATTGGGAAATAACTTCAGTCCCAACCATAGGAACTTTCACCTCTGGCTCAGTGTGAGAAGTCAGGAGTTTGAGGAAGATTGGGGGAATCTCTGCTGATAATGAACTCCAGGCCCAGCTGTGCTATTGAGGAAGGAGCCATGGACAGAGTCCTAGGAGGACCACTGTTTTGCCTCAAGTCTTATTTGTTTTTCACCTATGTTAGCCCTGAGAAACAATTTTGTTTTGTTTGTTTGTGAAGTAAATCTGGAAAGCTTGGAATTTTCTGATCTTATATCACCATCTTCCCAGAATCCTCTTTCCTTAGCATTTTTTTAAAATAAATTCCAAAAATTTCCTGTGCTCTTCTTTCCAGAGAGCCATCCCTTAGAACAACAAAATTATCAGCACATACTTGGTGAGTGTAGAAGCAATGGGGCAGGGAATCTGCTTGCTGTGGGAGCACTCAAGAGAGTGTAGAGCTCTTTCTTGGTTTTGGGTTCTAGGCCAGAGGGGAGAACGGAAAGAAGAGGCACTTTCCACTAAATCCCACAACTAGAGGTGATTACAGTAACAAGCTACTAAAAAAAAAAAAAAAGTAAGCAAACAAAGGAGAAATAATTCAACTAGAGAAAGTTACTATGGGAATAAAGAAAAATGTGGTTCATATTCAGAGAAGATACTGAGTAAAAAAAAAGCATTTTCTACCCCACAAAGAAATGTTAACTGGTTTTACCTGCCTCCAAAAAAATTTATAGAAGAACTCAAACAATACTTTAAAAATTAAATGAGAGAAGCTGGGGGAAAATTTAAAAGAAAAATAAGAACAATCCAAAAAAGCCAAACAAACCCCCAAACAAAAACAGATTATGAAAGTAAAGTCAGTAAAATGAGATCCAGAATCTTAAGGGAAAAAATGACTCTGAAAATTAGATTTGGGTAAGAAGAAACCAGTGAAATTATAAGAGATCAAGAAATAATAAAAGAAAATATAAAGAATTTAAAAAATAGAAAAGAATATGAGATATCTCACGAGAAAAACATTAGATCTGGAGAATGGATCAAGAAAACTACTTGAAAGCTATAGCCAAAAAAAGATACTTGACACAATAATACAAGAAATAACCAAGAAAACTGTCCTGATATGATAGAACAAGAGGGAAAAGAAAAAGTAGAAAAAAATTACCATCGAAAAGAGATCCTACAAGGAAAACATAGTAATATCAATGCTAAATTTTGAAAATTCCACATCAAAATGAAAATTTTATAGTTAACAACAACAAAAAAAGACAATTCAAATATGCTGAAGCTACAATTAGAATTATACTAGGCCTATCAGTGGCTATAATAGAACACTAAACATCCTAGAATACTATATATTGGCAATCAAAAGAACTAGGGTTACAGACATATATTCAGCAAAATTGAGAATACAGCTGAATAGGGGCAGCTAGGTGGTGCAGTGGATAGAACACCAGCCCTGAAGTCAGGAGGACCTGAGTTCAAATCTGGTCTCAGACAGTTCCTAGCTGTGTGACCCTGGGCAACTTAACCCCAATTGCCTCAGCAAAAAAAAAAAAAAAAGAATACAGCTGAATGATAAGGAGAGACAGTTGAAAATATAAACTATATGTCTAAGATTGTCATTAGTAATTGGGGAGTCCAAAAGAAAAATTTGGGTATAGCTGAATATGATGTAATTTTAAAAAGTAAAACTGTGAGAACAAAAACTGACAGAAGAAATTAAAGGGGGGAGAAAGGACCATTAGTTATGAAATCCTATTTACATCGGAATAGGTTAAAAAGGGAACAATACACACACACACATCACACACACACAAATTACACACATACCTTCTCCCATGCCTAGAAGGGTATGACACTCTCCAAAATCTATAGAGAAGTGAAGGGGAGGGAACAGGATAAAATAGGGGGTATAGAAATTGTGTAGATTAATTGGATTTAATCTATAAAGGATTATATGGGAATAAGGTATGCAGAATAATGGGAAAGAGATAAAGAGGGAGGGAAAGGATTCAGGGAGAGGATACAGAAGGGATCCTGGGGAGAGGGAGGACATTAAGTAATTGTTGAGCAAGCAAATGGGTATATGTAAAACAGGGAATATGTATATATGTGTGTATGTATAGGATACTGCCAGAGACTGAACCTTAAAACCTTGACCCTTTTAACCTTCCCCCCTTTTCCCCCCTTTGCCAAAAGACTGAACCTTAACCCTTTTCACCTTCCCCTTCCCCACCCTGACACAAATATCTGAATATCTAAGAACAACCACTGCATATTCCAGCATACGCATGCAGAACGACACGCCTCAGGAAACTACAAGATATCATTGTTCTACTCCACCCTTGGAGCCCCTAACCTTTGACACCTGACCCCCACCCCTCATTTCAGAGTGTCACACCCCATCTGTCTTCTTGCTCAATGTGCTGTTACTACATTGTGGTCATCTGCCTATATATACTCTGTGCAAACTCAATAAACTCGAGACATAATCTACCATAATCTAGAGTTGTCTCCTTCCTCTCTGCGATCCTGTCCCCAGACCTCTGTGTCTCCCCAGGCCATTCGGCCTTACGAGCTCTGCTCCCCCGGCTTATGTCCTGCTCGCTTGACCCACATTGATGACCTGCTGGTCAGGTCAGGATACATACACACACATATATGGGGGGAAAGGAAAAAAAAGAATAAAGTTTAAAAGTGCACAGCCCAAAACAAAAGAAAACTTGCTACAAGGAAGTAAAGATGAACAGTTCTGAATACAATGTGTTCTATCATCATATACACTTTCTTGAAATGGAAAAACATTGTTACATATTTTGAATTTTCTCATGTTCTGCTGTGCACATGACAATGTATTTTTCTTTTCTTTCTTTTTTCCTATTTTCTATTTAAGTTTTAAATTTAAAAGTGCTTTTCAAAGATGCTAAGGGAAGAGAGAAGAATCAAGTGATAATAATATTTTGAAGACAAACCATTTTGAAATTCTTAAGGAATGCTGGTGAATGTAACAGTCAATCATGATCCCAAAAGATTGATGGTGAAGGATATTACTATCTCATGATAGAGAGATTATGGACTCAGGTGAAGATTGAGATGTCTAATTTTAGACATCACTAATGCCAGGATTTGTTTTGCTTGACAAACTATTATATGGATTTTGTTTTTCCTTTTCTTTCAATGGGAAGGAGAAAATGTCCATTTTATAAATTTGTAAAATCTATAAATAAAAATTACCTAATTGCATAATTGTGTTGTCAAGTATAAAATCTTGAAAGCTAATCAAACATTTATTGAGCAGATGTCCAATACTACAAGATATTGTGTTAGCTACCATGGGGTTTACCAAAAAGCACAAGAAATGGGCTCTAACCTCTTACATTGTAGCTGGAGAGATTACACACAAGGTCATAGCTAGTAAATATTTTGAGTGCCAGGAACTGAGGGCATAAGAGTATTTCTGTAGATCACTATTTAAAATACCATTGGTTCACCAAATCTGCAGCTAATAGGGGCTTTATGTAGTGGATTTCCTTAACTAAAAATTCATCACAAAGATAAGAGGGCTTAAATTAATCTTGTATGGAACAAGGTTATTCCTGCTACAGCTGTCAAGCCCTTGGGCGGGCCCAGGCAGGCAAAGGGAGGTTCCCAAAGCAAGAAGAACAGGCCTCCACTGCTGCTCTCTTAGTTCTATAAATAGTTAGGCCAGAACTTGTTCTACAGCATTTTGACCTGCCGGAAATACAGCAGGGTCTAAGTTCACAATAAACATTTGGTAAATTTAATTTCTTAGTGAAGAAAAAAAAAATTAAGCACACAGAACAAGGAAAATTTTTTTTTTAAAAATTGAAAGTTTGCTAAATGTGCAACTTATTATTTATGACCTTAATCCCCTCCCCCACTCCAATTTTTCCCCCAACTGAGCTCACTCACTTTGCAATTTGGCTTCAGATTTCCTGCCACTGGAACACTGGCCTTTTTCCAACAGAACTCAAGCAAATATCTGACCTCTCCCTCTCCTTAGCTTTCCCTTCCAAGTCTTGTTCCTCTCCAGGAATGCTGGGAACCTTGAGGTGTTCAGGCAGAGCTTCCCCAAGGGACTGGGAAGTTTGCTTGACTCTGTGTCCTTGGTACCCAAAAGGGGATGAAATGAGGTAGGTGGGGAGGGAGTCAGTATGCCCAAAGTCCCTCCTCTCTTGTTCCTCTTCACCCTCCCAGGGCAAAGGGTATGAGATGTTCAAGGAGGGCTAGCTTTTTTGGGAGAAGCTCATCTACCTTTAGTGGCCACCTATCAAGCCTGGAATCCTTGCACGATTTAGGGCATATCTACCCTAAGCTTGTGAAGATTTCCCTCAGAATGAACAAGTGAGAACAATTTTTTCCTATGGCCTTGAAAGCAACTATAAAGCAGGTTATGGAGCGCTTAGAGCATGGTGGGTTAGGGAAGATGGCGACATGGACCATCACCAGTTCATCCTATATTTTTTCCCTTGTTACTGTACTTTGATCTGCCTCACTTAATTCCAGGTCCCAAGCAAGCCAAGACATCCTCTCATGATGTCACTGTTCCTCTTTGAAAATGGAAGACAATTTCCTCTCCAGAGTTTTGGCTTTCTCCTTTAGGTATTTCTTTTCCTTCACAACATGGACCTTTCTCAGAGATCTTTTCTCCACTCTAGGTTCTAGGATGTCTATCTAGGAAGGATCATGGGATCACTAAGCTAAAGCTGGAGAATACTGGAAACAATCTTGTACATTTTCAGAGGCAGTTGTTAAATATATATCAGCATACCCCTATCTCAGAGGAACTTTGAAAAGGGTTATCTAAACTCATTTTTTTTAACAGATGAAGAGATAGAAGATCATTTACTTGATACTGTAATTGATACTTGGTCAAGTAAGAACTTGACCAAGTAGCAGAAATATGGGTGAGGTTGGAACCCAAGTCCTCCCTTTCCAAGCCCATAGTTCTTTCTACAGGTCCAGATTGCCTCTTAACAGAGACAAAGAAGAGCAGGAATGAAAAGTTTTATCACTACAAATTCCTAAAGTGGTTGCTTTCTGCATTTTTTTTCTTCTTTTTTTCACTCTCTGTTCTATCTAAGAATCTTCAAGATACCAGAAAAGTCAGTAGCACATGGAAGCAATAGAATTATTTTGAATCTTTTAAAATCAAGGCATAGGAAAAAAATAGAAATAAAAAGTATGTAGCAGAGAACAAAAGAAAATTCAGAAGGAAGCACAGAAAAGCAGGGTAGTTTTGAAAATGATAGAATTTGTTACATTAAAAAAAAGTAAACAGTATGAAATGGAAATTCATATTGAATCTGCTTTCTGTATATATGGAAATGCTTTTCCTTTTCTTTTTTTATATTTAAGTTAAAAATGGAGAAAAATTTAAAAAAAAAACAACCAAGACATCTCCAGACAATCAACTCCTGTATTTTACAAAAAAGATGGCTAAGCCTAAGTCACAAAATGACTCAATGAAAGAGTCACAAAAGCTCAGCACTCAGTTCTGGAGTTTCCAAACTGGTTTATATCCTTTTACTTGAAACAAAGAAAGAATCATTTTCTTTTGCTTGAGTCATCAGTTACAAGCCTTGGAAGTCAAGCAGGTTTTACCTGCTCAAGGCACTTCTGGCAAAAAAACAAAACAAAACAAAACAAAATAAAACATTGAAACAAATACTTAATTATTCCAAGCCTAAATCACTCTGGCATGAGGAGTAAAGAGTGACTGATTCATTCTACCAATTAGCACAAGTCAGTTTCTTTTTACTTTTTGGTGAACTAACCTCTTCAAAGAATGATGCGAGAATTAAGGAAAAACCAGAACACCTTCAAGTTATGTCAAATACCAGATAATATAATGGGGCTCAAGAATATTAATAGCTGACTTATATGCATCAGAAAGGCTTTTTTGCACATAATCTTACAAGGATCCTTTGCTTCACAATGACCCTCTTCACAAATAAAGATAACATTATTATCCCCAATTTATAGATGAAGAAACTGAGGCTTGGAAAAGTGAACTGATTTATCATGTGGCTACTAAGTGTTAGAGGCAGTTTTAAAAGCCAAGTTTTTACCAACTCTAAGACTGATGCTTTTTTTTTAACACAGCACCTACGTTTTCCACTTTAAAAGCAAATTGTATGCTCTAAATCACTATTGATTAGAGAAATGAAAATTAAGACACTTCACACCTCTCAGATTGGCTAAAATGACAGGAAAAGATAATGATACATTTTGGAGGGGACATGGGAAAACTAGGACACATTTTTAGTGTAGTTGTGAATTGATCCAATCATCCTGGAGAACAATTTGGAACTATGCCCAAAGGGCTATTGAACTGCCAAACTTTGATCCAGCAGTGTCTCTCCTGGATCTGTATCCCAAAAAGATCATAAAATAAGGAAAAGTACCCACATGTGCAAAAATGTTTGTAGCAGCCCTTTTTGTAGTATCAAAGAACTGGAAACTCAGTGGATGCCCATCAGTGGAGGAATGGCTGAATAAGTTATAGTATATGAATGTAATGGAATATTATCGTTCTATAAGAAAAATCATCAGCAGGCTGATTTCAGAAAGACTGGAGGGATTTACATGAATTGAAGCTAAATAAAGTGAATAGAACCAAGAGAACATTGTACACAGCAACAAGATTATGTGATAATCAACTATAATGGATGTGGCTCTTTTCAACAATGAGGTGATTCAGGGCAATTCCAATAATCTTGTGATAGAGAGAACAGTATTTCCACCTTTGTTGTTGTTGTTTGCTTGCTTTTTTTTTCTTTCTCATTTTTTTCCCCTTTTGATCTCATTTTTCTTGTGCAGAATAATAAATGTGGAAATATGTTTAGAAGAATTGTATATGTTTAACCTACATTGAATTACTTGCTGTCTAGGGGAGGAAAAAGGTAGGGAGGGAGAAAGAAAAATTTGGAACACAAGGTTTTCCAAGTGTGAATGTTGAAAACTATCTTTACATGTATTTTGAAAAATAAAAAAGTTATTATTATTAAAATTTTTTAAAAACAAATTATAAATCAAAGTGAGATATTTTCAGACTTCTAAGACATGACAAGTGTTACTCAGGTATATACTCAGGCATTGCACTTAAAGGACTTATACAGTCTAACCCTTTCATTTTGAATGAAATAAAAGTCATTTATTAAGTGCTTAGTATGTACTAATTGCTGGAAATACAAATAGAAAAATTAAGACAGTTATTACTTTAAAGGAGCTCACAGATTACATAGGAGAAACAATATATAAAAGTGTTCAACTCTAGGAAGATGGAAAGGCACATTAGTCCAAAGGGCATAGCAATGTTTTGCTGCCCAGGTGACAGGAGGTCAGGAGGGCATAGTGACTAAACAGACAGTAAGGCTAGTTGGACATTAGGATACAATATTCCCAAAAGGATTAGAGTTGATTACTCTTAGCTCACACAAGGATTGTGAGTAGTCATGTTAATCTTCCTATTTGGCCATCTCAAAAAGTCTAGGTAACTGTGGTCTAAAAGGAGAGGAAGTAAAGGGAATATGATTTGTAGTCAGGAAGACTCCCTCAAATACTTGCTAGCTATGGGATCCTGGACATGTCTCTTAACCTCTTTCGTCTCAGTTTCCTCATTTGTAAAAATGGGTGTCATATTAATAGTACTTACCTCACCAGGATAGTGGGAATAGACCTATTAACCGAGGATAAGTAACTACATTTTATTTTAAGCCTACATCTTGTGACTAATTTTTTTTATAATAAAGTAAACACTTAAGTGTATGGTTTGACAATAATGTGTCCCCCAAATTTGGAAAACAACTACTAATAACACGTGTACCCCAGATTTGCTAAATGACTGCTGCTTGCATATAACCCCCAAATTTAGTAATCAATTGCTAAGGATGCATGTGATTCCCCAATCTGGCAAACACTGAAAAAACATTAATGATGTTACCTTTGGTTAATTTTATCATTTTTTATTATAAGCTTAAATAATTAATCACCAATAAGAATTTAGATGTAAGATAAATCCTCTTAGCCAGAACCATAAAAACTTACCTTAGTATCCCAGTCATCAACATATCTGTGTGGAAGCCAGGGGAGCTTCCCCAAAATTGGAAATGTATGTATGTACCAGTTTGAGAGCAGTACTGATTGATGACAACTTGTCAGAAAACCACATCGGAGGAAGACACAAGACCTCTGGCTAGGCAAAGAATGAACTCTATTGAGGGAGATACCTCTTGGGACCTTTAGGAATCAGGTTGGTGGATTGTTCCTAGAGGAGTTGATGTTCATATTTTTACCAAATAGTCTACAAAGTCTGATCACATACATTGATAACTGTGGGCCTTTCCTAGGTATTATCAGCTTTAATAAGCATCCATAACATTTATTAGAATAATAATAAAGGTAAAATGGTAGATTAATTTTATGAATGCACCATGTGTTACCCAAGGGTAATTGTGAGGATAAAATAATATTATGCATGTAAAACATCTTGCAAATCTTAATGTACTACATAAATATTGTTATGAAGTGGCTTACTCAAATTTAATTGTGTATAGAGCAAAACACCTTTAAACATGGAA
>JAJPUD010002857.1:244253-288324 GCA_023553655.1 Myrmecobius fasciatus
TAATCACTTGGGAGAGCTGCATTAGGCACTTAGGGCAGCTGCTTCTGGTTCTTAGGGAGCTATAAGGCCACAAGGGTATCACTGAAATATTCTTTCTGGTCTTTAGAGTACATAAATAATTAACTATAAATTGAGAATTCATGCAGCCATCCACAGGGTCTAAACAGTCCAAGACTGTCATTGATATACTGGGAGAATCTTGTCCAAGAAGCATAGATAAATTACAAAAGAATTCCTATATTTAAACTTTGTTATATTTTCCAGAATCACCACTTTTCAAAGTTAAGGGGTATTCCCCAACAAGATGGCATCCAGCCTTAGCTCTAGGACTTTCCCCTCAGGTAAACCCATTATACTTTTTAAGCCAGCAATTCAATTTTAGATAATTTGTCTCATCATCATCATCATCATCATCATCATCTAAATATTTCTTAAACACCTACTATGTGCCAGGCTATACTAAGCAATGGGGATACAAAGAAAGGCAAAAAACCTAGTTCCTTGCCCTCAAAGAGCTTATAGTCAAGGAGCTTTGGAAGACAACAGGCAAATAATTATATATAAATAAGATACAGGTTGTCCCTAAAGCCTTAAATCTTGATGTAGTTGAAAGCTTTAATAGAAGATTTTTGGAACACCCTGCATATAAAGGATAAATTGATGGTAGACAGGCTTCCTGTAGAAGGTGAAATTTGAAGGAAGCTAAGCAACCCAGGAAGTAAAGATGAAGAAGGGAGTGATCCATGCCTTAGGGAAAGCCAGTGAAAATGCCCAGAATCAAAGTAAGCCCAAGGTTTGGGGCTAAGATAGGATCCCACTAACTTAAACAAAGTGAAGCAGTTAACTAACCAATGCTTTAAGTCAGGTTCAGAAAAAAGCAAGAGTGTATCCTTGTGCATTATCCAATTTTTATAGTTTTGTGAAAACATATTTAAAATCAACCTCTTTTTTTCCTGAGGCAATTGGGGTTAAGTGACCTGCCCAGGGTCTCACAGCCAGGAAGTGTTAAGTGTCTGAGGTTAGATTTGAATTCAGGTCCTCCTGACTTCAAGACTGGTGCTCTATTTACTGTGCCGCCTAGCTGACTCTATCTTCATTTTTTAATAAAACAAAAAGTATTAAGGAATTATAGTTTTCTTTAATGTCTTTTCTAAAATTCTTAGAAAAGATGGTATTAAGTGAAGAGCAACAAAGTTTAAAGGTGGTAACCAGAAATTTAATAAGATTTCTTGTCAAGGTAAATATTTTTATCTCTCCTTCAGTACCTATCTGTTGAACTATTTAGGGACAATCTCCCGGGAGGAAGGAGAAAGAAATATGGCTGTTCTGTTCTTGAATGTTTATATAAGACATCTTTTCATTGTTCAATATTCCTACAAATATTACCCAAAATAATCTTTAGCAGTCATGCTGAAAGGCAAGGGTAACTATGCTAGTTTGGAATATCTCTCTCCAAGGTAGAAATGACTTGGATACAGATTACTGTTAAATTAAATAAAACTTTCTAGCAGACTGGTGCCTAAACATAGAGTACTGTATTTTGACTCTGAAAGTTGCAATCTTGGTGCCTTCTCCCAAGATGATTTCCAATGTATCCTATTTATATATCTTGTTTCCATATAATGGTTTGTATGTTGTTTCTTCTGTTAGACTGTGAATTCTTGAAGAACAAAATTATTAACAAATGCCTGTTGATTTGACTTGGGTTTTAAAATAGTTGACTATGTGCTCTGTTCTACAAAAGACATTTTATTGGAAGGACAAATTCAGAAGCACTGCAAGGAGGAAATCTGAAAAACCCAATGTATCAGTCATTGGCCATAACAATATAAAGTTGCTTAAGTAGTGGTGGAAACTGACCAGGAAGCAGTTGTGGTGGAGGGATTCTGTCTCTCTGGAGGCTATATTAGAAGCTGTATTTCACCAATGGGCAGGAAATATTAAGCAGTTAAATGGGATTTGTCAAGAGGATTACATGGAGTCTTGCAAACCTTTGGCATTTGATTAAATAATACTTTTGGGAAGAGTGTTCTAATCTAGCGGATGAAAATAAATCTGATGGCATATAGTGATCCTCTTAATAACTTGTTATTGGAGGGTTTTTTTAGATTTTTACAAACATTAGAAAATATAGACAGAAACAGGATGAGCACTCTTGTTCTGTGGGTCCTGATCAGATCTCTTCTATACATTCTCATCCCATGAGCCTCTCCATGTCTTCCTATAAGTATAAATCTTTCAAAAGGGGTCCATCCCAATATCTCTTTTGACATTAAATGGATGCTGGTGACACACATGGCTTGTCCATCTCTTCTCCCTTTCTCACCATACCTCCTTTCTTGATCAGGTATAAAGTGGGAGAAAAAGAGACAGAAACAGAGACAGAGAGACATACAAAGAGAGACAGATAGAGAGATATAGGGAGACAGAGGAGACAGACAGACAGAGGGAGAGAAAAAAGAAAGAGAGACAGGAAGACAGAGACAGAAAAATAAAGGTGGGAGGGGAAGAGAGATACAGACACAGAGAAACAGAGACAAAGAGAGGGAGAGGGAAAAGGAGAGGGAGAAGGAAAGGGAGAGGGATGGAGGGAGAGAATGCTGTGATCTTATAGTTGGAAGTCCCAAATGAATGTAAAATAGTACTTGCTTTGCAATTTCTAGTCTTCGGGGGCAGGTTAGATGGAGGCTCAATAACGTACCAGAATTACACAAATAGTATCTATCAGGAGTAGGACTTGGGCTGCTTTCTTCCTGCCTCAGGGACCAGCTCCCTATTATGCTATTCTGTTTCCTTAAGATGCCCATTGCCTCACTTTTCCTATGCAAATCTCCCGTTAATATGTTCCAGCCTACTCATGCCCACAATGAAACATTTCATTGTCCTTTGGATGACCAGAATTTTTAATTGCCTCAGAGACTCTGGTATTCTGTGACTCAAAGTCACATAGCATTAGTAAAAGAAATTCAGACTTTGAAAGATGATCCTTTGTTATTAGGAGGAGCATGGAGACCACAAAAAGTACTGCTCAATCTATTTATGATAGGACCAGCATTTACTAGAATTCTCCCCTTCCTCTATCCCTATCTTCAACATGGGTTAAGTTGTTGTTGAGTCATTTCAATTGTGTCTGACAAATGGAGTCATAGTGACTCCATTTGGAGTTTTCTTGGCAAAGATTTCCTTCTCCAGATCATTTTACAGAAGAGGAATCAGGGCAAACAGGATGAAGTGACTTGCTGAGGCTCACACAGCTAGTAAGTACATGAGACCACATTTGAACTCATAAAGATGAATCTTCCTGACTCTAGCAGTGTTTTCTATCTAGTTCTCCATCTAGCTGTCCTTAGGTTGGATTAAATTTTTGCCAAAAGGCAACAAAAACAAGATTTGATTGGCCCAGGACCGGGTTAAGGCTTAATCTACGTCTCCTTGGATGCAGTTTCCAACCTTTGGCTGAGCTGATTCAGCTTCCTAGTCACAGGCATAGTCAAGAGCATAAACGATCCCATCTACTTGGGGTTTGTTAATGCCCTTCAGACATGGTAGATATCCAAAGATTATGTAAATCACCATACCATGCCAAGCTGACCGAACATTTCCCCAATAAAAGCAGAGGGTCATATCAGAGAAGCTAAATGTCACTATATCCTTATAGGATATCCTTCCTATGTTAGTGCTAAGTAAAACTCCCTTAAAAAAATATCCATCAGACATGGCTCTCTTCAACAATGATATGTTTCAAACCACCTCCAATTGTTCACTGAAGAAAGCCATATACACCCAGAGAGAGGGATGCGAAATGTGGACCACAACATAACATTCTCATACTCCTTGTTTGATGTTTGCTTACATTGTGTTTCCTTTATCTGATATATCGTTTGTGTAGATAAGATTTTTCTTGCACACCAATGATAAGTTTGGAAATATGTATACATATATTCGATTTGCCAAGTATTTTAACATAATTAACATGTAGTGGATATCCTGCCATCTAGGGGAGGGGTGGGGAAGTTGGGGGGAAAATTTGTAATGGAAAGCTATGTAAGGGTTATTGTTGAAGAATTACCCACACATATGTTATGCAAATAAAATAAAATTTAAAAAAAATATATCCATCAGTGCTTTCCTGTATTCTGCCTCCTATTTCCATCCAGTTTAATCCTAAAATGTTCTCATGATAATCTTGTCTAGTAGCAAATGCTTATTACAAAGACTGGGGAGCTACATGGAACAATGAATAGAGCACTGGGCTGGAGTCAAAAAAACTCATCTTTATGAATTCAAATCTAGCCTCAGACATTTACTAGTTGGGTGACCCTGGGTAGTCACTTAGCCCTGTTTACCTCAGTTTTCCTCATCTGTAAAATGATTTGGAGAAGAAAATAGAAAACTACTCTAGAATCTTTGCCAAGAAAATCTCAAATGGGATCAGGAGTCAAACATGACTGAAACAATTCAAGGACACCATACTGCTCAATTAAATTTTATGTTTTTCAAATGTGTGCAGTTGCTGTGGTCAATAAGGTAATAATTGATTTTAAAATGCCATTATATTTACAGTAGATTTTTAGTTTGTACAGTTACTTTACTAATATAATATATTACTATGATGTCAAATTAGTCTATCAGTCATTACATATTTATTAAGTACTTACTTTATGCCAGATACTGTGTTAAGCACTGGAAATACCACAAAAGGCCAAAACAAACAAACAAAAACCATAGTCATTGATTTGAAAATGCTCACAATTTCATGGGGCAGACAAATGCAAATAACTACATGCAAACAAGTTGTACACTTAAGTTGGAGATAGTCAAAAGAGGGAAAACATTAGTCCTAATGGAAGATCAGGAAAAGCTCCTTGTAAAAGGGAATTTAAGCAGGAACTTGAAAAGAAGCTAGAGAAACCATGGCATATTGATGAGGAAGGAGAAAATTTCAGATTAATGAAAGGACAGAAAGCTAGGGGAAATGCCCTTTGTCAGAAAGAGGTCATCAAACTTGGAAAGGCTAGAAAGCACTGAATTCATGGGAATGGAGTTTTAAATCTCTTTGGAGCATATACATCATTTATATCTTTAAAAAACAACATTCATAAATAGTCTTACACAAAAGTTGTCTAACTCAAAAACTGCTGGGAAAATTGGAAACTAGTATGGAAAAAATTAGGGCTTGACCCACACTTAACATCACATACCGAGATAAGATCTAAATGGGTTCATGATTTAGATATAAAGAGGGATATTACAAGCAAATTAGAGGAACATAGGATAGTTTACCTCCCAGATCTGTGGAGAAGGAAGGAATTTGTGTCCAAAGAAGAACTGGAACTCTCAATTGAACAATAGATAGATAATTTTGATTATATTAAGTTAAAAAGCTTTTGTACAAACAAAACTAATGCAGACAAGATTAGAAGGGAAGCAATAAATTGGGAAATCATCTTTACATTTAAGGGTTCTGATAAAGGCCTCATTTCTAAAATATATAGAGAATTGTCTCATATTTATAAGAATTCAAGCCACTCTCCAACTGATAAACGGTCAAAAGATATGAACAATTTTCAGATGATGAAATTAAAACTATTTCTAGTCATATGAAAAGGTGCTCCAAATCACTATTGATCAGAGAAATGCAAATTAAGACAACTCTGAGATACCACTACACACTGTCAGATTGGCTAAAATGACAGGAAAAGATAATGATAAATGTTGGAGGGGATATGGGAAAACTGGGACATTGATACATTGTTGGTGGAACTGTGAACAGATCCAACCATTCTGGAGAGCAGTTTGGAACTATGCTCAAAAAGTTATCAAACTTTTCAAAAGGTATCAAAGCATACCCTTTGACCCAGCAGTGTTTCTATTGGGCCTATATCCCAGAGAGATCTTAAAAGAAGGAAAGGGCCCCACATGTGCAAAAATATTTATGGCAGCCCTTTTTGTCGTGGCTAGAAACTGGAAACTGAATGGATGCCCATCAATTGGAGAATGGCTGAATAAATTATGGTATATGATTGTTATGCAATATTATTGTTTTATAAGAAATGACCAGCAGGATGATTTCAGAGAGGCCTGGAGAGACTTGCATGAACTGATGCTGAGTGAAATGAGCAGAACCAGGAGATCATTGTACATGGCAATAATAAGACTATATGATGATCAATTCTGATGGACATGGCTCTCTTCAACAATGAGATGTTTCAAACCAGTTCTAGTTGTTCAGTGATGAAGAAAGCCATATACACCCACGGAGAGGCCTGTGGGATCTGAGTGGACTACAACATAGCATTTTCACACTCTCTATTGATGTTTCCTTGCATTAAAAATTGTAACAAAAAGCTTTGCAAGGGTCAATGTTGAAAAATTACCCATGCAATATGTTTTGCAAATAAAAAGCTTTAATTTAAAAAAATAAATAAATAAAAAGTTGTCTAACTTTTTGACTCAGCTGTATGGTTTTAGAGCTGTATTGCTATTTTTCCAAGGATAAAGTAAATGTCCATTGATTAGGAATAGCTTAATAAACTATCGTGCATGAATAGAATAAAATATTACTGTGCTGTAAGAAATAACCAATATATATAGGAGAAACATGGAAAGATTTACATGATCTGATTCAGAGCAGAAACATGAAAATAATACACACAATGGCTACAACAATGGAAATAAAAATAATGACAACAAAAACTCAAACTGAACCCTATAATTATAATGATCAAGCTTGGCACAAAACAAAAAGGGGATCAAATACACCTGGAGATCTAGAGAATAATGATTTGGAAAACTGCATATGTTTTTAATCTAGGTTGATGTGTTGGATCATTTTGCCAAACTTCCTCCCCTTCTCTGTCTTTGTTATTTTTGGTTATGAGGGGAGGGCAAATATATTCTCTGAGGAGGTAAGACTTGGAAATGAACTTGATGTAAAAACAAAAAATATAATTAAAAAATGACTATTTCTTTAACTTACAGCATCTTACTAATTCAAATAGATAAATGATGGGTCCATTATAAATATATCTGTGCTAATAAGACAATGTCTTAGACTCTGATGACTACAATTGGATGAGATTAGTTAAGGCACTAGATTAATTTCTAAGATTTTTTCAGCTCCAAAATTCTATGATTCCAACTACTAAACCATTTAACTACTCTTTTTTTACATAATTAATCAAAGAATTTTTACATTTCATTTTTATTTCATTTTTCTCATCTACATATAACCAAAAATTTTTGGACATTTTTTTAAAAAATAGAATTCCAAATTTTTCCTCTCTCCTTTCATTCCTCCTTTCTTGATAAGGAAAGCAATCTCATATAGATCGTACATGTGCAGTCATACAAAACATTTCCATATCCATTTCCCTTCTTAAGAGCCAGTGGCTTCTTTTAACTCCTCTGTTTGGTTTTTTTAAAGTCCTTCACAGTCTGGCCTCAATACATGTTTCTGTGGATATAGCATGCCAGGATTTGTCTTTATATCTTTAATCAAACCATACTAATACCTAAAAAAAGCCCTTTCCCTTCAGCTCCATACCTTGAAATCCCATAGTCAAGGTTCTGTTGAAATGCCATCTTTCCTAATTCCTGCAGTTATTAATCTGCTCTTGACTTTTCATATATCCTTCTTATTTAACTGAGTATACAGTCACTCCTCTCTATCCTTCTACCTTTCTATCTCTCATACATATCCCCAATCAAAACTAAGAGTTTTAAAGAAAGGGATTATTTTCATTTTTGTCTTTGAATCTTCTTCATCATTTACTACATATCCAGCACACAGTAGGTACTGAATAAATTCTTGCTGAATTGAAATGAACTGAAAAATTCCCTTAAAAGAGACTAAGGAAAGTATGTCTTCTGATGTGGAGAATGGAAGGTGAGAGATAATTAACTGAGGAAGTAATTTTCTTTCCGTGTTTAGGAGAACTTTAAGACAAGTTTAGCCGTCTTTCAGTGAAGACCATTTGTTCTGTTGAGCTTCTGCTTGCTTGACTTAGAGAAGCATAGCAGCCCAACTGTACAATCTTTCAGAGAAATTGAATTAACCATTTGGAGTACTCAGGGATCATATGTTCTCTGGGATATCCACAGTCTGCTGCCATAGGGCTCCCCTCTGGCTACCATGATGTTTTCTTTGTTTGTTGAAAAAAAGAAGAAAGAAAACTATCCCCTCTTTTCATCACAGGCTTCTGAGCTTATCCTTCTTTCTTTAACTTTTGCCAGCTCTGCTCCCCTACTTCTGAAGGAATTCTAGATTGTTTAGCAAGTATGTCAGGATTAAAAAATATAACTTTACTATTCTGAAGTATATGAGATACCCTGAAGCATATGTTGAATGCTTTTATTTTAATAAAGTACCATTAATTTAATGGAAAGAAAAATAAAAATTATTTCATAGTCAATATCTCAAAATAATAATTTTGTATATTTTCCATATAATTTTCAATGTGTTCTGATATAATTATAATTACATTCTATAAATATAATTATATTTTAATTTATCATTAGAAATTATAGTTAGAATTTTTTTTTCTTTCATAGACACCACATTCAATGTGTGTTGCCATTATTTAGGGGCTGGCTCTTATCTGAACCCATATAATATTAACTATCTCTTCCATTCATTCATTCATATCCTCCATTTGTAAATTTGATCTTCATCTAAATCATAGATAAAATTGTTGGAAAAACAAGTCCTTTAACAAAACTGACAACATGCCACAGAAGTTCTTTTAGGTTAATATGTGCCCATTAATTAATATTCTCCTGGTTGGGTTGTTCAAGCAATTAAAAATTCACTTAAGCATATTTATTATCTTTTAAAAATATCAGTAGATACAGAAAATGCTTTTTATAAACTATAATATCCCTGTCTCTTAAAATAAACTAGAAAATAATCAACCTTTCATTAAAATGATAAATACTATACACCTAAAACTAAAAGCTAGTATTATATATAATGGGAATAAACTAGAATCCTTTACAATAAAATTAGAGGTAAAGCAAGTATGACCTTTGACATCACTTTTATTTGTCATGATACTAAAAATGCTAGCTAGAACAAATAAGATTAAAAAAGAAATCAAGGGAATAAGCCTAGGTAAAGAAGTAGTAAAAACTAACTCTTGTAGAATTTAAAGAACTCTAGAATCAGCTTAAAAGATGGAAATAATAACTTCAGCAAAGTTGCAAGATATAAAAAAAAGATATCCAAATCATCAACATTTCTTTATAATATCAATAAAACCTAGCAGGAAGAAATGGAGAAATTTGTTTAAAAGAATTAAAGAATGTATAAAATTTGGGGAAATCTACACAAGTTATCACAGATATGCACAAGAACCATATCAACATAATTAAGGATGTAGAGAATTAGCATTTACATAGTGCCTAGTATGTGTTAGGCACTTTATAAATAGAATTTCATTTAGTCCTCATAATAACCCTATGAAGTAGGTGCTGTTATTATTCTCATTTCACAAATGAGGAAATTGAGATGCAATTAAGTGACAAACCCAGGATCACATAGCTAGTAAAAGTCTGAGGCTGCATTTGAACTCAGATCTTCCTCTAGGCCTGGCATTCTATCCAATGTGAAATCTAATCAACTCTTTTTTCCAGAAAAGCCATTATTTACAGAAATACAGGCCTAAATAAATGAAGAAGTCATTACTCATGGGTTGGATGAATCAATATAATACAAATATTCTCCTTATGTTATATATTATAGAATTATAGAACTGGAGGGAAAATTCATATTATAGGCAATTCACATTTATGCAGCATTTTAAGGTTGCTGGAGAAATGAAATTCCCTGACCAAGGTCATATAACTAGTTAATGACTTAGGTGAGACTAGAACCTGTCTTTTGCCTGCTGTTACAATGCTAACTCCACAATGGTACACTGCTGGGAAGTCAAAATAAACATCTCATGCAAAAGATTACCCAATAAAGGAAGAAGCTCCAGATGCCCACCTATCCTGACCTGTATCTCTCCTGAATGTTTCATCCTTATCTCTGTCCCAGATTGATTGGCTTTTCCTGGACTCTGGACAGATAGCTACATCTCCCAAGTTTAGTAGAAATAAAATTGGAGTTTTTTCAAAAGGGACTTTGTTTTTTTTTGTTTTTTTTTTTGCTGAGGCAATTGGGGTGAAGTGACTTGCCCAGGGTCACACAGCTGTTACGTGTCTGAGACCAGATTTGAACTCAGGTCCTCCTGACTTCAGGGCTGGTGCTCTATCCACTGCGCCACCTAGCTGCCCCGGGGACTTTGTTTTTTATAAAAGAAGATAACAAACAAACATCTGCAAAAGCAAGGGAAAAAATGAGATTTGTAGAGTGAAGTTTTCTAGTCTTAATTTATTTAAAATATTGGAACTTATTAGATCAGTATGCATGAGTCCTCATCTTTGGCCTCCTGTTTCCTGTCCTCAGAGTTAACCCTGTCCTATTAATCAAGAGAAAGTAGTTTGGATGGAGATGAGAATTGTAGTCCCAAGTTAGGATTAGAGGGAAAATAATATAAGATTTTTTTCAAGGGAATTAAAAATATTCATAATAATTAACAGAAAATTCAAGTATCTCCTAGAATTTAGAAGAATGTGTTCATTTATTTATTCTACACATCTTTATTATACACTTTCTATATGACAGGTATTATATAAAGCAGTTGAAATATAAAGATAAAAAGAAAACAGTATCTTGCCCTCGAGGAACTTATATTCTATTGGTAATAAACAAAAGGTAATGGCACATAGAATCATTTTTTTGTGGCAATTTGATTAGTATGGCATTGAATAAGTAAATTAATTTAAGTAAAATTATAATTTTCATTATATTGGCTCAGCCTATCCATGAACAATTAATATTCTTCCAATTTTTTTTACATCTAACTTTATTTGTGTGAAAAACATTTTATAATTGTGTTCATATGGTTGCTGGATTGTCTTGGCTGGTAAACTCCCAAGTACTTTATACTCACTGCAATTACTATAAATGGAATTTCTCTTTCTATCTCTTGCTGCTGGAGTTTTTAATAATATATAGAAATACTGATGATTTATGTGGGTTTATTTTCTACCCTGAAACTTTGCTGAAGTTGTTTACTATTTCAACTATTACTTGGATATTAACATCATTTACTATAAGAAACTATAAAAGACATTTATTGCCAAATTAAGAATTATAAAGCAAAAAGAATGATGGAGCCAAATTTAATGTGTCCTGAAATGCTTACTTTCCTAGTTGTTTCTCTAAGTATACCACCATGTTGTCTGCAAAGAATGATAGTTTTATTTCTTCATTGCCTCATTCAATTTAATTTTCATGTCTTATTGCTATAGCTATCATTTCCAATACAATATTTAATAGTGATGATGATAATAGGCATCTTTGCTTCAACACTGATCTTACCGGAAAGGTTTCTAGCTTATCCCCCATTACAGATAATGCTTGCTGATAGTTTAAGAGAAATATTACTTATAGTTTTAGGATTTATTCCTATATTTTCTTGTGTTTTTAATAGGAATGAGTATTGTACTTCATCAAAAGCTTTTTCTGCATCTATTGAGATAATCGTGATTTCTGTTGGCTTTGTTATTGATAGTCAATTATGCTGCTAGTTTTCATAATATTGATTCAGTCCTGCAATTCCTGATATAAATCCCACATGGTTATAGTATATGATCTTTGTGATACATTGCTGTAATTTCCTTGCTAGTATTTAATTTCTTGCATCAATATTCATTAAGGCAATTGGTCTATAATTTTATTTCTCTGGCTTTGCTCTCCCTGGTTTAGGTGTCAAAATGATATTTGTGTCATAAAAGATATTTATAAGACTCCTTCTTTGTCTATTTTGAAATTACTTGTTCTTTAAATGTTTAACAGAATTCACTTATGAGCCCAACTGGTCTTGGGGAGTTTTTCTTAAGGACCTCATTTATGGCTTGTTCAATTTCTTTTCCTAAGAGTTATTTAAGTATTCTATTTCCTTTTCTATTAAGTTGAACAATTTATATATTTGTAAATATTTTGTAAATATTTCACTTAATTTCTTAGATTTATTGGCATTAATTGGGCAAAACAATTCCTAATAATTGTTTTAATTTCATCTTCATTGTTTTTCCATTTTTAATATAGGACAGCTAGATGAGGCAGTGAATAAAGCATCAGGCCTAGAGTAAGGAATCTTCCCAAGTTCAAATCTGGCCTCAGATATTTACTAGCTGTGTGACCCTGATTAAGTCATTTTATCCTGTTTACCTCAGTTCCCCCATCTATAAAATGAATTGGAGAAGGAAGTGGCAAATCACTCCAGTATTTTTGCAAGAAAACTCAAAATGAGGTCAGAAGAGTCACAAATGAAATAACTGAACAAAAACAACAATTTGCTTTTCTTCCTTCATTTGTAAATTAAATTAACCAATGATTTATTCATTTTATTGGTTTTTTTTTTCATAAAATCAGTTCTTACCTGTATTTACTAATTCATTGATTTTCTTACTTTCTGTTTTATTAATCTCTCTTTGGTTTTCAGAATTTCAAATTTGATGCTTGATTAAGGATTTTTAATTTATCCTTTTCCTCATTTTTTAGTGGTGTATCCAAATCATTGATCAATTTTTTGTCTTTTTTATTGACAAGTTTAGAGTAAACTAAGTAAAGTTAAACATTTAAATTTTTCCCTAGGTTCTTATTTGGCATGTCCCATAAAATTTGTTTTCTTGTCATCATTTTCTTTGATGAAATTATTTATTGTTTCTCTGATTTGTTTTTTAACCCATTTATTTTTAGGTTTAGGTTGGTTAGTTTCCAATTAATTTTTATCTATGTTTCCATGGCCTTTTACTGATTATAATTTTTATTGCTTTATGATCTGAAAAGAATCCATTTATATTTTTATTTATTATTTCTGCTTTTTTGCACTTGGTTGTGATATTTTTACTTATTTTTTAACAGAAGGTCAATCTTTGTGAGTGTGTTGTGTAGAGCTAGGATGATCAGTTTCAATTTGATCATTTTGGAGAATGAATATCTAACAAGAAATGTATGAAAGTAGACTGTGCCTTAAAGGCAAGTTAATTGTCTTGCTACACCCTTATTTAAATAAGGATATCTTAGACTTAGATTATTTATTTGGTAGGAAATATCTATCTTGTATCTTGTATCTAAAGTCCTTCTTTCTCCTCCCCTAAACATTGAATAATAGTAATAGCTAGCTTTAAAATTTGCAAAGTCCTTTTATCATATTTGATGTTTACAGCAATGGTGGACTATTATTCTTCCCATTTTGCAGATGTGAATACTGTAACAGGCAGAGGTTAAAATGACTTGCCCAGCTCATAAGTATCTGAGGCTAGATTTGAACTCAATTTTTCCTGATTCTAGGCCCAACATTGTACTCACCATGCCATGTAGTTGCCTATTAATGCTTGGGTTTTTAAAACCCAAAGGGCCTGACTTTTTACTGTTCTGGAAGCTGGCCAATGAGAAGTTATCCATTGGTGCAGCTGCAGTGCTTCTACCATTTATAGGAGCCGCCCTTCTCATTTACCCCCACAGCCTGGACAATGGTTGTTGCTGGGTTACCTGGTTATACTTTCTTTCATTTAGGTATAAAAGTACCAAAAAATAATGGAAAGCCAACTTGACTGTAAAAGAAAAAAAAATGGGGAAATGCATATGATACTTGAATCATTTCACCAAAATGGTCTCATTGATATTTAGGCTATTCCCATGAGATAGATGGAGATGGAGAGATGATATTGTACCCATTTCATAAATAAGAAAATTTAGACATAAAGCAATTAAGACAGTTGCCCAGGATCTTGAGGAGTCATTGTATGGGGCCAAGAATGAGAAACAAGTATACTGATTCTTAATATTTTATCTCCTAAGCTATCTCTAGTCCTCTATTTCTCAATAGTAAAATGGACCCAAATCACTTTGAATACTTTAGGGATATTCTTTACATCAGTACAGGTTCAAGATCCCCCACCCCACCCCCGGAGGCAATTAGGGTTAAGTGATTTGCCCAAGGTCACACAGCTAAGGCAGTGTTTGGTGTCTGAGGCCAGATTTGAATTCAGATTCTCTAGACTTCAGGGCTGGTGCTGTGCCACCTAGCAGCCCCTCAAGATTTTTTTAATCAAGAACTTGAATGAAAACATACATGGAATACTTGCCAAATGAGCAAATTATTCCTTCTCTTCCTCTTCAACATTTCTTCTCTTGCTCTTCCTCCTTTTCTTCCCTTCCTCCTCCTCTTCTCCTTTTCTTCTTCCTTTTTCTCATTCACTCCCCCTCTTCCTCCTTTTCTTTTTCTCCTTTTTCTTTTTCTATTCCTCCTTCTCCTCCTATTTCTCTCCCTCTCTTTCTCCAAATAAATGATTAACATGTTGGATGGCAGCATCAAGATTCGAAAAGATTTTGGCAGACAGTAAGATGATGCATCAAAGGTAAAAAGATAAAAAATTTTAAATATCAGTGCAAATCTTACTCTTAGGTTAAAAAGGACCAAACTTCATAAGTATATCACAGGAATAAGGAAAAGGGAATAAGCATTTATATAATGTCTATTCACTAAGCTAAGCACTTTACAAAGATTGGAAAAGTGTGCTTTACAACAATGATGTGGCCATGTGACAAAGTTCCAGGAGAGAAACAATGAGGCAAAAAGATCGTGAAAAAATCACAATGAGGCATTCTCCCTGTCGAAAGGCACCTTTATCAATAAGTAAAGGTCACGGACAAAATCCAAATATGATTTTGTGACATACTTTGGGAAGGAGCAATTTTTATAGATAGAAGAAAGGGGGAGAAACCAGGAGAGAGCTGGGAAGAAAAGGGATGTTTTGAAGGAATCCAGGAGTTAGGGAAACGCTTGAGGGATAAAACTAGGAGGATATTTGAAGAATAAAATCAGGAAGAGGTTGGAGAGATACTTCATGGATAAGGACAAGATCCAAGAAGAGCTAAAAAAAAACATCAGGAGAGATTTGGGGAAATGGTCTCAGAGCGAATTAAAGGAAGTCTCAAGAAGAGGACAAGCTGACTAGAGTTTTCATCAACATAACTGGCACAACAACTAGAAAAGTAGACTGTATTAAGGGAATGTGGTACCCAAAAAAAGGGAGACAATTGTCTCTTGACTCTCTGCCTGGATCTGACTATTTAAGATATACTTTGTGCAGTTCTGAGTTCTAAATTTTAAGCAAGACATTGACAAACTAGAGAATACCCAGATCACAATGGTGGAAAACACAGATTCCTCAATGTACTTGACAATGTAGCTTACTAAACTGTACTTCAAGAGTCCATGAACTAGAAATAATAGAACAAGAACTAATTAGGAATTAAGAAGACCAGGGATGATTTGTCTGGAGAAAGGTTTAGGAAGGCTATGCTAGCTGACTAAGTATTTTAAGGGCTTTTTACATGAGATAAGGCTTGTTCTCCTTGGCCTCAGAAGGCAAAACTAAGAACAATGGTTGAAAGTTGTAAAGAGAGGGAAATTTCAGCTTTGATAAAAGATGCTGAAAATAAGATTGATCCTAAAGTAAAATGAGCTATTTTGGGAAATAGTGGATTTTCTAGAAGTTAGATGAATATTTGCTGTGTACATTATAGCAGGGATTCCTTGACTAATTGACCTTGGGATAGTTTGAAAATTCAGATCTATTAACTTTGACTATATTAAGTTAAAAAGTTTTTGTACAAACAAAACCAATGCAGTCAAGATTAGGAGGGAAGCAATAAATTAGGAAATCATCTTTATATTTAAGGGTTCTGATAAAGGCCTCATCTCTAAAATATATAGAGAATTGTCTCATATTTATAAGAATTAAGCCATTCTTCAATCAATAAATGGTCAAAGGATATGAACAGACAATTTTCAGAGGATGAAATTAAAACTATTTGTAGTCATATGAAAAGGTGCTCCAAATCACTATTGATTAGAGAAATGCAAATTAAGACAACCCTGAGGTACCACTACACACCTGTCAGATTGGCTAAAATGACAGGAAAAGTTAATGATAAATGTTGGAGGGGATGTGAGAAGGCTGGGACACTAATGCATTGTTGGTGGAGCTGTGAACGGATACAGCCATTCTAGAGAGCAATTTGGAACCATGCTCAAAAAGTTATCAAACTGTGCATACCCTTTGACCCAGCAGCATTTCTATTGGGCCTATATCCCAAAGAAATCATAAAGGAAGGAAAGGGCCCCACATGTGCAAGAATGTTTGTGGCAACCCTTTTTGTAGTGGCTATTAACTGGAAACTGAATGGATGCCAATCAATTGGAGAGTGGCTGAATAAATTATGGTATATGAATATTATGGAATATTATTGTTCTGTAAGAAACGACCAGCAGGACGATTTCAGAGAGGCCTGGAGAGACTTGCATGAACTGATGCTGAGTGAAATGAGCAGAACCAGGAGATCATTATACACGGCAACAACAATACTATATGACGATCAATTCTGATGGACATGGCTCCCTTCAACAACGAAATATTTCAAACCACTTCCAATTGTTCACTCAAGAAAGCCATATGCACCCAGAGAGAGGGATGTGAAATGTGGACCACAACGTAACATTCTCATACTCTTGATTGATGTTTGCTTACATTGTGTTTCCTTTATCTGATTTTTCTTTCTGGTAGATATGATTTTTCTTGCACAACAATGATAAGTTTGGAAATATGTATACATATATTCGATTTGCCAAGTATTTTAACATAATTAACATGTAGTGGATATCCTGCCATCTAGGGGAGGGGTGGGGAGTTGGGGGGGAAAATTTGTAACAGAAAGCTAGGTAAGGGTTAATGTTGAAGAATTACCCATACATATGTTTTGCAAATAAAATAAAATTTTAAAAAAAAGAAAAAAAGAAAATTCAGATCTATGATTACAAGTGGATATTTGTAGAGAAAAAGAAGGGATGTAAAGGCAGATTTCTCAGTTGTCCCTTTAACATTTCAAATTCAGCGGGTCCAAAATAGAATTCATGATTTTTCCTCAAAAGCAGCAACTTCTCTAAATATCCTCCTCCTCCCTCTCTTTCTCCTCCTTCTCCCACACTTCTCCTCCTCCTTTCTCTTTTTCCTCTTCTTCCTTCTTCTTCCTTGATTTCTTTACCCTTCTCTTCCCCTTCTCCTTCTCCTTTTTCTTCTTCTCTTCCTGTTTCTTCTCCTGTTTCTTCTTCCTCTTTCTCCACTCACAGCCCAATCCCACTATTAAGTAGCACAGAAGCTTCATCCAGCCAACTTTACCTCTGCCTATCCTTAAGGCAGTATGATCTCCCCACCCATGAAATTTAATTGGACTCTAAATCTGTCCCCATTCTAATTCATCCTCCAGATTAATTGCCAACTGTCTTTCCCAAAACAAATTTATTGCCCCAGGAGAAAATGCAAACTACTCAATGTATTTGACTATGTAGCTGGCTAAACAAAATACTCCAGGTCCATATAGCTTCCAGGTCTGCAACCAGAGTTCCTCCCCTTATCCGGAATGCAATCTTTCCTCACCTTCACTTATAAGAATCCTTCTATAATTCTCCAATGCAGGGCTTGAGGGCCACTTCCAAAATTAGATCTTTCCTAATTCCCCAATTTTCAATACTTTCTCCTCTGGAAATTATTCCATAGTATTCCTTATTTATTTATCTCTGTACTTGGAATAGATAAAACAAACTTCTTGAGGGCAGAGATTGCTAGATTCCTTTCTTCCTATCCCAATACCTAGAACACTGTTTTGAATATAGTAGGCCCTTAATATATTTATTGAAGTGCACATTGAAAATATGTAAATTACTGTCAGTTTAATTCAGTTAATTCTCTAAAGACAAGAGTTCATATTTTATAAAATGTCATGGAACTGGGCATGAATATGTAAAAATAATGAGCATTGAACTAGGGCTGGAGGGGTTGATGTCACTGGGATATAAATACTCTAGTTTCTAAACTCCATGAAGACTGGGATTAGCTTTTCTAAACTTTGTACCTCATTTAATGCCTTACAGGAGTCACTTAATCTGAGCTCTAATATTTGTCAGTTAGGCAACCATAAGCATGTTGATTAATCAACAAGCATTTAAAGTATCTACTACACACCAAGCACTGTGTTAGGTCCAGAGGATCCAAACACAATAACTGAAACCATACTTATCCATAATCCTTATCTGCAAAATGAAACTAATGCCTTTATTTGGGCCTTGCCCATCTCACAGGATTGTTATGAGTCAAGTGATTTGTAATTTTAAAATACTATGATAGAAGGGAGAACATGAACCTTACTCTCATTGGAACTGACTTGAAGAAGGAATAACACACATTTAGTTGGGTGTAGAAATTTATCTTATAAAAGAAAGCAGGAGAGGAAAAGGATAAGAGAAGGGGGAGGAGCTGATAAAAGGGAGAGCAGACTGGGGGAGGTAAAAGTCAGAAGTAAAACATTTTTTAGAATGACCAGAGTGTCAAGGGAGAGAAAGTAGGTTAAATGGGGGAAATAGGATGGAGGGAAATACATAATTGGTAATCATTACTGTGAAAAAACATTTTAAATAGCAAGTTTCTCTGATAAAGACCTCATTACTCAAATATAATATAAACAGAGTCAAAATTATCAAAATAAGAGCCATTCCTCAACTGATAGTAATGGAGATGAACAGGTAGTTTTTAGGCAAAATAATCAAAGCTATCTATAGTTATATGAAAAAATGTACTAAATCACTGTTGATTAGAGAGATGCAAATTAAAACAATTCTGGGCTTCCATCCCACAAATATCAGATTGATTAACATGACAGAACAGGAAAATGACAAATGTTGGCAGGGATGTGGGAAAATTAAAACATTAATGCAATGCTGAAGTTGCATACTGATTGAACCATTCTGGAAAATAATGTGGAACTATGTCCAAGGAGCTATAAAACTATGCATAGTCTTTGACCAATCAATACCACCCTCAGGTCTGTATCAAAAAGACATGAGGAAAAAAAAAAGGAAAAGGAACTATATGTACAAAAGCAATTCTCTTAGTGGTGGCAAAGATTTAGAAATTGAGATTTTTGGGAATGACTAAAGCTGTTGTATACAGTTGTGTTGGGATAGTATTGTGCTGTAAGAATGATAAGCAGGATGGTTTTAGAAAAACCTAGAAATATTTAAATGAACTGATACAAAGTGAAATAAGCAAGACTAGGAGAACACTGTACACAGCAATAGCAATATTGCTATTCTCAGCAATACAACGATCTAAGACAATTGTGAAGGACTTTTGATGAAAGGTGATGTCCATCTCCAGAGAAAGAACTGATGGAGACTGAATGCAGATCAAAGATACTTTTTCTTTATGTTTCTTGGGATTTTTTGTCTGTGTTTACTTTTACAGCATGACTTACATGGAAATATGTTTTGCATGTATATACATGTATAACCCATGTCGAATTCCTTGTCTTCTCAATTAATTAGATAGAATTTGAAACTCAACATTTGAAAAAATCAATGATAAACTTGTTTTTACATGTAATTGGGAAAAATAAAATATTTTTTAAAAAATATAATAGAAGATATTTAACATTGGTTGAGTTAAATTGAAAAATGAAAGATTAAAAAATTTTAAATACTATGATAATGTTTAATTAAACTGAAACCTGGGAGACCAAAAATTCAATCACTGGGATAAGTCCTTTAAAAGCTCCTTATGAAGCACATAGTAGTATTTCCACCACTGACTATTGTAACTAGAATGGACAATCAAGGCTTTGCTCTAGATTGCCAACATTGATACCGTTTTGGTTGCTAGATTGCCTCTGTTCCCTCTCTTAAACCTGGCTGCTGCTGCCCATTTTTGCTATCACTTTAGCACCTCTTTCCTGGAGCCTGACTTCCCTCACACTTCATGCATATCACCAACTGGAAAAAAACATTGCCACACATTAGATATTGGACAGATACTCTGGGGCTGGACTTAAGAAATGCCCCATTAAAAATAATTCTCAAAAGCAACCAAACATCTGAGTCTACTTATAAAGAAAAGGACCCAATGAATATAAGATTTTCCAATTTCTTTAAGAAATATTCCCTAAAAAAATTTCCACATGCAATGTGTCAGTAAAGTGTTTGCTCCAAGTCTAGGGAGGCTTTGAGGGTTGGAAAGTGAAAGTTAGAAACTAAAGTTTGAAGCCCAAACTTCATAGACTAGGCACCTAACTATCTGCTAATGTTACTTCTCTGAGGAAATCATGGAAACTGATTTAGAACAGAGAGGGACCTCAGAGGTCATCTAGTCAGCTCTTTTATATGAAGGAGGAATAAATTGATATTTAGGCAGGGTTAAGTGATTTGTGCAAGATAAGAGACAGTTTCCTCATATAATTTTTGATCTATTAAGGTGAGGGGGAGATGATAAATACTTAAGCTACATACTTCACAGAGTGCCTTGGCAACAGCACACGGCTAGACTAGGAGTCAGGAAAAATTTTAGTTCAAATCCCTTATTAATTACTTAGTAGAGCCACTGGGCAAGTCACAACCCCTCTGGGCCTCAGTTAACTGAGGCCTCAAGTAAAATGGAAGGTTTGGCCCTGATGAATTGGAAAAACCTTTCCAGTTCTAAAGTTATGTTCTCGTGAAATCCTAGGTTTTACAAACTCTAGATCATGCATTTGAGTCATTATCAAGTTTATGCTTGAAGGAAAATGGAAGTTTTGAGAAGATCAAAGGATCTAAAGCAGCTTAATGTTGACAAAATATAGGAACTGTTAACTCAGGCTGGCAAACAAGAATGGACAGAAGTCCACCCTCGCTTTCCCCTGGTCAAGAGGAGGAGTCAGCTTTGCAGCCCCCCATCCCAGTTCTGCTGGATGGCATTGGGGCAGAATCTCAGCCGGTCTGTTCATTTCCCACTCCACCCTTCCCCCACCCTCCCGACAAAACCAAGAATACACTAACTAGTGTTTTGAGCCTCCCCCCCAACCCCAAGTAACAAGGCCTGTTAGCCAACAGGACAACCGCAGTCTATTGCGCTGGGTTTTGATTTCGTTCCTTTGTTGTTTTTTTGGTTTCATGTAAGCTGACGTTAGGGTAGGGGAGGAGGCAAGGGCTGTAGTGGGGTTGGAGGGGGCGGGGAAAGAAAGGAATATTAGCAGAACCGAGAGAAGACTAGAATGAACAGATGCTTTCTGAAGAAGTGTAAAACACACATTTCTATTTACCCCTACCGCTACTCTTAGCTGCAATGAGTCTGACATAATGATTTCCCCCAAAATGAGAGAGGGCAAAGGAGAACAGGACCGACCCTTGGATGTCCCTCACAATCCATCCTTCCCCAAAACACCTCAGCGGCTTGCCACAGAGTGACTCCCCTGAACGAGGATAAAGGATAGAAACTTGTCTCCTACCGCGGAACAGCAGCTTCTGAAGGAGAAGGAAGAGGAGGAGGTGTGTGTGTGTGTGTGTGTGTGTGTCTGTGTGCGTGTGTGTGTCTGTGTGTCTGTGTGCGTGTGTGATCAAGATCTGGGGTCCGAGGGACACTCCCGTCTCCCACAGAGGCGGCAGCAGCAATAACAGTAGCAAGAGGGAGTGAGGTACCAGGATAGAGTGACACCGTGCCCCTTACAAAAGCAGCACGGGAGTGGGAGGCATCAGGACCTGGGACTGGAGGGAGTGGGAGGCATCAGGACCTGGGACTGGAGGGATATCCACTTCCCTACAGGGGCAGGAACAGAACATGGGGCGCCTTTCGCGGTCCCTCTAGTGAGCCCATCACTTCACGGCCCAGGGCGCCCAACTCATCTAACCCACCTGCTCAATCGCTAGGTCCACAGCCTTCTGGAACACACGGGCCACGAGCAGCGTGACACTGCAGACCAGCAGGAGCAGGGACAGCGTCCCCACCGCGTAGAAACAGCACTTGGCCATGGCCGGTGCGCCAGGAGCTAGCTGCCTGCCGCGAGCGGCCCAAACTGCTGCGTCCTCGGAGCCCTGTGGCCGGGAGCTGGATGCAGCCCGTCCCCCCCTCCCCCCCGACCCTGGCTGACCCAGAGCAATGACCTCGCCTGCGCACTCCCGTCGGGCCCGGCGAGCTAAGCTTGGCGGGGCTGAGCTGGCGTTGCTGGGCGCTCCTGGGGGTGAGCTGCAGGGTGGCTGGGGCCAAGCACGTCTGTGTTCTTGGTTTCGGTTTCCTAAAACAGGCCAGATGAAAAGGGGATGATCCGCATTCCCAACGGACTTGCAGGAGGCAGGCAGCAGGCCAGCGCTGCAGCTTGGTCCGGCTTGGCCCGGCCGGCTTCCGCCCCGCGGCAGACACCAGAGAGAGGGCAGCAGGCTGCGAGCGGAGGCTGTGCCCGGAGCAGCAGCTAGGGCGGCGGCGGGGGAGGGCCGGAGGCGGGCGGGAAGGGAGCCTGGGAGGCTGAGCTTTCAGTCATGTGCCTCGCAGTGACGGCTTCTGGGGCGTCCGGACAACTAAGCACCGGCCCAGGGCCACCGGGACTCGCCGCTATGTATTGCCTACCCTGGCTACCAGGCTGCCCCCCGACTGTCCCATCCGAGTGCTCCAAGCTAGGGGATTGCTGCTGTGCCGAAGGATTGAACAAAGAGCCGTGGGTGTGGCTCTTGGAGGAAAAAAGGGGGTGCTGGGACCAACTGCCCACAGCCTCCTTCCTCACGACTTTTACTTTTATACTTCGGAACACAGGTCCTAAAATGTTACTTTGCAGAGAAGGGGGCAACCAGAATTGGTAGAGAGCCTTTCCTCACTGGAGAATTTCTTATAATACGGAAATCACTGATCCAGTATCTATCCCTCTCCTAGAATCAATAAATCCTAAATTTAGAAGTGATGGGGACCGTAGATAAAGACTTTAAAGGGAGAAAGGAAGGGAGAACAGAAGGAAGAAAAAAAAGAAAAAGAAAGAAGGAAAGGAAGGAAGGAAGGAAGAAGGAAGGAATTGTAATGCTCAGGGAGAAACTGAGGCAGTATCACACATGGAAATTAGGTAATGCTTTATTGATGTTAATTGAGAGTTCAGAATCCATAGCTATGGATCAGGACTGGTGGGACTCATGTCTCAAAGCATGCACATTCATTATTGAAGAGAACCATGTCCTTCAGAGTTGATCATCATATAGTATTGTTGTTGCCGTGTATAATGATCTCCTGGTTCTGCTCATTTCACTCAGCATCAGTTCATGCAAGTCTCTCCAGGCCTCTCTGAAATCATCCTGCTGGTCGTTTCTTATAGAACAATAATATTCCATGACATTCATATACCATAATTTATTCAGCCATTCTCCAACTGATGGGCATCCTTTCAATTTCCAGTTTCTTGCCACTACAAAAAGGGCTGCCACAAACATTTTTGCACATGTGGGTCCCTTTCCCTCCTTTAAGATCTCTTTGGGATATAAGCCCAATAGAAACATTGCTGGGTCAAAGGGTATGCACAGTTTGATAACTTTTTGAGCATAGCTCCAAATTGCTTTCCAGAATGGTTGTATCCGTTCACAGTTCCACCAACAATGTATTAGTGTCCCAGCTTTCCCACATCCCCTCCAGCATTCATCTTTATCTTTTCCTGTCATTTTAGCCAATCTGACAGATGTGTGGTGGTACCTCAGAGTTGTCTTAATTTGCATTTCTCTGATCAATAGTGATTTGGAGCAACTTTTCATATGACTAGAAATGGTTTTAATTTCATCATCTGAAAATTGTCTGTTCATATCCCTTGACCATTTATCTATTGAAGAATATTGCCATTCATTTTAAAAAGCTTTTTTGCATTCCCAATTTTCACTTCTAACCCTTCTCCTTCCTTAAGAAGGCAACAATTTGTATCAATTATATATACAAAATATATTCAATATGCAATCAAAGTTTATCAGTTCTGTCTTTGAAGGTGGACAGGCATTTTTCATCATGGGGTCTTTGGAATTGTCTTGTATTATTGCTTAAACAGGGTAGCTAAATCTTTCATAGTTGATCATTGTTACAATATTGTTGCTATTGTATACAATATTTTCCTGGTTCTGCTCACTATATTTTGCATGAGATCACATAACTTTCCCCAGGTTTTTCTGAAAACATCTTGCTCATTATTTCTTATAGGCACAATAGTATTGTATCACTATTATACACCACAACTTGTTCAGTCATTTCCCAAATGAAGGATATACTCTCAATTTCTAATTCTTTGTCATCACAAAAAATAAAGCGGGTAGAAATATTTTGTGTATGTTGGATCTTTTCTTTTTTCTTTAATCTCGTTGAGATATAGATCTAGTAGTGATATTACTTGGTCAGATTTATGCACAGTTTTATAACCCTTTGGACACAGTTCCAAATTTTTTTTCTCCAAAATGGTTGGATCAGTTCATAACTCCACCAACACTACATCAGTGTTCCAATTTTTCTATATCTTCATTTGCCATTTCCCTTTTTTAAAATCATGTTAGCTAAACTATTAAGGATAATGGGGGATGACAGAATTGTTTTTATTTGCATTTCTCTAATCATTAGTGATGTAGAGCATTTTTATCTGATTGTTGGTAACTGGTTTCTTGTTCTGAAAATTGCTTGTTCAAAATCTTTCACCATTATTTATTGGATAATGACTATTATTTTCACAAATTTGGCTCAGTTTCCTATATATTTGGAAAAATGAGAAAAATTTGCTGTGAAAAAATTTCTCCCAGTTTTCTGCTTTCCTTCTAATTTTGGCTGCATTAATTTTGTTTGTAAAAAAACTTTTTAATTTTATGAAATCAAAATTGTCTATTTTACTTCCTATGATTTTCTCCATCTCTTGTTTGTTCATGAACTCTTCTCTTATCCATAGATGGAACAAGTACATTTTCCCATTCTTTCCTAATTTACTTATCTCACACTTTAAATAATTTATCCACTTTAACCTTATTTTGGTATTCAGTATGGAATACTGAACTATGCCCACTTTTTGCCAGAATGCTTTCCAGTTTTCCCAGGAATTTTTGTCAAATAGTGAGTTCTTACTCCCAAAGTTTGGATCTTTGGTTTTATCAAACACGGTCATTTACTACTGTGTATTACATATCAAATCTATCCCATTCGTCCATCATTGTATTTCTTAGCTAATATCAGATTGTTTTGATAATTACTGATTTATTACATAGCTTGAAATCTGGTACTGTTAAGCCATCAGATACATGAAGGCCATACTTTCACTCCCTCCCCCATTTTATTCCTTTGTTATTCTTGACCTTTTGTTCTTCTGAAGAATTTATTTTTTTCTAACTCTACAAAATAATTTTTGGTAGCTTGACCTGTATGTCACTGAATGAATAAATTAATTTAGATAAAATTATCATTCTTATTATGTTGACTTATTTATTTATTTATTATTATTTGTCTCTATTTGCATGAAAAGTATTTTTTTATTGTGTTCATACAGTTCCTAGATTTGTCTTTGGATAGATTGCCAAGTTTTTTATATTGTCTGAAGTTATTTTAAATGGAATTTGTCTTTTTTTTCTGCTGAATTTTATTAGAAGTTTTTTTGCTCAATTATATACTGATAAAACTGACAATCTAAGTGAAATGAATGAATATTTACAAATATATAAACTTCCCAAATTAATAAAAAAGAAATAGAATACTTAAATTCTGATGATTGAGGTGAGTTATGTTATATCCTGCAACTTTGCTAAAGTTGTTCATTGTTTCAACTAGTTTTTAAGTTGATTCTCTAAGGTTCTCTAAGCATACCCTCATATTGTTGACAAATGATAATTTTATTTCCTCACTACCAATTTTTTTTTAATCTTTTCTTTTTCTTTTCTTTTCTTTTCATTTTTTTTTTTTTTTTTTTTGGTCTTATTGCTATGGCTAGCATTTGTAGTACAATACACTATTCTAATAGTTGTGAAAACGCTCTACCTTGATCTTATTAGGACTGCTTCGTTTATCCCCAATACAGATAATGTTTGCTTTTGATTTTAGACAGATCCTTTTAAGAAAGATCCCATTGATTCCTATGTTTTTTTGTGTTTTAAATAGGAATTGGTGTTATATTTTGTCAAAACTTTTTTCTGAATCTATTCATATAATCACATGATTTTTGTTGGTTTTGTTATTGATTTTGTCAATTGTGCTGATAGTTTTTCTAACACTGAACCAGGTGTGAAATTCCAAGGTTTAAATTCCACCTGGTCATAGCGTATGATCTTTGTGATATATTGCTGTGATTTCCTTGCTAGTATTTTATTTAAGTTTTTTTGCATCAATATTAATTAAGGAGATTGGTCTAAAGTTTTCTTTCTCTGTTTTTGTTCTCTCTGGTTGAGGTATCAAAACTATATTTGTATCATTAAAGGAACTTGTTAGGATTCGTTCTTCAAAATAGTTTACATAGCATTGGGATTAATTGTGCCTTAAATGTTTGGTAGAATTCACTTGTAAATTCATCTGGTGGCCCTAGGAACTTTTTCTTAAGAAATTAATTCATTTATGGTTTATTTAATTTTATTTTCTCAGATATATTTATTTAAGTATTCCATTTCCTTTTCTGTTAATTTGGGCAGTTTATGTTTTTGTAAATATTTATCCTTTTTACTTAGATCATCAGTTTTATTGGCATGTAATTGAACAAAAAACTTCTAATAATTTCTTTTGTTTGTTTTTTTTGTTTTTTGTTTTTTTAATAATTTCTTTAATTTCATCTTCATCGGTGGTCCATTCACTCTTCATTTTCGATACCAACAATTTGATTTTCTTCTTTTTAATCAAATTGACCAATAGTTTATATATTTTATTAGTTATTTATAAAAACCATCTCCTCATTTTATTTATTAGTTCAATGCTTTGTTCTTTTTTTACTTTCAATTTTATAATCTTTCTTTTGATTTTCAGGATTTTCATGTTTGTGTTTGAGGATTTTTAATTTGGTTTTTTTCTAGGTTTTTTTTTTAGTAGTACGCCCAATTTATTAATCTGCTTTTTCTCTATTTTTGATGTAAGAATTTAGAAATGTACACTTCCCCCTAAGTACTGCTCTATGTTCCACAAATTTTGAGATGTTGTCTTATTGTTATTATTGTGTTCTTTGATTCACTCATTCTTTTTTTTTTTTTTGGCTGAGGTAATTGTGGTTAAGTGACTTGCCCAGGGTCACACAGCTAGGAAGTGTTAAGTATCTGAGACTACATTTGAACTCAGGTCCTCCTGACTTCAGGGCTGGTGCTCTACCCACTGTGCCACCTAGCTGCCCTGATCCATTCATTCTTTAGGATTAGATTGTTTAGTTTCTTTTTAAAATTCAATTTTATTTATTTATTTTTGTTCCAATATGAGTTTCAGACTATCTCTCTCTCTCCCCATACTGCACTATAAAAGGCCACCATTTAAAACACACATATATGTCTATGTGTATATAAACATATATGAAAAATTATACTGTGCATATTTCTATTTATCCAGTTCTTTTTCTATAGGCACATAGCATCTTCCTTCATAGATTTTTTATAGTTGATTTGAGTATTTATAATAATGAAAATAATTGTCATTTATTGTTATTCTTCAAATAATATTGCTGTTACTGTATACAATGTTCTCTTGTTCTGCTCACTTCACTCTTCATTATTTCATGCAAGTCTTTGAAGATATTGGTCTTCCTAAAATTAACCTGCTCATCATTTTTTATTGTGTAATATTATTCCATCAGAATCATATACCACAACTAGTTTAGTCATTCCCCAATTAGTGGGCATTCATTCAATGTCCAGTTCTTTGCCACCACAAAGAAAACATATAGGTTCTTTTCCTTTTTTGCTGATCAATAGACTGAATAGTGATATTTTATTGTTAAGTCAAAGGGCATACACAAAGAGTTATAAAACTCTATAAAACCAAAATGATTGAATCAGTTCACAATTCCACCACAATGTATTAGTGCCCCAATTTTTCCAAACCCCCTCCAAACTTTGTCATTTTCCCTTTCTATCATTTTAATCAATCTGATGGTATGAGATGACTTCTCAAAATTGTTTTAATTTGCATTTATTTAATTAATATTTAGATTTTTATATGATTAAATATAGCTTTGTTTTCTTCATTAAAATACTACCTATTTATATATTTTGATTACTTATTGATTAGAAATATGAGTCATTTCCAATATAAGTTTCCAATTAATTTTTAATCTGTTTCCATTGTCTTTTATTGAATGTGATTTATTGTATTATGATCTGAAAAGGACATATGTAATGCTGCTTTTCTTGTATTTGGTCATGAGGTTTTTATGCTGTAATACATATATTTTTTTGTGAAGGAGCCATAGTCATGAGAAAAGCTGTACTCCTTTCTATTCCCATTTAGTTTTCTCCAGAGAGCAATCATATCTAACTTTCTACACTTTTATTAATCCCCTTGACTTTTTTCTTATTTATTTCATCATTATATTTATTTAACTCTGAGAAGGAAAAATTGAAGACCACTCCCCACTAGTATAGTGTTACTGTCTATTCCTATAATTCATTTAAACTTTTCCTTAAAAATTTGTATGTTGGGGCAGCTAAGTGGCGCAGTGGATAGAGCACCAGCCCTGAAGTCAGAAGGACCTGAGTTCAAATCTGATCACAGACATTTAACATTCCCTAGCTGTGTGACCCTGAGCAAGTCACTTAACCTCAATTGCCTAAGCAAAACATAAAAATAAAAAAATAGAAATTTGTATGTCTGGATGCCCATCAGTTTGGCAATGACTGAATAAGTTATGGTATATAAATAAAATGGAATATTATTGTTCTATAAGAAATGATCAGCAGGAGTGAAATCAGCAGAACCAGGAGATCATTGTACACAGCAACAACAAGAGTATATGATGATTAATTCTGAAGGACATGGCTCTCTTCAATAATGAAATGTTTCAAATCAGTTCCAGTTGTTCAGTGATGAAGAAAGACATATACACCCAGAGAGAGGGATATGAATGTGGACCACAACATAACATTTTCATATTTTCTATTGATGTCTGGTTACATTATGTTTTCCTTCTCAGGTTTTTTTTTTTTCCTGTACAGCAAAATAACTATAAATATATATATATATATACACATATTCGATTTGTCAAATATTTTAACATAATTAACATGTATTAGACTTCCTGCCATCTAGGGGAGGAGGTGGGGGTAGGAGGGAAAAATTTGTAACAGAAAGCTTTGGTAGGGTCAATGCTGAAAAATTACCTATACATATGTTTTGCAAATAAAAAGCTTTAATAAAAAAAGAAAAAAAATAAATAATCAGAAGGATGATTTCAGAAAGGCCTGGAGAGACTTATATGAATTGATTCTAAGTGAAGTGAGTAGAATCAAGAGCACATTGGACACAGCAACAAGATTATGTGATGATTAACTCTGATGGAATTGGCTCTTTTCAACAATGAGTTGATTCAGACCAGTTCCAATAGACTTGTAATGGAAAAAGCCATCTGCATCCAGAAAGAGGATTATGGAGACTGAATGATCATAGCATAATATTTTCACCTTTTTTGTTGTTGTTTGCTTGCTTTTTTTTTCTTTCTCATTTTTTTCCTTTTTGATCTGATTTTTGTTGTGTAGCATGATAAATGTGGAAATATGTTTAGAAGAACTGCATTTTTAATATATATTGGATCACTTGCTGTCTAGGGGAGGAGGGTGAGATAAGGAAGGGAGAAAAATTTAGAACACAAGGTTTTGCAAAGGTGAATGTTTAAAATTATCTTTGCATGTATTTGAAAATAAGAAGCTTGAAATCAGGAGGACCTGAGTTCAAATTTGGTCTCAGACACTTAACATTCCCTAGCTGTGTGACCTTGGGCAAGTCACTTAACCTCAAATGCCTCAGCAAAAAGCAAAAAAAGAAAAAGAAAAAGAAAATAAAAAGCTATTATTAAAATAATAAAAATTTGCACACCATGCCATTTGGTACATATATGTTTAGTATTAATATAATTTTATTGTCTATGATTCCTTTTAGCATGACATAGTTTCCCTGCTTATTCTCTTTAAATAGGTCTATTTTTGCTTTTGCTTTGTCTGAGATCATGATTGCTACCTCTTCCTTTTTTACTTTAGTTGAAACATAATAGATTCTGCTCCAGCCCCGCCACTTCACCCCCCTTTAAGTCTATGTGTGTTCCTCTGCTTTAAGTGTTTCGTGTAAAATACATTGTTGTATTCTGGTTTCTAATCCACTCTGTTCCCCTAAGTTCATCTCACTTTCATTTACACTTATGATTATTAGGTGTTCATTTCTCTCCAATCTAATTTCTTCTTTTTATCCTTCTCTCTCTCTTTTTATACCTCCTCTTAAGCCTGTTTTGCTTCTGACCACTGCCTCCCTTAATGTGATTTCTCTTTTATCACTTCCCCCTACCTTATCCTTTTCCCTCTCTGCTTCCCTCTTGGGTTAGATAGAATTTTATTATCAAATCAGTATCTATGTTTTCCCTTCTTTGAACCAATTTAGATGTGAATGAGGTTCAAGTGTTACCCATTCCACTATTTTCCCTTCCATTATAAAAGCTCTTCCTTGCACATCTCTTTTATGTGAGATAATTTTTCTTATTCTTCTCCATCCCCCTTTTCCCCAGAATATCCCTCTTTCTCACCTATCAATTTCTCTTACATCATCTCAACAATCAAGTTATTCCTGCATACTTTCTCAAATAGAATCCTGCTAACTACTTTAATAATTGTGAAGTTCTTAGAAATTACATATATCATCTTCCCATTTACACAGGTGAGAAGTTTAACCTTATTGAGTCCCATATGCTTTCTCTTAATGGTTTTTTTTTTTTTTGTTTGTTTGTTTGTTTTGCTTTTTGCTGAGGCAATTGAGCTTAAGTGACTTGCCCAATGTCACACAGCTAGGCAATGTTAAGTGTCTGAGAGCACATTTGAACTCAGGTCCTCCTGACTTCAGGGCTGGTGCTCTATCTACCATGCCACCTAGCTGCCCCAATGTTTTTTTTTTTAATGCTTTTCTTGAGCCTTGAATTTGAAAGTCATGTTTTCTGTTCAGCTCTGGTCTTTTCATTAGGAATGCTTAAAAATCCTTCATTTTATTTAAAAGATTTTTTTCACTCTAAGGTTTATACTCAGTATTAGTGGGCACAGGTGATTCCTTGTATTAATTCCAGGTCTTTTTCCTTCCAAAATATCATGATTTTCCCCCCTATTTCTACTTTCCCCTAATGTTCTATCACTCTAATAATCACTCTTAGATTATTTCTTGCATTATTGTGTCAAAGTTCTTTTTTTGTTCACAGCTTTCAAGTAGTCCAATTATTCTTATATTTTCTCTTCTTGATCTGTTTTCTAGATTTATTGTTTTTCTTAGATGTTTCATATTCTGTTCCATTTGTTCATTCTTTATCTTATATTTTGTTGTATCTTAGTCTCATACCTTTACTGACTTCCCTTCCCCAATTCTAATTTTCAGAGAGTTATTTTCATCTTTGAGACTCTATGAAAAAAAAGTTATTCAACAAGAAAGAGATATAATCTTAATTTTTCTTGGATAGATTTTATTTTATTTTATTTAGTTTTTCCTCAATGTCTCTCATTTAATTTTTAAATTCTTCTATAAATTCTCTCTGGGCAGGGAGCCATTTAATAGAAGCTTTGAAATAGAAGAAGCTTTTTTTACTTCAGTGTTCTCCTCTGAAGATGAACCCTGATATATTCTATACTAAGTTTCTATGGTTGGGTTCTTTCTTCTTTGCAGGTTCTTTTCTTTTCTTTTCTTATTTTTAATGAGAAGTATTAGTGTAAGCACTTTTTTTTTTTTTTTTTTGCTTTTTCTGAGGCAATTGAGGTTAAGTGACTTGCCCAGGGACACACAGCTAGGGAATGTTAAGTGTCTGAGACCAGATTTGAACTCAGGTCTTTCTGACTTCAGGGCTGGTGCTCTATCCACTGCACCACCTAACTGCCCCAAGTGTAAGCACTTCTAATCATGGGCTGAGGAGATGGTGTTTCCAGCTTCACTTCAGCTCTCTCCTCTAACCTACACCCTCAAATCAAAAGCTCCACTTTCCTGCAAATGCTGACAGCTGGCAGCAACCCTGTCCCACTGCTTCTGTACTCACAGGGGTGCTGGTTTCTTCCCCTCCAGGGCTGTTTCTCTACAGCCCAGCTGGGGTGTTCCTGATCAGCAGAGGTTCCTTTGGTTATTGTAGACTTCCAACTCCACACTCTGTCCAGGAGCTAAAAGTTTCTGTGGCTTCTGCTGAGGCTCCAGCCACACTGGTTAATCCCCAGCCTGGGATCTTTCTTTAGGTCTTCTTGGGTTGTGCCAGGAGGACCCCTGTTCTGCCCCAAGTCTTCTTGATTTTTCACCAATCTTTGTTGGCCATGAGGTGCAAATTTGTGAAGGAAATCTGGAGAATTGATTGCCCCAGAATCCTCCCTATCACAGTAGCTTTTTATAGTCATGTTCTTTTGTTGTTGTTGTTATTTGCTCATTTCCCCATGATATTTCTTGATTTTACTTCATTTTAAAATTGGTCTTTTCCTGGTGTGTGAGATAAGGGGCACTTTTAAGCTTAAGGTTTTTTGTTTTGTTTTGTTTTTTTGCATATACTCAGTAATTCAATGACATTGGCCTCCCAGTTCCTTGTATATAGTATTCAGTTTCCTGACCCTGAATGTTTTCAATGGTGCTCCCCCATACCTGGAACACTCTCCCTCCTCATCTCTATCTCCCAGCTTCCTTGGATTTCTTAAAGTGCCAGCTAAAGTTCCACCTTCTGCAAGAAACCTGTCCCAGGCCTTCTTAAATTTAATGATTTTCTTTTGATATTATTCCCAGTTTGCTATTTGTAATAGTTTTTAGCTGTTGAATCCCTCATTAGACTGTGAACTTTCTGAGAGCAGGGACTGGGGCTTGAGGTATTTGTTTTTCCTTTTTTTTTTTTTTTTTGGTAGCCCCAATGCTTACCACAGTACCTGACATATCGTTGTTCAGTCATTCAATTGAATTCGACTCTTTGTGGGGTTTTGGTGGCAAAGATAGTTTGTCATTTCCTTCTCCAATAGATTAAGGCAAACAGAGGTTAAGTGAAAAACCCAGGTTCAAGCAGCTGATAAGTGTCTGAGGCCAGATTTGAGTTCAAGTCACCCTGACTCTGGACCCAGCACTCTCTTCACTCCGTGCCATCTGGCTCACAGGGAGACAAAGGGCAAAAAAAAAAAACAACCAAAAAAACAAAAACACATGTTCAAATTCTCATAGCTCATGTCCACCATCAGGTCTGAGCTCAGGTCATCCTGACTCCAGGAACAAGCCCCTATGCACTGAGCCATCTAGCTGCCCCAGGTCTGGCATATAGTAGGCACTTAATAAATGCTTAGGTGACTGAGAGAAAATAAAAATTGGATGAACAAGGAGATAATAAAGGTATATGTCCAAGTGCTATGAGATGAGGAGGGAAAAGCAGCGAGCTCTCAGAAAATGCACTCACTTGTGCTCTCTCTCATCTCTCTGACTCTGTGCATATCTCTCTGTATATCTCTGTCTCTCTCTGGGTCTCTTTCCCTTTCCCTTTCTTTCTGTCTCTCTGTCTCTCCCTCTCCCTCTCTTGTGTGTATCTCTGTCTCTGTCTCTCTGGCCCTGTCTGGCTGTCTCTGTTTCTCTTTCCCTTTCTCTTCCTTTCTCTCTGTCTCTGTCTCTCTCTGTTTTTGTCTCTCTTTCTCTGTCTCTCTCTGTTTTTGTCTCTCTTCCTCTGTCTCTCTCTCTTGTGTATATCTCTGTCTCTGTTTCTGTCTCTTTGTCCCTGTCTGTCTATGTCTGTGTGTCTCTCTGTCTATCTCTCTTTCTCTGTTTCTCTTTCTGCCTGACTCTCTGTATCGCTGTGTCTTTCTCTACCTCTCTCCCCCTCCCTGTCTGTCTTTTTCTCTGTCTCTCTTCCTCCCAGCTCACCCCACCCTGCCTCTCCATCTCTCTTTTTCTGTGTGTGTGTGTGTGTATGTGTGTGTGTGTGTGATGTTTATAGTGAGGTTTTAAACTGAGATAATGTAGTAAAGAGAAATGGTGGCTTGAGAAGGAATGGAGATGCTTGTAATGACCTCTGAGGGGGTGAGTTAATTAGTTGGCTAGCGACCAAATCAATTAGGGAAGTAAAAAATAAATGCCTTATTACAGGCATTTGTAGTGGACCTACTCAACATGGTTTCCTGATTTTCCCCAGCTGTACATAAATAGGAGCAAAAGGACCCAACAGTGATGGGAAATAATTCTAGGCTGGGAGTTGGCAAGACATAGGATAAGGGCACTATTTGGATGTGGAGGGTAACACAGAGTTGAATTGGTTCTCCAAAGAATTGAGAGAGACTGTAGTCACTGCAGGGCTAATAGACTGGGCAAAAAATGAGAACTGAATTAATTGTAGGTCATAGCGAGAACAAAGGATCATGTTGGGGGTATAAGGCAGAGGGAAGGATGAGGAATGGGGGTGGGTGAAGTTGAAGTGAATAAATAGAAGGAAATGGGCAGTAGAGCATGGGAAATGGAGTTTGCTCAGTAGCAGCTGTACTAGGAATGTGCAGAATTACTAGGATGGAGAGAACATTTTGAAATGAGTCCATAGAGAATATCAGAATATACAAAGATTCGTGGAAGGTGTCAGGTTTTTAGGCTGTTTAAGACTTTCCCTCAAGATCCAACCTAATGACAGACGGAGGTGATTTCTTTGAAACATAATATGTTTGACTTCAACAGGCAGAAACTAAAAATGGTGTGATCTGGGGGAAACTAGAAAGAAGCAGGAGCTGGCAATTTGAGCTGTGATGTAAGGACAACCTCCAGAGTATTGAAGAGGCCCTTGAAACAAAGAGAGAGAAAAAAAGATGAGTAGTCTACAGTAAGGCTAATGTAGGGGTTCCTGGGAAAGACTAGGAGCAGATAGAAGGTAGGTAATTAGAATTTAGTTGGCTTCCCTGGGTAGACATCCCTACCTTTCACTACTGTCTTTGGTCAATTGTGTGTGTGTGCAATTAATAGTAGTATTGCAATTATTTATGATTGTCATTAGTCTTTCTGTGTTTCTTTTCAAATATTTTCTTGTTGGGGGGTAGGAGTGGGGACAACAGTTAGGATTTTCTACAGTCTTTCATATTGTCTTTAGTCAGAAATTCTGCTTCTGTTTTCTCACTACATTATTATCTTCTTGTTATCTATTTTCCTACTTGACTACTTGACTAAAAGTACTCTCTCCAAGATCACTAATGATGCCTTTATTACTAAAGCCAAAGATCCTCTTTCAGTCCACAAGTGAATTTTCAATTCTGTAGTGTCTGATACCACTTTCCACTTGCTTTTCTTGTGTACTGCATATTCCCTGAATTTTCTTGACATTAATCTCTCCTGGTTCTCCTCCTTTGGGGCCTTTGCTGAATCATTACCTTGTTGTTGTTCAATCATTTCTGTTGTATCCATCTTTGTGATTCCACTTGGGATTTTCTTGGAAATCAGTGAGTGGTTTGCCATTTTCTTCTCCAATCCATTTTACAGATGAGGAAACTGAGGCAAACAGAAGTTGAATGACTTGCCCAGGGTCATGCAGCTAGTAAGTACTTGAGGGTGAATTTTAACTCAGGTTTTCCCTAGACTCACACCACCCAGCTGCCCAGATCATCACTCGTGTCCTGCCCAAAATGTGTGGGTATGTCCTAGGACTCCGCTAAGTTTTCTCTTCTCTCTCCATGCTTTCTCTCTATAGAGTTCCCTCAATAGATCCTTAAGCTCCCATGAATTCAGCTATCATCGTGCATGTGTGTGTGCATGTATGTACACCCATGTATGTATGTATGCCCAAAGTTACATACTCAGACTCCATGTGAGGATTGCTTATTAAGTTTTCTTACATCCTAATAATGCAAGGAATTACAGATTCTTGATTGAATAGGTCTAGAAACGAGGAAAGTCATTCAATAGAACATTCCAGCTATAGAATCTAATGGAAAATTCCTATCTGAAAAATTTTCTGAGCAATATTTTATATCATTTTCATCTCATTGTCAACATGTGCTTGGTCTTTTTGCAAATTGAAAACGCTCTAGTGGCCAGTGTGTAGGAATGGGTTGGGAGAGATAATCCAGCCTTTTAGGAAGTTTTATGAGTGGACAGACATGAAGAATCTCATTTGGTAACTAAAAGATTGCCACCTGATGGACACCTCTTCCTCAATGGATAAGGCACAGTGACATAGTGACAATGTGATAATGGATAATTAGGCAATACATTAGTTGATTTATGCTGCTTATTCTACTACAAGATCCCTAGTATCAAAGGTAGCATAGCATATAATCCACAAAAGATTACACTTAAACCACAGGAATCCACAACTGGAATGCTTTGTCATCTCACTTCCCCTTCTTATAACCTCTGCTTCCTTTCAAGTATCAGTTTCTTTAGAGGTTTTCTTTTGTCCTTTGCTATGCATTTTTAACTTTACTCCTTTTTTCCCTCTTCCTCCCCACCTCCCTCAAGCAGGTTTTAATTAAACTCAGATATATATAAATATAGACATAGATATCTACAAATATACATACCTATATATAGATAGATATTTATAATTATATAAATATATACATTCATATGAAACTGTAAAACTGCACTATATTTGTCCTCTGTTTCTCTGGATAACGTCTACCCTTTTAAATATATATTTATATATATATATATTATATAACATAAATATATAATATATATCATAACTATATTACATATTATATAATATAAATATATTATATATAATTATGTAAGATAAATACATATAAATAAAATATTCCCTCTTAACCTATTCCCTATGAGAGTAAGATTCAAGGACTATCAGCCCTCTTCCCCCATCTAATTCCTGTGTTAGTTATTCCTCTTGCACCTCATTTATATAAGATAATTACTATTTTTACCTTTTCCTACCTTTTTACACTCACATCATACTCAACTCTACCCCAGTCTTTTAAACTACCTGATTACTAATGGCAGTCTTAAGACATATGGTTTATATTTCCATGTATAAAAAGTAAGCAGTCTGTTCTTATTGAGTCTTTGATGGTTTACTTTATATTTCTCTTGGATTTTGTCAAATTTTCCATTAAAGTTCAAGTCTTTTTGCAACAAAATCCTGAAAGTCTGGCAATTTATTGAATACTCATTATTTTTGTTCAGGATTATATTTAACTTTGCTGCATATGATATTTTTGGCTACAACTCCAGTTCTTTTATTGTATTTATAGTATTCTAGAACCTGTGGTCCTTTAGTGTAGCCACTGTTAGGTCTTGTGTGATTCTAATTGTGGCTTCCCCATATTTGATTTTTTTTTTAATTTCTCTTACTTTCTCAGTGACTTGAGAGTTTCGGAATTTGACTATGATATTCCTTTAGGTTTTCCTTGTAGGATCTCTTTCAGGTAGTGATCAGAGTTTATATATACATATATATATATATATATATATATATATATATATATTTCTACTTTCCTCTCTTGTTTTAACACTTCAGGATAATTTTCTTATTTAATTTTATATTTTAAGTATTACACATATATATAAGTATTATATCATTCAGATTCTTTTTATGATCTATTCTCCAGATCAGTTATTTTTCATATGAAATGTTTTAAATTCTCTTGTTTTTCCATTCTCTATATTTTGTTTATTATTTCTTAGCATCTTATAACTTCGATGGCTTCCTCTTGCCCAGTTTTAATTTTCAAGTAGTCATTTTTTTCCCCTAAGACTCTGATCTCCTTTTCTGGTTGGTTGACTTTTCCACAATCTTCTCAATCTCTCTCATTTGATTTTTGGGCAAATGATCTCTTTGGATAGGAGAGACTTTTTTTTTTTTTTTTTTGCTTTAGTATATTCCTCTGATGACAGTTACTATAGTAACTTCCTATGGTTAGTTCTTCTTTGCATGATTTTTGAAATAGTAACTTATTGTAATCATCTCTAGTTCTGGTACCTCTTTCCTCAGGTCCTTCTTCAGGTCTCCCTTGAACTGAAACCAAATACTCTGCTCTGATGTAAGTGCCCACAGCCAGCAATGTCCTTGCCCCACTGCTTCTGCACTTACTGAGTGTGTGCTGGTTCCTTCTTGCTCAGGACCATTTCTTGGCCAGTTACAGCTGGGCCAGGCATCCTGATCAGCAGAGCTCCCCTCAATCTTCTTCCTTTTAGGTGCTGAACTCCCTACATTGTCCAGGAGCTGAAAATTACTGACAGAGACGAAGTCTACTTCCCAATCCAGCTGCTTGCTGTTTTAGTGGAGCTAGCATGAAGGTGTTTACACTTCCAAGGGATCTAACCCCATCCTTGGATTTTTCTCTGAATCTTTTCTGGTTGTCCTAGGAGGACCACAGTTCTGTCCAACTCGTGTTTATTTTTACTGAACTTCTTTCATCCTGAGGCACTATTTTGTATTGTTTGTGGGAGGAATCTGGAGAGCTTGGAATTTTCTGACCAATATTACCATCTTCCCAGAATCCTCTCACTTGGTAGCTTTAATAAGTACTTGCTGACAAAATACAGAATTTGACAAGGGCTGAGAGGTTACTCCAGGAAGCAATTGGTGCAGATAAATAGATAAGATAGAGGGGACCCAGAGAGGAACTTATGAAGGAAGCCAGCATGTTTCATGAGTGGCTCTGAAGCGGGCAAGCCAGAAATCCCAACCCCTTACTAAAGTGCTACAGTAATAACAGTTATTCCTTGGTGGGGGTAAAAACTCTGGAGTAAATTACCCTGGGGAAGGTTCCCCCTAAAATCAGTGATATACTCTTTCACAAATACAACATACACCATGAAGCTGAATGTTACCCATAACACATAGGTTATCTAAATGTAGCTCCTGAGAAGCATTGGTAGATAATTATGGAATCTTGCCTCTAAGAGAAATTAAGGAACAAATTAATAACTTACTCTTCAAGACTGAACATAATTCTACAGATGAAAACATAGATATTTAATAGAGGATTTTCAGGCATTCATGAATTCAAGCATGACAAGAAGCCAGAATTGAATACATACTTTGAAATGCAAAAATAGGAGTTAAAAATATAAATGTAGATGAGTATTGGAACAGGCTAAATGATGTACTTACATTCTAATAAGGGAAGAAGTTGTTAATGTCCATTCAAAATCGTATTGTCTTCAAAAGTTGCCAAGGGAGTTAAATATGACAAACACAAGACAATGAGTATGGTTTTGTTCCATTTTGTAGGTTTTAAAAGAGAAGGGGGGGAAAGGACTGATGAAAAAATGAGAAAGAATTAAAAACTATTTCTCATAAATAAGGTACTTAAAAAAAGTTTACAAATGTGGAGGAAAGGTTGCAGGGAGTAGGCATCTAATGGCCTCACTGTACATTGAATAAAATGAAGTTGGATATATTACACACAGTTTGTAGGATTGAAAAAAGGGAGGATATAAAAAATGCTTTTGAAAAAGGAATATTTACAAGCAATAGAAACTTCAACTGTAGAGGATTGATCATAAAGAGTGATTTAAAAGAGAGAAGATAAATGTAAGACAAAGACCCCACTCTGGACTTGGCAAAGAGAAGAGGGACAAAAGGATAAGTGCAGACCATTTCAATTATAGATTATTAGTAGCAACCCATTTCCTTTTTTTCTTCCATTCCCATCTTCTTTATAAATATAATAGGAAGAAGAAACTATATGAAGTTTTAATAGAGGAAAATACAAATATAACAATGTATGTAAATATGAACTCACAAAATAGAAAAAAGCAATTAGACTAAATTAGATAGCAATATTTTATTTGCAATAAACACACTTGAAACAAAGATTCATAGAATATTAAAATGAAGGGAGAGAACAGAATTGATTAAGCCTCAAGTTTATGCTGTGGTAGTAATACAAGGATGGTTATCTTGCTTTCGCAAGAGGAGAGAGCATGATTAAAAGAGATATGATAGCTCTCTGAAATGAGTGAATGAGGAAGGAATAGATATATTTCTCAACTGTGTGTGGCATATTTCCAAAAACTGGCCACATGGTAGGGCTTAAAAACCTCACAAATACAGGAAGCAAAAATATTAACATGCCCCTTACTGACTTCAACTAAATAAACATTATTATACATTTTTGAATATTTTTTTCTTTTTTAACTGAGACAATTGGGATTCTGACTTGCCTAGAGTCACACAGCTAAGAAGTGTTAAGTCTGAGATCACATTTGAACTCAGGTCTTCCTGACTTCAGGATTGGTGCTCTAACCACTGCACAATCTAGCTGCCCTATTTTTTTTTTTAATTTAGATGCATCTTTGAAGTTTTCTTCACAACATGTGATTATGTTTTGAGCTTTATGGACTAGTGGCTTGGTAAAAGAGCCATTTCATTATATTTGAATGTTTCCCTGGATCTGTAATTAATTAATATGGATATTTCCTCTGGTGATATAGACCACAGTTCACCACTGCCTCTATATACTTCGTATTTCTTTTCTGTATTATGATTCTTCAATAGATCTGTAATTGAGTCATTGTGAAAATTCCCTCCAATGGTATACATTGTGATCCATCCATGCTTTCTTACCCTTTGATATTATTGTTCGTGTTCTTCTATAAATCCTCCAAAGAGAATCCACCCAATGTGTTAGAAGTCTTTCTCTATGTCTTTGAACATTCAGCAGTCGAGCTATTATTATTCCCCACTCTCTCTATGTATCTGAACCACCTCTCTTTTAAACGGTACAGTTCTTGGGTAAGATCTTTTATGTCACCCATGGCAAAATGAGCTAGCCAATTAATAACTACCGTATATTCCCACACATGATCTGCAATTTTGATTCATCAAAAAGTTTGGTATTTCATAATTAGTGGACTTGTAGCATCATGAGATTAAAAAAAAACTGAATTCTTGTTCCTCTAAATTTTTTTTATATCACCCTTTCTATCTAAATAATGTGTCCAAATAATTTGGAGTTTATTTTGGTGTATGGTGGTAGTGGTTGGTCTGTTCCTAACTTCTGTCAAACTTATTTCTAGTTCTCTTAGAAGTTTGTTGAATACTGAATTCTTATCCTAATAGTTGGAATCTTTGGGTTTATCAAATAGTAGGCTACTGTGTTCCTTTGCTTCTGTATCACAGGTGCTTAATTATTCTACTGGTTGACCTTTCAAGTTCTTAACCAGTACCAAATCATTTTAATACTGCCTTGTACTACCTTGTAGTTTAGTTTGGGATTTGGGATTGCTAGGCTCTCTTCCTTCCCACTTTTAAAAAATTTCCCTTAAAAATTGACAATTTCTCCAGACTAAATTTTTATTAATTTTTCTATCTTGACAAAGTAATTCCAGTAGTGTTGTCACTTTAAAAATATTGCCTTGATTTATTCATGAGTAATTAATATTTCTCCAGTTATTTGGGTTTAACTTTGTGTGATGGGTGATTTGTAGTTGTATTCAGATAATTCTTAAGAATTCTTAAGTAGGCTTTGATAGGTAGATTTTCAAGCACTTTATAAGTTTATAATTATTTTAAAAATAATTTATCTCTTCCTGCTGTTGTTCTTTTTTATTGATGTATATAGAAATGTTGATTATTTGCATGGATTTATTTTATGTCCCGAAACTTTGCTGTTATTTTAATTAATTGTAAGTTGACTCCTTAGGGTTCTCTAAGTAGACCATAGGATCTGAAAAAGAGTGATGATTCTATTTCTTCTGGGACTATCCTTATTATTTCAATTTCTTTCTCTTCTTTTGCTATAATCAGCATGTCAAACATTCTATCAAATAACAAAGTGATAGTGAATATCCTTATTTTACTACTGAACTTATTGGAAAGGCCTCTAATTTATTCCTATTAAAATTTTGTCTCTTAATTTTAGATATTTCTGATCATATTAAGTAAAAGTCTATCATTCCAATGTTTCTACTATTTAAAAAACCAAGAATCATATTGCTGTATCTTGTCAAAAACTTTCTGCAACTATTGATATAATCATATGGTTTTTGTTGTTCTTGTTATTATGATCATTTATGTTACTAGTTTTCCTAATATTTTTTAATTAAAGCTTTTTATTTGTATAACATATTATGGGTAGTTCCCCAGCACTGATCTTTACAAAGCTTTCCATTACAAATTTTACCCCCAGTCCCCTCTCCTCCCCTAGATGGCAGGAAGTCCATGACATGTTAATAATGTTGAAATACTTGACAAGTTATGCAAGAAAAATCCTATCCACAAGAAAAAAAAGAAAATCAGAGAAAGGCAACACAATGCAAGCAAATATCAATAGAGATCATGAAAATGTTACGTTTTGGTCCATATTTCATTTCCCTCTCTCTGGGTGTATATGGTTTTCTTCAGTGAACAATTGGAACTGGTTCTAGACAATTCTTTGTTGCAGAGAGCCATGTCCATCAGAATTGATCATTATGTAATACTGTTGTTGCCGTGTATAATGATCTCCTGGTTCTGCTCATTTCACTCAGCATCAGTTCATGCAAGTCTCTCCAGGCCTCACTGAAATCGTCCTGCTGGTCGTTTCTTACAGAGCAATAATATTCCATAACATTCATATACCATAATTTATTCAGCCACTCTCCAATTGATGGGCATCCCTTCAGTTTCCAGTTTCTAGCCACTACAAAAAGGGCTGCCACAAACATTCTTGCACATGTGGGGCCCTTTCCCTCTTCTAAGATCTCTTTGGGATATAAGCCCAATAGAAACACTGCTGGGTCAAAGGGTATGCACAGTTTGATAACTTTTTGAGCATAGCTCCAAATTGCTCTCCAGAATGGTTGGATCCGTTCACAGTTCCACCAACAATGTATTAGTGTCCCGGCTTTCCCACATCCCCTCCAGCATTCATCGTTATCTTTTCCTGTCATTTTAGCCAATCTGACAGGTGCGTAGTGGTACCTCAGAGTTGTCTTAATTTGCATTTCTCTGATCAATAGTGATTTGGAGCAACTTTTCATATGACTAGAGATGGTTTTAATTTCATCATCTGAAAATTGTCTGTTCATATCCCTTGACCACTTATCTATTGAAGAGTGACTTGAATTCTTATATATATGAGACAATTCTCTATATAGTTTAGAAATGAGGCCTTTATCAGAACCATTAAATGTAAAGATGATTTCCCAATTTGATGCTTCCCTCCTAATCTTGTCTGCATTAGTTTTATTTGTACAGAAACTTTTTAACTTAATATAATCAAAATTATCCATCTGGTGTTCAATTAGGAGTTCCAGGTCTTCTTTGGACATAAATTTATTCCATCTCCACAGGTCTGAGAGATAAACTATATTACGTTCCTCTAACTTGCTTACAAAGTCCCTCTTTATATCTAGATCATGAACCCATTTAGATCTTATCTTGGTATGTGGTGTTAGGTATGGGTCAAGCCCTAATTTCTTCCACACTAGTTTCCAATTTTCCCAGCAGTTTTTGCTGAATAGTGAGTACTTATCCCAAAAGCTGGGGTCTTTGGGTTTATCAAACACTAAATTGTTAAGGTTATTGCCTAGATTGTCCTGATAACCTATCCTGTACCACTGATCGACTGCTCTATTCCTTAGCCAGTACCAAACGGTTTTGATGACCGCTGCTTTATAATATAGTTTTAGATCTGGTACAGCAAGGCCACCTTCATCTGCCTTTTTTTTCATTAACCCCTTGAAATCCTTGACCTTTTGTTCTTCCAAATGAACTTTGCTACTATTTTTTCTAGATGTGTAAAATAATTTCTTGGGAGTTTGATTGGTATGGCACTAAATAAGTAGATTAGTTTGGGTAGTATTGTCATTTTTATTATATTTGCTCAGCCTACCCATGAGCACTTAATGTTTTTCCAATTGATTAGCTCTGATTTTATTTGTGTGGAAAATGTTTTGTTGTTTAGTTCATATAGTTTCTGACTTTTCCTTGGCAGATAGATTCCCAAATATTTTATCTTATCATCTGTTATTTGGAATGGAATTTCTTTTTGTATCTCTTGCTGCTGAACTTTGTTGGTAATATATAAAAATGCTGATGATTTAT
>JAJPUD010002858.1:0-114968 GCA_023553655.1 Myrmecobius fasciatus
GTCTGAGGCTGATCCAGCTAGATTGGCACTAGGACCACACTTTCAGCTGCTTTCAATCCACCCTTTATCAAAGGTAGACCTGCCAAAGCACCTGCCCACAAGCAGAGCAAATTGACCCAAGAGTCTCCCAGAGACTTCCTGGCAGCCTAAAATCTTCTGGTCCTTCCCAGCCCTGGACTTGCACCCTAGCTGTGCACTGGCATCTGAGCGCTGGGAGCTGCTTGATCCACTGCCCGTCTAAAACTGACCTCAGGAGTTCTTTCAAAGTAGATATTTGATAGAAGTGTGTTGTAGTCCAAGTGTTTGGTGGAGCCCTCACTCCAGAACCAATTTGGAGGCTCAGTTTCTCTGGGTCTGCGGGAAGGTCTCAGGAGCTCACAGAGGATGCTGTCTGCAGTTTGCCATCTTGGCTCCGCCCCTCTACTCTAATTTCTTTAATCTCTTTTTTTTCTCTTACAAAATATTTTTAATACAATATTGAATAGTAATGGTGACAATGGGCAGCCTTATTTCACTTCTGATCTTATTGGGAATGGTTCTAGTTTGTCCCCATTACATATGATGCTTGCTGATGGTTTTAAGTAGATGCTACTAATCATTTTAAGGAAAAGTTCTTTTATTCTTATACTCTCTAGTGTTTTTAATAGGAATGGATGTTGAATTTTAGTTAGTTTGGTTATTAATATAATTGATTATGCTGAAGTTTTCCTAATATTGAACCAGCCCTGCATTCCTGGTATAAATCCTACTTGGTCATGGTTCATTATCCTGGAGATGACTTTCCATAATCTCATTGCTAATATCTTATTTAATTTTTTTGCATCAATATTCACTACAGAAATTGGTCTGTAGTTTTCTTTCTCTGTTTTCACCCTACCTAGTATAACTATCAGCACCATCTCTGTATCATAAAAGGAATTTGGTAGAATACCTTCTTTCCCTATTTTTTCAAACAGTTTATATGGTATTGGAATTAATTGTTCTTTGAATGTTTGTTAGAATTCACATGTAAATCCATCTGGCCCTGGAGATTTTTTTCTTAGGGAGTTGATTAATATCTTGTTCTATTTTTTTTTCTAAAATGGGGCTATTTAAATAATTTGTTTCCCCTTCTGTTAACCTGTGCAATCTATATTTTGGAGCTATTCCTCCGTTTCATTTAGATTATCAAATTTATTGACATAAAGTTGGGCAAAGTAACTCCTAACTATTGCTCTAATTTCGTCTTCATTGGAGGAAAGTTCTCCCTTATCATTTTTGAGACTAACAATTTGATTTTCCTCTTTCCTTTTTCTGATCAAATTAACTAAAGGTTTATCTAATTTGTTGGTTTTTTCATAAAACCAACTCTTAGTTTTATTTATCAATTCAATAGTTTTCTTATTTTCAGTTTTATTAATCTCCCCTTTTATTTTCAGAATTTCTAATTTGGTATTTAGATTATTGTAATAAGATTATTGTGAAATATAACTGAGGGTTTTTAATTTGTTCTTTTTCTAGCTTTTTAAATTATAAGTTCAATGAATTGGGTAAGTAAGCATCTAAAGATAATTAAAGATAAAAAAATCTTAAAGATAATTTTATAATTATCCTTTATAACTGCTTTGGCTGTATCCCACAAATTTTGGTATGTTGTCTCATTATTGTCATTCTCCTCGACAAAATTATTGATTGTGCCTATGATTTGCTGTTTCACTCATTCATTTTTTAGGATTAGATTATTTAATTTCCAATTAACTTTTGGTCTGTTTTCTTTATCTGTCTCCAGAACTCAAGTGCCCACCATTACCAACTGCTTGTCTGTTACTTCCTATTGGAAAGTGCATACACATATCAAAATTGCAGTGTCTAAGATAGACATCATTCTTTTGTCCTCTAATTCTTTATTCTTTTCATTAATATCACTTTATTCTGGCTACTTATTTTAATAATCTTGATTTTTCCATTTTTCCTCCTCTGTTCTACTGTTTCGCTCCAGGTCATGCATATTTTCCTCCCAGACATCTCTTTTATTAATAATCTTTTACTCATCTACATGGCCACAATGGTAGTTTAAGCAATCAACAGTTATTGTCTGTGTTGCAATAGCTCCTATTTGGTCCCCATTTCCCCTATTATCTACCTATTGCAAACCATTTTCTTTTTTTTCTTTTTTTTAATTTTTAATTTTTTTATTATTAAAACTTTTTATTTGCAAAACATATGTATGGGTAATTCTCCAAATCATTTTCAAAAGACTGCCAAACCCTTATTTCTGCAACAGAACTCTGACCATCTCATTTGCCTTTATACAATTATTTGATGATTCCCCATTGCCTCAAGGATCAGTTACAAATTGTTCAACCCAGTTTTTAGAGCCCTCTAAAATCTGACTCTCTCTTAACTTCATAATATGTCTTCTCTTTGTATACTTCAGGTTGTAATCCAACTGATTTATTTCCCAATATTGTTGTGTTAATAAAGATTATCCTTCATAACCAGCCTCTATCTGGCCTAGAAATAGATTTCCTTTGCCTCTTATTGATCCTATCTTCCACCAAGGCTGAGTTCAGGAACTGCCTTCAGAAGCCTTTCCAGAGTTCTTATCCATCTCCCTGAAAAGATGTAGGAATCTCTAACTCTCCAAATTATCTTTTATTTACTTATATACATTTTCTGTCCACTAATTGGTGTGGGCAGCCAGGAATTGAAAATGCAGAAACAAAATCAAAACAGCCATTGCCCTCTGAGAACTTCCTTTTGGAGAAGATAATGGTATATTTGAGGATGTTCACTTAATAGGTGCAGTGTATCTTTTGAATGCAAAAGACACTAGTGACTGTCAGAAATTGGAAAAATCTTAAAATAGAGCATGATTCTAATTCTGTCTTGAAATAAACTAGGACTTTTAAGAGGAACAGGTGATGTGGTGGTGCATTCTAGATATTGTGGATAGGCAATGCAAAATCATTGGGAAATAGAGTGTCTCATATAAGGAAAAATAAGACCAGTTTATTGGAATATCAAAAGAATGAAGGAAAATAATGTTTAATAAAGCGGGGTAAAGAATAGGTGAGTAGTGGGGATAGCTTTAAATGCCAAATATTGTAAATGTGATTCTGGTTCCTAAGGTTTAGAATACACACACACACACACACATACACACACACATATATATATATATACATATATGGCTTAGACTATATATACACATATATATTGTTTAGACTCTATCTATCTATATATTTGCAAAGATGGTGGCAAGATATAGAGATGATAGTGTCCTCTCCCATGTCTCATCCTGAGTGATTTCCTTTAAAACAGGTACTTTTTCATTTTTATCTTTGTATTTTCAGGATGTAGGTACTTATATACTTAGATTATAGTAAATACTTAAAACATGATTTTAAAAAAAAACTACATTTTTTAAAAAAGAAATTTTACAATTTGCAGAATAATTGACAAGGGAATTAGGTAGCATCTATAATATTGGTGAGCTGCTTCTCAGCAGATTTTATTTGCATTAAGTGGCTTGGATACAATGGAGGAATTCCTTGCCAAACATGATGTTGGGTGCCATAACTATTGTTAATGAACATTCAGACGAAAAGTCATAGTTAATAAACAAAATGAGAGGCAAGAAATCTTGAGAATCCCTTCATTTCCAAAACCATTAGCTAAGAGCTGATTACATATTGCTATTATTAAAGCAGAGAGACTGCCATTAATTATTCTCTAATTTTAACTCACCTGGAAGTTAATACTAATTGTGTTCAAATTTCACCAGGTACTTTCCCCAAGGACTATTCTTTTGTTTGGAGAGTCAACAACGGTACACAATAACATTTGCTTTAAGATTTTTTTGGACACAGAGAACATATTTGCACCCACTTTTTGTTCATTTTTAAATATTTACTATAAAGGATTTCTAGTTTGTACATTGTGGATCTTAGTTCACTTGCTTTTGAAATAAATGAATCCCCGTAATCACTTTGAGTAATAATAAGCCTTCTAAATTCAAAGGCATTTGTTTTAATTGACCGGGAATTGTTTGTTTGTAATATGTTTTTATTGTTTTTCCTCTCTTTCTATATTGTTACAGGAGGATACAGATCATAATTACTATATTTCCAGGATATATGGGCCATTTGACTCTGCCAGCCGGGATTTGTGGGTGAATATGGACCAAAAGGAAAAAGATAAAGTGAAGATTCATGGGATTTTATCCAATACCCATCGGCAAGCTGCAGTAAGAGATTTGACATATGCTCATTTTCCCTTCATAAGCTATTATTTTAATTGCTATAAATGTAACATTTATTGAGAAAACTACTAAAGGAAAGTCAACTTTAAAATTGCCTGAAGATGGAAAATAAAAAAATGAAGTTGTTTAAGATAACTTGAATTTCTTTAGCGATTTTCCTATCATGAGATGCTATAGAAAGATCAGAATACTTTAACTTTGTGATTTATTTTAAATGTTTTTGAGAATCTATTTAGCTCATAGTCCTATACCACAGAAATATTTTAAAACTTTGTTTTTTTTAGTTATGATCAACTTGAGTCCATAGAAGCCATCAATTCTGGTAAATATATGGAATATATAAATATATGGAAATATCATTTCCATATGTAGATGTTGTTAATCCATAACCATGAAATAAAATTGGATCAGTTGAGATATTCTTCTCTTTGTGTATAGCTATTCCTTACTATAAATTTCCTCTTCCCCATAGCCATATTGTTTATCATTTATTTGGCAGATAACCTTTATCTGGAGTCACTTTCATTAAAAAAGAATCCAGTGAGTCCTTGTTGGGAATACGGGATTAGGGATAGAAGGAATTTTTAAAGGCCATGTTGCCCTACCCTTCAGTTATACAAATTAAGAAACTGTCTCAGTTCACAGAAATAATAAGGTAAAGAGCCAAATTTAGAACCCAGGTTTTCTGATTTCTGAATCAACGTTAAAAAAAATTACCTCAAACCAGTTGATTCTAAGGACAAAGTTAGAACTCTGAACTGAAAGGTAAAAGAAGATGTAATGCATGAGATGAATTTAAACATATAGAGTAGCTGGTTACATATCCCTCAATACATTTGTTACTTCTTTCATATGACATATTTAGCAAATGCTTATTATGTATTAGACATCAATTTTCTTCTGGAAATATTTGGTATTTGTATCAAATACCCTTTGATATAATGATTACTAAATTATAAGTAACATGTTTATTTTTTAATTCAATAACATTTTATTTTTTCAATGTCATATATAGTTAGCTTTCAACATTGATTTTTGTAAGATTTTGAGTTCTAAATGTTTTTTTTCCCTCTCTTCCTTACTTCTCTTTCCCCAAGGAAGCAAGCAATCTGATATAAATTATAAATGTACAATCATTTTAATATGTTCTCATATATTAGTCATTTTGTCGGGGAAAAACAGAATAAAAGGGAAAATCATGAGAAAGAAAAACAAACCCAAAAAGGTGAAAACACTATACTTTGATCTGCATTTAGTCTCCAAAGTTCTCTCTCCTATATGCAGATGGTCTTTTTTCCATCCCAAATCTTTTAGTATTGTTTTAGATCAATGCATTACAAGTATATCATAGTTGGTCATATACATCTTGCTCTTACTGTGTATAATATTCTGATCCTGCCCAATTCACTCAGTATCAGTTCATATAAGTCTTTCCAGGCTTTTCTAAAATCAGCCTCCTGGTCATTTGTTATGAAACAGTAATAGTCCATTATTTTGAGATACCACAAGTTATGTAACCATTCTACAGTGGGTGGGAGTCCACTCATTTTCCAATTCCTTGACCCCACTGTTAAAACATTTTTGCACATGTGAGTTCTTTCCCCTAGTTTATTATCTCTTTGAGATACAAACCCAGTAGTGAGACTGCTGGATCAAAGGTTTGCACAATTTTATCCCTTTGAGCACAACTGCATATTATTCTCCAGAATGGCTAGATCAGAAACATATATTTATATATTTTTTAAATATAAACTGCTTAAATACCACCTATATAATAGGTAACATGAATAGGCATTGCAAAGGCCATGGTGATTAATACTGCTTCACATTCTCTTAAAATTGCAAAACTCATTCTTTATTGACTTTCCATTATTATTACTAGATTTAATCTAAAAAAAGAGAAAATGATAGAAATATATCTTTAAATGTCTTTTAAGAAGCACTAGTTACATATCAAATACTAAGTTTTATGGGTGCATATCAGTTTTGTATTCATTGTTCATTTATGTATGTAAGTATCAACATCCATGAACCTAGGTTGTAATATATTTTTTAAAAAGCTAAAAATCCTTGAGCATTTGCTAAATATTAAACATCAGTAGTATTTTCAAAGGCTGAATAGAAAACCAAGTAAGGTATCTTCTCTCTGATAGGATCTAGCTTTTCTTTTCCTCTCTAGGGACAATAAACCCCTCACAAGATGACAAGCTCTAAAATATTTTACCGTGGAATTTAGGTCATATTCTCAAAAGAGAGAGAAAGGAAGAAAATCTGTAGATTAGACTGATGTCCAGCAGGTGTTCTCACAGCTTGCAGCTATTTCCCAGATCCCAGGAGGAAGAAACAAGGCAATTTGCAAATAGAGTGAACAGAGGTGTGAGGATTCTAGAAAATCCTGTGACAGAGTGGCCTTTGTTAGAAAATGTTTCAGTCCAGGGCAAGAATACTCTATTGGATATTTATAATCAAGAGGCAAAACTTCATAGAAACACTAGCTTTCGATATGTGATGAATATTTGGACAGGACCTTCCAGTGCCATTCCCAGATATGAATAGATGTTATCAAAGGGTTTGTTTCTCCTTCTTGCAGGTCCTCCAGGAAACTTCAAAGAAGACCTCTGAGCTATAAATGATAGATTAAATGGAAGGGATACCCACTATAGTAAACAGTAATAGAAGATTATTCTTACCTTTAGCTAGCTGTTGAAATTATTTCTTCTTATTTTATTTATTAATTTTTAGCTCTCCTGGGGAAACCTGTGGCCTACATTGTCATATCTCCTGGAAGATGCCTTCAGCATGCATTATGATAATCATTTGGCAGTGAGACAGATACCCATACCATGTGTTTACATTTACCATTTTTAATGCATGCAAATAACACATGAACTGTCCTTGGAGGCACTTATCTGTTCCTGGAAAGGCAGTTAGCATAAATAGGCACCTACTTAGCTGCTTTGTGGGAAATTACAGACTATGGGCTGGAAAAGGTTCTACAATGTTATCCTATGAATGTCATCTTTGGAATTTTTTCAGGTTTTCCTAACCATTCTAAGGAAAGGGATTTTTATTCAAGTAGCACCAACTTTTAATTTTAAATATCTGCCTGTGATAAACAAAAAGTAAATCATGTATGCCCTGGAGAATGTTGAATTCTTATACTGTTAAATACTTTAGAAATATTTTTTAAGACATAAAAAATAATCCTTGAAAATCCTGATAATAAGTTTAATTGACATTAGCTGTCATTAACTTTCAGTTTTCTTATACAAAGATAAGTTCCTCCATTACATTGAAAATGGATATCCCACAATTTCTCTGGTTCAGTGATTAAGGTACTAATGACTTTCCAAAAAGTAATCATTGTTTTGTATGAAAACATGAATTTAATTTTGTTCCAAGTTCACTTTAGATATTTTTTTCCATTTTTTATTGCATTATTACTTGAAAATGAAAATGTGTCTGAGAAATCTAAGCCTATTTCACCATTCACCAACTGGACTTACTGTTCAATAACTCACTGTTTATTAGGAAACAAATAAAGCCTAGTGGACTAGGAAGAAATCATCACAAAGAAGCAATTTCTACAAGTAGTCAGGACAGTTTCTACAAAGATAATCATTATTGTCACCATTTACATGTCATTTAATATTTCCCAAAGTAGTTTATAATAATTGCTGTTAATTATGCTTCATAGTTCTGTGAAATTAGTCTTTTATACTTCTTTCTATCCATACTTTTTAAGGATAAAATAGTAAGGAATTCAAAAGGAGTTTTGATCACGAAAGAAAATCAAGTTAATCAATATGAGACTTCATACCCTTAGTTTTTATTGGGGAAGACTTTTAAAAGCAGAACATCTGGTTTATGCACATGTGGAAGGCTTTTTGTGTTTAGTTTACCTATTTCTTTTCGAAAAAGCCAAGGAGCATGGCACAGATGTTATGCTCATGTGGAATGTGAGTGTCATTTCAATTCACATTATATTTATGGCTCTAAAAATTGTATGAACATAAAAGAATAAAAATGAGGCAGGAAAGGATTTTATTTTGTGTGTAATTAGGACATGTTCTCCAACATCACTTTGACCTTTATAAAGATGATTACAACAGGACATACATACATACATGCACACACTTTCTCTCTTTCCCTCTAATTCTTCTCTCTTTCTCTTCTCTCCCTCTTTCCTTTTCTCCCTCTTTCTCTCACACACTCACATACCACAAATATGTATGTATACTCTGAACTATTATATATAAGCATAGTGATCAATCAAGTAATGACTTCTACAGTGGAATAAAAGAATAAAAGAAACCCCATTTTTCTCTCTCTACATGGAGTATTATTTTTATGTTCTTTGAGCCAACTAGGAGATTTGAATTAAAAATAACACCAATATTAAAACTTTATTAAGATACAGTTTCTCCAGTTTAAAAAATTACTATGAAAAATGAAAGAATATAAGCTCCTGGAAGACAGGGACTTAAAAAAACTGTCCTAGTAATTCTGGAAACAAATACAGGGATTTATACTTAGTAGGTATTTTTAAAAGGTTTATTAAATGAATATCAAGAGTAAAAACGCCAAATTACAAATAGCAATAACTTATTGTTATCAAAATTTATCAGGGCATATAGAAGCCCCAGAATTTTCTTGATTGTATATAAATTTTTATATTTCTTCAGTTTTGGAGGCTTCTATCTGCCCTGCTTGATTATTCATCTCTCATAAATGGTTAAAGATTTGAATACAGAGATTATGCTAACATATCTGAGATTTTCAACTCATTTTCTGGTCCTTTAAGTAAGAGAAATTATTATTAACAAGTTACTTCAATGCTTGAATGATCTGTGATTTCATTAATATCGGTGCTAACATTGCTGACAACCTATCTACTGAAAGTTCCTGTGTCAATGCTATTCTATTGCTACCACCACCATTACTACCATTCCTAGCATCATCACTCTTCCTACTACTTCTGCTCTTCCTTCTCCTATTACTACTGCTTCTAAGGTAACCTAGAAGTCACCAAACCTAGTTATGCTGCCTCTATTGCAAAAAATGTCAGCCTTAAAGGGTCAACACCTAATGTTTTCAATTCAATAGCCAGTGTCATAGCCTGCTAGTCACTGGGATTGCTTTCAAAAGCCCATTATCTGAAATCAGAAAAAAGTCTATATGTGAGAGTTAAGGATATTTTTAATTCTCATTTAGCCAACTTAAATAAACACTATTTATTAATGCCTTATTTTAGTTTCCCAGCACCAGCATTATATGGTAATAATTCTACTAAGTGGCAAGGGTAAATAGAGCTGAAGAACTGGAGGCAAGAAAACTCATCTTCCTGACTTCAAATTTGACCTAAAACATTAGCTGTGTGACCCTTGGAAAGTTACTTAATCCCCATTTATTTCATCTTCTTTATCTGTAAAACAATCTTGAGTGACAAACCACTATAGAATTTCTGCCAAGGGGAAAAAAAAACAAATAGGGTTACAAAGAGTTAGTTATCAATGAAACAACAATGTACCCCTCTTAAAGCAACTTTTTTTTTTACTACCATATCATATTACTGATTCATATTGAGCTTGCAGTCCCTGCAACCCTCAGTTTGTTTTCAAAACAATGCACATCTATTTATGTTTCTATTTTTAACCAAATCCATTATAATAGATAATGAAGCTTTTTTGAGCAAAAAATAGATAGAGTCTCAGCCATGTTTCAGGAATATCAGTTGTTCAACCACTACTTGCTTATTTATCATCTTGAATCATTTATTGATATAGGCTCAATGATCTCTTATTAAAACATCCTTGATCCACATTTTGAGAACTACTCTAGCACTTACAATGAAATAAAAACATTTACTTCTGCTTAAATGGGAGTTATAAAGATTCTATCCTTCTCAATCTAGATATAACATCAAATTACTCATCAATAACTTAATTTTCCCCTTTCTATCATTAAATTATGGAAAATAGAGGGCCTATATACAATGATGTGGTCTTATGCCCTACCTCAGAACATTTGATATTGAGAGACAGAGTGAGGAAGTTACAGAGAGAGAGACAGAGATAGACAGACAGATAGACGCACACACACACACACACACACACACACACACACAGAAAGAGAGAAAGTAAGTTACAGAGAAGCAGAGAGAGACAGATACACACACACACACACACACACACACACACACATGCAGAGAGAGAGAGAGTGCACTGAAGAGTTCTTGAAGAGGTCATAGAGAGAATATTCTGTCTTCTCTGGAATCACAAAACCTCATAAAAATCATTGTAGTTACACCATTAGGTGGATAACAAGAACACTGAAGAAAATTTGAGCTATTTGGCCTCATTGAAAAATGAAGAAATTGGGTCTGGACAAGGCTCAAAGGTTTTCAGGGAAGATGTCCCCAAAGAAGTCTATTTGAGGGTTAACCTCAGAAGCAAGAGTATTTACCTTCTTCCTTAAAGTTAAACTAAGCCCCATCATCCTACTGCTATAGATATGATTTAAACCTATCCCTTTTTATTGAGTCCTGAGTGCAGGGATGATGACTACACTATGATTATATAGAGGTTATATAGAAGCTAGAAGAGGCCACAAGAGGTGGTGAACCTCCTACTTCCTGGGCTGACTGCAAACAAAGCCAGGTAGATGATTATCCAAATTTATTGTTAAAAAATACCCAGAGAAAATTTCCTAAATCTCTTTTGTAATGTGTTACAATTTCTCTGATAACCTTTCATCTTCTCAAATAAGTGATCCCTCTGCTTATCCTTGGTGGTCTAGGTAATGACAGTTACTCAGCCTCTGATACTCGATGCTATTTTCAAATGTATTTTCATTCTTCTCCGCTGAGTCCTCTCTGTGGGCTGATGAGGATTTGCAACAAATCTAATTTTAGATAACATGTCTGTGAGAAGTGTTCTCATCTGGAAGTTATTAAATGATATCAATTTTACATGAATATTTTGCAGGGGAAAAATTTCTAACAGAATTTCACAAAATAAAAATAATGTTATTTTTATGAAAAAACATTTCCTGAATAACTGATATAACAGAGAAAGAACATGGTGTGTTCTTGTGTAAAATTTTGCATTATAAATGTTGAGAGTTGTTTTCTGTTTTTTTAGTTGACATTAAGATTTACTGAGACAAGTTAACATGTTAATATATTTGAGTTTTTTTTATATGCTTAAGTGGTATAATGAATAGAATAGTACTAGTCCTACAGTCACAAAGATGCGTTCAAATTTAGAATAAAAAACTTACTAGCTATGTTTTTCCCAGGTAATTCACTGAATCTCTCTTAATTTACTCCTAGACAAATGGTCTCTACCTCCTAGAATTGTTGTAAGCACCGAATGAGATGGCATGTAAAGCATTTTAAAAGATTTAAGTGCTATGAAATTCTAGTTATTAGGTGTTTTTTTTTCACATTTTTGCATTGATGGGCTCAGAAGAAACAATCTAAGCATAGGTAGATTAGTGAATAATGTATAAAATATATTCTTAAAATAGCTTCGATCTTGAAAAAAAAATAGCCTCCCTCCTTAAAAAAATAGCCTCCATTAAAAAAAAAAATTAGCCTCCATTCTGAACTTACGTACTTACTATCTGAAAATTTACCATAAAAGGTTTGTTATTTTGAGTCAAAGCAATACTGTCTTCATCTGTTAAAAGATAAATAGCACTAAAAGTAAAGCACATTTAGCTATTCCTCATTTACAAGTTTAGAGGAAATAACAGTCAGCTAGATAGTATCCTGGATAAAATGTTAATTAGATATGTATTAAATATGTATTATTTCACACACTCTCCAAGTTTCATACAATTGTGAAAATTACTCTTATTCATTATTATTCCCATGAAAAGCATTATCTAGTGACGGTATAGATTTAACTAATACTGCATATAGTTAGGAATGAGTGCAGAAGAGGCTGAGATTTCTCAGGAAATCAATTCAACGAACACTACTTTTGTCTGAAAAGAGTAATAAGTCCCCATCAACAAAATTGCATATTGATTATCCCCTTACCCTAAACCTTTTGATCTTCTAATTAGGTTTCCATTGTTTTGAACTACTGAATTAATGACTTATGTCCTGTCAAACTCCTTCAATGAGTAAAAAATTAGTTAAAGGAGGAATAACATGACATTTTTTAATATAGTACAAAGAAAAAAAAGTTACCCAGACACATTCTTACTATCTCATTTCTGGGACTTATTTTACACATTCTATGCAGATATATACCAACATGCTATATCTCACATTTCCTCTTCTGAAACATTTACAATGAAAGTCTTTAAAAAGCTTGAATTTTGCATTTATTTTCTAAAGATTTGTTTTCTCCCTTCCTGATATTTTCCTTGGCATTTTGTTTTGGCTTTGATTTGTGTCTCCCCACTCACTTTGCTTGCCAATAGTTTTATCCACTGATGTACTTAACTTATTGAACAATTAAAATTTCATATTTTTATATTAAGCCCTATAAAAGTTTAGATAGTATCTCAGAAATCTTTTGGAGGTAAGAAATGACAGCATTTAGGTCACTGACAGCTATCACTAGGCATTTTTTGCACTTGGAATTAGCAATGTGCCTGGAACAAATAGTATGAAAGGTGCTTTCATTTGTGTCAGGTCTGAATAGGTACCATCCTTTCAGAGAGACAAAGAGAAACTCAGTGTACAATACTGTCTTTGATGAAAAGACTGACCATCACTATCATCCCTTGCTCCCCAGGCATTGGGTAATTTCCTACTTAAACTAATTTTTATTGATAACTAGGTAATAAGGTCAGTTTCCTTCCTTTTGGCAAATAAAAATCCTGATTACTGATTGATGGGGTGGAGTGATAATTCTTACAAAAAAAAAAAAAACTGCTTTGGGGAAGGAGGCTGAAAGCTGGCTTAAAACCACCTTTCTCCTTCCTTCAAAAAAAGAAGCCAAACCTCAATGCATCATTTTAGAGATGGAAGTAACATTAGAAATTATCTAGCACATCACATTGGTTTTTACTGTGAAAATGAAGCCAAAGACAAAGGAAATTATTTGATTATGACCCTTCTACACTGCACAGATTCAGACTTTGACTTGACTGTGAGGCAATCTTGGAGTCCTTTAGCCAAACAAAGGAAAGAAGGGTTGATTAAGTGCCTGCTACAAGCCAAGCATTTTACAAATACCTCATTTGATCCTCACAATAACCTTGGGAAGTAAATGTCAAAATTATTCCCTTTTTACAAATGAGAAGCTGAGGTCGATTTGCTCAGAGCCATATTGCTGGTAAGTATCTGAGGCCAGATTGAACTCAGGTTTTCCTGACTTCAGGCCTAGTATTCTATCCATTCTGCATCTGTCTTGTGTCAAAGCCAAAAACTCTTAGATTCATCAGTTGTGATCACTTGGCAGGGTTCTGAGAGGTTTCCAACTCTAACCAGTAAGTGACTATGCCAGGAGGAAAGGCAGAGTTTATCTTGCTCAAATCCTTGCAAGTAGCACATGGCATCAAAGGCTATGTAAAGGGGTCTGTTCCTTAAAGAGATTTCTCCTTGTTCCAGCTTTGATAATTCTTCTCATATACAGCTCAGAAGTCTTTTCTGACTCACCTGAAAGTCTGCTCTTAACCAACCATACTCCATCAAGGTGAGGAGTCAAGCCACAACTAAACAAAAAGCAATTAATCCATAGGGACAAATCAGTTCTAAATATCTGTGTTTCCTAGCCATAAACCTTAAATCCTCATAACTGACAAATTAGATGCTGGGAAATGTAGGGTATTATCCTGGTTTATTTTGAGCTGCTCTCTATTTCTCTAATAGGAAACTTTCTCTTGATTAAATCAGAAAGGGACATCACCCTATCATATACAAATTAAATGCAAAATAATTTTAAAGGGGAAGAAGCATGACCAGCAGTGAAGACTTCAATTCTTTCTTAATTTCCTCTCCTAGTCAATGCATATGCAGTGGAAAGAAAGCTGAGTTTGTAATCAGAGAACTAGATTTAAATTTTTCATTTTGCCATTTATGACCTGTGCAACCTGGAGTGTGCGTCTTCACTATTCTAGACCATTTATCAGACATCTATTAAGCACAAACTATTTATCAGCTACTGTGTTAAGAATGAGAAATACAAATAAAAGCAGAAAGAGACAGTTTTTGGTTTAACTGAGTTCATATTCCAATTGAGGAAGATACTGACATATAACAAGGATCTGAAAAAAAGAGAAGGAATCTTAACGGGAGAAAGGTATGATAGAGATTGACCTATGAAAATGAATAGACCATTCAGCTTAGAAAGGAATAAGAAATGGTTGTCCTTGGCTTCTTCCTTGAATTGGAGATTCTAAGAGTTACCAAACAATCTGAAGTTGAGGTTTCATTGTTGTTCACTCACTCCAGTCATATCTAACTCATCCTGATCCCTTTTGATATTTTCTTTAGCAAAGATGCTAGAGTAGTTTGTCATTTTCTTTTCCAGCTCATTTTTACAAATGAGGAAACTGAGGCAAAAAATTTAGTGAATTGCCCATAATTACACATCTAGTTAGTCTCTGGTTGACAGATTTGAACTCAGGAATATGAGTTTTACAGACTCCAAGCCTGGCATTCTATCCACTCTGCCAAGTGGGCTAAGGAAGTATTTTCAAAGTAAGAAGTAATCCAGTGATTGAGTGATCTTCTGGAAATAAAGAGATTTCTGTGGCAAAATAAAGTCCTGTGAAAATGAGACAGCAATATAGTCTGGAATATTTTCATCTGCACAATGATCGAATCTGACTTTGTATCCTCAGAGACATTCCTCATATAAAAAGAAATTCTTTGATTATAATAAGATACAAACATTAAAGTAGAAAAGTCATTTTTCCAGATATTTAATACAAAATAAAAAAACATTTATTTCTTAAAGTTTTCAAATTATATCCATATGAATGATAAAATGTATATTTTAAATTGCATTGTATTTGGTAGGGGGAGGAATAAAATAGGTCATTTTTTACATAATTAACCTAATTATTACTAGCTTGTTGACTTTTTTCTAGAAGGGAGAGAGCAGAACTGTGATTTTATTGATGGTGTGAACACTTCATAAGAAACTTCCCATTAATAATTCTGATTCATATCTTTTTCCCATTTATACTAATAAGGCCTTGACTTTGGCATTAAGAGATTAGGACTTGCCCAGAGCTACATAGCAGAATAAATTTCTTAGGCCATGTTTAAAGCCAGGTTTTCCTGACTCCCAGAAGTTGGGAGCAGGGGCAGTGTCAACCCCTGAAACTATCTCAATAAAGTATTAACATATATACCAAGTCCTTGGTTATTAAGGATATTGTATCATAGTGAAGGTTATGCTAAATGCTCTTCAGATCTTCCTATAGTTTTCTTATATACAAAAAGAAGTATGATTAAGCAACATTTTAAAGATTAGAAAAGGTTAACATAATTATGTGACTAGACTGCCTGCAGTAGAAAATGTGATAAAAAGATCAAAGAAGGAGACCTCAGGGGATCTAACAGTATCTCTAAAAATAGAAGGCTGTTTTAGACTAATAGGATGTGATTAAGAAGAAAAAAATCTGGATTAGAAAATTGCTACATTCAAATATTTAGCTCTTGGAGCTTTTACAAATTAAGATTTTATGAGTTAATTACTTTGTGTTAATAGAAATGGACAAAGGTGTTGAAATAAAACAGGGGACATAGCATTAAGATTTATTTAAAGGAATTAAGATAGATCTTATTGATTAGTTATAAAAGATTGACAAAGTTAAATAGCTGCAATTGCTGAGCATTCTATATCATATGGAAAATGTTACTGTTCCAGGGAGGATCATGGTCTTTTCTGTCATTGACATTAGAGGTTAGGTATCTTAGCTTTGCTTAAGAACAATTTATTAATAAACCTAAATCCTATGATTTTATTTATTTATTTAAATATTTTAAGAGGCTTTATTATACAACCTTGCCAAATGATTTTGGAAGAACACAAAATACTGCATCTACTGGTTTCTCTTAATATATCTACATATTTTCTCAATTCCAATGAATGAATCATATGATTCCTCTTAGAAAAATGACTTTTGTCAAATAGGTTATTTTTCAGTGAGTTTCATCTTAATGAGAACAAAAGTTTTAGTTCTTGTTTTATTTTTAAAGAATCCAATTGTGTGCCCTGTAAGGTAGAAGACAAATTGCCATTGGTTTCTTCACAAAATTTATTCAAGTGTCTGTATTAATAGTATAGTAGACTAATGTATAGTAAATTTTCTTATTTAAATTCTGCAGATTGTTTCACTATAAAATTTTATAATGATGCAGTCTTGATTCCAGAAACACTGTAAGGTCCACTCTAGCAGATACCACTCCATTTATTGACTAAGACACTCTCCCTCAAATCCTGGGGAAACCATTGTAATGAACAAAACAATTTCTTTTTTATATGATGATCATAATGTATTCATATACAATAACAAAGAAAAAAGAACCAGAAGTCTATGAAACAAAATAGTAACAACTTACTCTTCTCACAGTTATGACTAATGCTCACAGGATTTACTTATGACTAATGCTCACAATGATTAAATAAAATAACATATATGGAGTACTGTGAAATCTTTAAAACACTATAAACATAGCTAATTATAAAAATTCTAGCTATCATTGATGACATTGAAATACAGTAAGATATTGAATTGTAATAGAAGATCAATAAATCAAACCTTTTTTAAGTACAGCTTATTTTCTCCTTTACATGCTGGCCATAAATAATCCTAAGTACATAACTAAAATGGAAATAGATACTGATATAGTGTGTATATCAGTATATCAAAAATTAGGAGAGTAGGTAGAAAGACACAGTAATTGGCTGGAAGTTAATTTGAGAAGCACATGTGCTTAGGATGATCAAGAAAGAATTCAGATAAAAAGTGTTTGTAAAAGTACAATTTTAAGTCATTTAACTTTGATATCAAAAGTTTTATTTGAAAATTACCAATCAAGATAAAACAAACAGGGCAACTTATTAATTGTAATAATGAACATTGAAGGAATAAATTTCAGAAAGTGGTGAACTGTAGCAAATTTTTAGCCATTCTGAGCTTTAATTGTCTCCTTTGTAAAATTATTTTAAAAAATGATTAAAAGCATCCTGCTATGTGGTCAATAAGTATTTTTTCCTGTTTTTACACTTGTATAATGCTCATAAAGATATATTTGTAATCTTACATGGCACTGTTTATTATCTTTAGAATTGTACCATTAAAAACTTTTTATTTAGGAGCAAATTTCTTATACTTTGACAGAGGTATGATTTTTCCCATTGGAACAAAATTAAAGCCCCCTAACATAAAAGCCTAAGCTTTTATCCTTGAATGTTTATTGCACATTGTTTTCCATAAATTTCCCCTTATGAGTTTTTCTTTAATATGTTGAATGGTCTTCCTGTTATTATTTTAATAACGGGGTTACTATTGTGGAACTTGGCCTCTTTTTCTTTTGTAGTTTCTTCTTTGAACATAGCTGTTTCATTTCTCTTTTGTCTTACTTCTTAGAGAATAAATTCACACCACTAATGACTTGATCAATTTCATTGTAATTCCATTATTGGTCTTTGGACAAAGATGGCACCTAAAGTATACCAAATGAATATTTTAAATAGATTAACTAAAATAATATAATTCTCAGCATCTTCTGTTCTTTTCTGCTAGTGCATCCTCATTTGTAGAAGCAAAAGTAAGGCATAAATTAGTAAGGACTATTTTCTATTTTTATCAATTTTATGGGTTTCCTTGGGAAAGACAAAAGACAACAAATATCTCATGACCAAGACTTGAAAGAAATGGATCTTCTTGATGAGATAGCAATGGGTCCTTGTACAATTAATACAATTTTTCCTGGACATTTAATTCTTTGTAGCTTGGTAAAGATACTAAACTGTGAAATCTTTTTATACAGCCTTTAAGAATCCAGGATCTAATATCTTTATACTGTATCTAGAGCTTTTATAAAATTATTTAATTCAGTTTCAGTTATATGCTCTAATAACAATATCTGATATCTGTGCATTGTTTTAAGATTTGCAGCACACTCTACATAAGTTTTAGCATATGATTTTCACAACAACTGTATAAGGTAGTTAGTTATTTTCTCCATCATATAAATGATGGAACTGAAGCTGATACACTTTAAATGAGTTGCCCAGAGTTACATACCTACTAAATGTCTTTGATTTCAGGTCTTCTTGATTCTGAGGACAATATTCTTTCTGTTCACCTAGCTGACTCAGATGTGTAACTCATTTTTAGTGAGCATAGTGGAAAATAAGGGTTTTTTTGTTTCATTAGAAAACTAAAAACGGGTAATAAATTCTTGTACAAAGTGGATCTTTCATTATGTAGGAAAGAAAACCTAATTGAAAGTTGCCGTAATTCATGAATGATCAATTTCATGCCAAATAAGTCATTAAAAACTCAAATGGCTATAGAAACCAATCTTTGGTTGAATACTAAAAAGGCTAGATTCAATCTAAAATCTTGTCGTTTCCATTTTATTGTTATTTTTCACACACACACACACACATACACATGCACACACAAACACATACATACAGGGGGGGGAGGGAAGGAGAGGAGAGACAGACAAACAAGCAAACAGAAACAGAGAAAATATGAATGCTTTAGTAGCCATTTGATTTTCATATGACTTGCTTTTGGTTGACAGGTTGCAATCACTGCTTATTTATAAACCTGAATAATCACATATATTCTATGAGGACTTCTACTTAAAAATCACATGTTATTCAGCATGAGGCCTTTCCTTTCTCCTTTCTTACTTCTCCACACTTATTCCTTTCTCTTACTTTCTCCATTAATAGCAGGAAACACCCTGGATTTTAACTAGGCCATTTCTTTTAAAATGAAACTAATTTAACTAGATATTTCAAACTAGATAATGTTAATATAGATATCCATGGAGCTCTGTCTTTGGAGAAAAAGAAGATTGTTCTTTTAATAATTCTTTCAAGATACAGCAGATGAGATTTCATCCTCTGGCCTTCCATATTTTCACTTACTTGGACAGCATCATTTTATAAGTATTGTGTCTTGTAAATTGTACATATTTCAATGAATATTTGGTAGATTGGATTGTTAAGAATTGTAAAACTCTGACAGAGATGTTTCTTTAAGTGGACATGATTTAAGAAAAAATAAAAAGCTTCTTCCTTAAGAGTGTCACAGGGGTTACCATACTTAATTCAAATGGATCATAAGCTCATGGAGATGGGTAACTCTTTCGATAATTCAAGTGCTACCATCCTAATCATAGTGACTCTCTTCCAAATTCTTCCCCAATTCTCCCTAGTCAGAGTTGAACAGAGGGAATGCACAATATGCTAACATTGTTTTCCTGTGGCATTAAGAGGGTGCATGTTTCCCACAGGCTGCCTAATACTTATCCTTTATTTTTGCTTTGTGACTAATTCATCTTCTTTTTTTGTTCATATATATTTTAATATCCTTTACATAATTTCTCCTTGACAGTTGTTTGTAATGAATTATAACTTGTTCATACTTGCCATATGCTTCTTTGTCTATCTAAAAATAATTTCAGTTTCTTTGGAAATGATCTATCATGATCACTCTGCCATACTGGAAGCACATTTCTTTTACAAAGATAGCAAGAGAGGTAGACATAGGATAACAAAAAAGGGATCTAAATTATTCACACATAGGTATGTCTCTACGTGCCTTATCCTTTCAGCTGCACTGACAAAAAGCCTGCTTTTCATCAAAAGATGCAGAGAAAGAAAACAGGGCACTATAAACTCTAATTGCTTTTAATTAACTATCTAGAAGACCCAATTTAGTTCTATTGATGGTTGAATTTGTAAAAAGAAAATTAAAAAAAAACCACTTCAAATGAGTCAAACACATTTTCTCAAATATTCAATTTATTTTTCCCCTCATTATCCCCCATCAAATAACTGATGGCCCTGAATATGTATATAGAAGCAAAAGTTTACAAAACATTGGGGATACTGGTAATGAACATGACTTAAAACTTTATGATTGCTTTGCCTATCTGAGAGAAAAATAAGCCACTTCTAAGCCCACATTGTACTTCAGCAAGGAGTATTCCACTTTTCAAACACCAATGAAGGAGGTATTATTTAAAAGAAATAAAATGGAGTGTGTGTGTATATGTGTATATATACACACACATATATATTCATACACATACATACACACACATATATATATACATTTAAATGTATGTCATTTTCATCACCAAATATATTCCTCTCTTCTACACTATTCTATGATCATCACCTATAATAAATAATGAAAAAGAAAAAAGGTGGTGTGTGTGTGTGGTAGGAATTCAATAGAACCAACCATCACATCATTCATATCCAACAACATGCAATATCCTGCATCCTTATTGTTCTACCTCCACAAGAAAATAGAGGTCCATTTTCTCAACTCTTTTGGAACATCACATTTCTAAAACCTTTTCACTTTATATTTGCTATTCTGCAGATTATTGATTTTTCTTTTCTGGTGTTGTTCCTTGCAGAGAGTGAATCTGTCCTTCGATTTTCCATTTTATGGCCATTTTCTACGTGAAATCACTGTGGCAACTGGGGGTAAGTAGATTTCTGCCCATTTGCTTTGAGCCACTCTCCCAAATTTTACTACAGTAATTTAAAAAGAAAAAGTGTGGTATTTGTTGGAAAAAAAAACCTATGCTTTCTATTATAAAGTCAATGACAAAGTAATCCAGAAGAAGATTAAATTACAAGAAAAGCTTTGTAGTAGAAAAAAAAGCGACAGCAATAATAATTTTCAGTTCAGGTTTTTCTCTTTTTCCTTCCAACTTTTAATTCCTTTCCTGGCTAGAATAGTAAAACTTCCTGATTAATGGAAATTGGAATGAAACCATTAAGTAAAATAGTCTGAGGAATAGTCTGGTGACATTATACTTTTAGAGTTCATTCCCTGTATAAATGTGTTGATCTTTTAAAAACTCCCCCCACTCTTCCATTTTGAATGCCCGTATGCTTGCTGGCCAACAACTCAGTTGTGATATTCACTTAAAAGTAAACCTAAAAAATTGGAGTCAACTTCCTTAATTATACACTTTCCCAAATTTGGAGATCAGCATAAAACTTGAAAGGACTATGCCAAGGCAATTATCATTTCCTATGAATTGGCCAAGAAGCCAACATCCTTTTCATTCCTGAGTATTAGTAGGAGAGGTATGAATTGCTACTAATAGGCCAGGGAGGGAAAAAAAGATGAAAAAAGAAAAGAAGAAGAAAATAAAAAGAAGGGAAAATGGGAAGGAAATAGAATGAAACAATTCAGCGAATGAATGATAGGATACTAACATGAGCATTATTTTTTCTTTGTCACAAGAACAAGTGTTACATTCTAAATAGCTATTATTTTGAATCAGTTTCCCTTTTCAGAGGGTAAGCTTACCATCTTGTCAGACTCATTTTGTTCATTTTTGGTATATCTTAATGTGAACATTCATAGGACTTTGGAACAATGGATAAAAATCATGAGGAGAGAAATTTAGGCTTAAGATAAAAAAAAAAAAAAAAAAAAAAAAACCTGACAATTACAACCATCCAATTGTGTAATGGGCTACTTTAAGAGGTTGTAGGTTTTATATCTTAGGTCTTCTTCCAAAAAATGGAAGTAATACACCATAAAACAATGACATCTTATTAGAAATGTATTAGTAGAGATTTCTATCTGATGTGAGTTGCTTACTGAAGTCTCTTCCAATCACCCTTATATTCTGGAATTATGTGAATCTGGGATTCTGAAGCTTCGGGTTGCAATTGGTAAGGGCTACAAAAGCAGAAAATCTTATTGTCATATATCTTACTGTCACATTAATTAACAAATACGTGTGTATATGTGTGTATACATATATGTCTATCTATACATACACGTATGTATGTCTATACACACATATGAATAAATATGCCATCTCCCTCACCCCAAAAAACAAAAAAAAGCAGAAAAGACACCTTAAACTATCCATTTTTAAAAGTCTGAAGTTAACATGATTTGCTCATAGCATTGGTTTTATCCCTCACATCATCATTTTCAAAGGGCTTCAAAAATTTGGAAGTCATGTATTCATGTTTTTTTTGCTGGTGAACCAAATAAAAAAGAAACAATAAAGAAATACCTTTCCTATTACAAAACACAATGGGGAGGTTTAGTAAAGAGTTTAGTAAAAGGAGGCATAAAATAATACAAGGCTTGAGTGCAAGACCCGGCTTTACTGTCATTGAGTCAGGATATGACCTCAGAAAAGCCACCTAATTTTACTGAGCACTCATTCTTTAATCTATAAAATGGGGGGGGGGAGTCTGTGTAATACTGTGGTCTCCACTTTTTCTCCAGAGACATAATTAGCCACACTCTATTCTAACTAGTTCTGTGTTGTTGTTGTTGTTCTTGAAGGAAAAGGAGGAAAATAAATATTTTAATAATGTCTACTATTTTCCAGACACTGCTCTAAGTCCTAAATGCTAAGAATAAATATTTAAATAATGTCTATTATTTTCCAAGTACTGTGCTAAGTCCTAAATGCTAAGAATATTTAAAATAATATTTTATTATTATCACTATGGCTATTATACATTAAAAACAGTATTTTAAAAATTGTATTTATAAGTTATAGAAGAAAACAAACATTTACATAATAGTACAATAAAATGAAGATTGTACATGAAACTGTGTATCCATTTTGTACAGCTTACTATTTCTTTCAAATACACAACAAAATTATGTTTCTTTTTTTTCTTCTCTCCCTTCTCCCCCTGTCCTAGATATGGCTATCATTGGACACAAATTTCCTTTAGAGCTAATTTGGGTATTAGCCCTTTGGAGCCCTTCCTCATCTTTATGGAATTTATATCAAATTAAAAGTCTCCTCCCAATAAAGATATTTGCACCTAAATTTATATGGTGAAACTGTTTCAAATTAATCTTGAAAACAATATTATTGCTTCAAATAACCATTCTTTCTTGAAAATATCTTCAAATATGAATAAACCCACTGGTCATCAAAGCATAAATTTAGACCCAGGAGAAATCTCTCAGAAGTTGTCTAGTTCTAGCCCAGCTCCATTTACAGAGAAATTAGGTGCTTTATGAAGTTTACAAAGGGAGGGGCAGCTAGATGCAGAGTGAGTGAAGCACCTGCCTTGGAATCAGGAGGACCTGAGTTCAAATATGTCCTCAGATACTTCATACTTATTAGTTGTGTCACACTGGTTAAGTCACTTAACTCCAATTGACTCACAAACCCACCAAAAAACAGAAAACAAAATTACACAGGGAATATGTAACTCAGCCATTATTTGAATAGAGGTCCCTTGACTCCAAACTTGGTGCTTATTTTGTTCTACTACATAGCCTAAGTAGTCTAGTCTTTCTTGGAGAAACACAAAACTGTCCTCATTAACTGTTGGTTAGGATGCCTTTGCAAAAGGGGTTGAGCAATGTAATGGTATTGGGACAGCTCCCTTGGCATGTAACTATTTGATAGCTTCTGACTTTGCATTCAATTTGAATTATCTCTCTTGTGACTGAAGGCCTATAAGTAACTTTATTAAGTTCTTACTCTGAGCCAAATGTGAGACTAAGTACCAGGAATTTAAATGCAAGCAAAAAGATAGATTATTTCTCCCCTCAGGAAAGTTACCTTTTAGTTGAGGAAGAACATAACATATTAAAGGGAAATAAAAAAGATGGTGGTGGAGGAGAAAGGTAGCTTCCTTGGACCACAGTGGAGAAAACAGTTCAGAGTCCAGAGCAGAGCCTTATGAGGAAGGAAGCAGTGAAAAATGTTGCCCTGGGACAAATCTGGAAGGTCCTGGGGCAACTAACAAAGAAGAGTGGAAGAATCTTACAGGGTTAGAAGGTTCCCATACTTTATTCATATATTCTTTTTGAATTCTATATTGGTCAAGTGGAAATCGAAAATAATTTTCTAATGAATATGTAGATGAGCATGTTGGAAAATTTATATGCCAGTCTCCTCCTTTTATACCTACTAAGCTTTCATTTACTTCATGTATCTACTCTGTCCATTTTTAACACAATAATTTAAAATTATATATAAATTGTAAAAGTGCAATGGGTTATTGCCACTACTGCTCATCTTCATATGACAGGTGACAGTTAAAATTATAAAATCATCTCATTTAATGATAGTCTATTTGAATTTCAGATATAACATTTTTCTAAAAGAGCATCTTTCTTTAATAGTAAGTCCAAGTCACTAGTTAAAAGTATGAAATCAAAGATAAATGTCAGGTCAGTTATTTATAGACTTTTAAAATGAATACTTACTTATTAAGCATTCTAGTCTTCACAATTTTCATTTCATATAGATTATGTACAAAGTGAATTGTAAATATTCACCATCTCATTTTCTGGTCCACTGATAGTAGACTATGGTAGTATTCATTTAGCTTTTTAAAAAGAAAAATAAATCATTTTTTTCATATATAAAAAAAACAAACCAAGGATTCTTCTGAGCCTCTCATAAATATCATTTCTATTTATAACATTATAAAAAGGTAGATCAAGATGTTAATTTTATATAAAGAACTGCATGTGTTATAAACTTTTATAGTTAAAATAATGGCTAACCTTAATTTTCCTTATTTAAAAATAAATCTTTACATCTACTTCAAGATAGTTTTATTATGATCTTCTTGTTATTGTTCAGAAATTTCAAGTTATGTTTAATTCTTCATGACTTCATTTGGGGTTTTCTTGGCAAATATAATAGAGTGGGTAGCTATTACATTTTCCAACTCATGGAGAACTGAGGCAAGGGGTAAGTGATTTTCCCAGAGTCACACAGCTCATAAGAGTCTGAGGTCAGATTAAAAGTTGGGAAGATAACCAAATTAGAGGAACATAGGATAATTTACCTCTCAGACCTGTGGGGATGGAATAAATTTATATCCAAAGAAGATCTGGAACTCTTAATTGAACACCAGATAGATAATTTTGATTATATTAAGTTAAAAAGTTTCTGTACAAACAAAACTAATGCAGAAAAGATTAGGAGGGAAGCATCAAATTGGCAAATCATCTTTACATTTAAGGGTTCTGATAAAGGTCTCAACTCTAAGATATATAGAGAATTGTCTCATATTTATAAGAATTCAAGCCATTCTCCAATTGATAAATGGTCAAAGGATATGAACAGACAATTTTCAGATGATGAAATTAAAACTATTTATAATCATATGAAAAGGTGCTCCAAATCACTATTGATCAGAGAAATGCAAGTTAAAACAACTCTAAGGTACCACTACACACCTGTCAGATTGGCTAAAATGACAGGAAAAGATAAAGATGAATGTTGGAGGGGATGTGGGAAGACTGGGACACTGATGCATTGTTGGTGGAGCTGTGAACGGATCCAACCATTCTGGAGAGCAATTTGGAGCTATGCTCAAAAAGTTATCAAACTGTGCATACCCTTTGACCCAGCAGCATTTCTACTGGGCTTATATTCCAAAGAAATCATAAAAGAAGGAAAGGGCCCCACATGTGCAAGAATGTTTGTGGCAGCCCTTTTTGTAGTGGCTAGAAACTGGAAATGAATGGATGCCCATCAATTGGAGAGTGGCTGAATAAATTATGGTATATGAATGTTATGGAATATTATTGCTCTGTAAGAAACGACCACCAGGACGATTTCAAAGAGGCCTGGAGAGACTTGCATGAACTGATGCTGAGTGAAATGAGCAGAACCAGGAGATCATTATTCACGGCAACAACAATACTATATGAGGATCAATTCTAATGGACATGACTCTCTTCAACAATGAAATGCTTCAAACCAGTTCCAATTGTTCAGTGAAGAGAGCCATATACATCCAGAGAGAGGGATATGAAATGTGGACCACAACATAACATTTTCATGTTCTCTATTGAGGTTTGCTTGCATTGTATTTCCTTTATCGGATTATTCTTTCTTGTAGATATGATTTCTCCTGCACAAAAAATGATGCAATAACTATACATATATTTGATTTCTTAAGTATTCTAACATAATTATCATGTAGTGGATATCCTGCCATCTAGGGGAGGGGTGGGGAGTAGAGGGGAAAAATTTGTAACAGAAAGCTTTGTAAGGGTTAATGTTTAGGAATTACCCATACATATGTTTTGCAAATAAAAAGTATTAATAAAAAGAAAAAAAAAAGTTGGGAAGATGAGCCTTCCTAACTCCAGGCCTGCTGCTCTATCCACAGTGCCCAGAGACTTCCTGTAGAGTCCCTCTAAGGTGCAACATTTTAAGTCTTCTAATTATACAGGCTAAGCACTAAATTTGTATTAGAGATGTTGAAGCATTTTGAAATTTTTAGAAGACTATTTGAATGGTTCTCCTCTTCCACCAATTATAGCAATGAGTTGAAGAGTAGAAAGCATTGAATTTTTTCTACATGCATATGAGAAGAAGAGAAGATGAACAGCCTTGAGATAATTAAATAATTCAAGCAAAATGTGAATGGGGCTCAAATTGCTTAGGTTATTTTTTTTCACATTTACCATGTTCATGATTTAATTGGTTCACTCTAAAAAATATTGTTATTATTCACATTAAGAAGGATAAATAAAGATCTTAGGCATTTGTTAAATCTGTCATGATAGCATCAAAGATCATTACAAATCTTCATTGGTTTAATTTTCCACAGAGTTTGTTGGTGGCTAATTTATGTGTAGCAAGTAATGATTGATTCATTCAGTAAATATATATTAAGCACAAAAGAATGATCAAAATATTTTTTGAGTTCCTAGAAGAGAATAAGCCTTAAAAATGACCTCATTAAAGCAATGATGGTGAGGGAATAGATGAGGAAAATGCATTCTAGCCATTATATGTGGATGAGGAATCTATATATAATTTGCTTTAAAAAGATCTGTTGTTTTAGTGATTTTGGAAACTCAAAATGAATTATATATGTAATCTGGTGGCTAAGGAAGTAACCTAAATCTTAGTATATTTTATGGAGATTCGTGATGTCCAGGAATGAAGAGCTTGTGATACTGAGCCATTGTCAGGCCACGTCTGGCATGTTGTAGTCAGTATGGGGGCTATATTTTACTGAGAGCATTCAGAGAAAGACAAATGTGAAAGGACATTAACTTGATGACATAGCAAAATTAGTTTAAGACCTATTGGTCTTAGAACAGAAAAGACTTAAAGAATGTGATAGCTATTCTTCTCATAGAAGGAATTAGCTCTATACTGTTTGCCCCCAAAGGATCAATTTAGGATCAGTGGGATAAAAGTGAGAAAAAGACAAATGGAAATTTGATTTTAAGCAAAGCATTCCTTCCTGACAATGAGAACTTTACAAGAAAACAAGTCCTTCCAGTTGTTCTCAATTCCTGCTCATTGGCAGATTTCAATAACAATTTATGATGATAACTTGTTTGTTCTCTTATAAATGTGCTTCCCGTAGTTAGTTAAACTAAATGACCTCTGATTCTTCCAAATCTGAGATAAATTGATAGAATATTAAAAAAAAAAGGAACATCAGGAAGTTGTCTATAGAAATATTTCACTAACAATAGCATAAAATGGGATGATTTTTGCCCATGCATATGTACCTAGCATACATAACATAAATGGGGAAGAAAGCAAGTGCTTTGTTTGGAGTTTAATATCCATGACCAACATGGGTTCTGAATTAAATATCTCTAGACATAGCTCTTCCTGTATTCTGAGACTACGCCATTGTTGGCCCTTGTTCTTGAAATCATTTCCCCACTCTGTGATAGTCAATTGACTAACTTGAAGTTTCAAAAGAAAAAGAAATTTTTCTAGAATTAATTTGAACTCAGCTCTGTTTATCAGCTTGGCCATTTTCTTTGTTCATTAAAAGCTAAATAATCACTGGGCCAAGATAGTGGAAAGAAGAAAACAGGAGAATTTAGTTCTATCTCACCACAGAACTGGTTGCAAAACAATTCCCCTCTTAGATAAATAGTAAATATGATTCACAACCTCTAAGGTATGGAAAGTAAATGGCTTCCAGCTATGAGAAAAGCTTCTGTGGGGAGAATGCCCTTAAGAGATAAAAGTGAAAGACTTCTAAAAGTTTCATCCTTAAGACAAAAACAAAAAAGCCTTAGCAGGAATTCTCCCAGAGACAAAAGTAAAAAGTAAAACAAAAAGATTTCAGTGCTAATATTAAAAAAATAAAATAAAATAAAATCCCATATGTTAGGAGCAGGAAAAATGTTTTATGTCAAATTTCAGTGCAGATTGCCTATGTCTTTGTCAGAACTGTATTCTATTTTTACTCTTCTCCAGTATTGAATCTACATTGACAGTGGGCATTATAATCAACATGAGGTTATTTATGATTTATTGATACTTATCTGCTGCCCATCTGAATTTCCACCCAGTTTCCACCCTGAAAATATTAATTTTTCCCATTATGAGTGGTACAATTCCCCCTATATAAACTTCTCCCACCAAGACTCTTTAACCTGTGACTTCCATTATTCCTTTCTAAAATGTGTGTGTGTGTGTGTGTGTGTGTATCTGCAATACAGTAATCATATTGGTTTTTACATAGAAAGACTTAAACAGGAGAAAGGTAACCAGAAGCAACTGAATAGTTTCCTGTTCTCTTATCTTAATAAATGCTCATTTTCTTTCTTTGTAGAGTAAAATTTTCTTTAACATTTTCTCTTCTCTGTCAAAACTTTTTATTTGTAAAGACTCCTGTATATTTATCTGTTAAAAACTTGATTTCCTCCCAGTAAATGATTTGATGAGGATTGTGTCTGAATTTGTGAAGCAAGAAATAAAGATAAATTGGAATTTTGACGTGGATCCATTCTCTTAAAAAAATGACTGCTGATGTATGTTTTGGGTATGCTTTAGAGCTTATGATAAAAATTATTAACATGATAAGTCATGTTCTATTTATCATGAGATGCACATCTGTTTTTTGGAATTTTTTCATTTGCTGATTTTGACTCTTTCCAAACTGAAGTCCAAATGTCTTTTAAACAATATGTGGTTACTCATGGAGCAGGGTTGATCCATTAAGTATTTTTTTCCTTTGCAGTAGCCCAAGGCACAGCTAGGAAATTGTCATTACTATATCCAGCTGAACACATAAAGCATTATCCCAAGTTTTTATTTTTGTGAAATAAACAGAACCATAAGGCTAGGCCTTTGTAATATGTTATATTGTGGATTAAGAATATTTTGTTGTTGTTATTGTTGAGAGATCTGGACTACCTTTCGGTTCATCCCAGATTCACTTGTATATGTCACCTGTCCACTAAAAAATTGAGTATATATAGCCCTGGATTGTATTATAAATATGTTTGATTATTTCCATTTCCATTGCAATCCATGCTATATACTTTTGATTTGGTTTTCTTATATGAGGTCTTTCTTTGAATTGGAAGAGGACACTGAGTTATCTTCTCAAGTATACCTGTTATTCCAAGGTATAATTCTTTCTAGAGCCTTTTCCTATTCCTCTATTATTTAAAAGGTTAACAAAACCATGTTTTCAGTTCTAATCATGAAGGAACATTTGGTACTGTAACAAAGCATCTTAGGGAAAGTAAATTCAGCAATTATGTGATGGGCTTTATTATTTTGTTTGCTAAACTCTAATGAGGTTATGGTAAGACCTGATTAGTCTGTGGGTCTGATATAGCCTGAAGGCCACAATGAAATTTGGGCTTAATCTATTACAGTGATTATTTAAATTTTCCATTTTTGCTAGTGGCAAAGTGGTTTGAGGAGCCTTGCCTTTTAATTATGTTATTATCAATTTTTGCAGCCTCTTAAAAAATAAGATAAAACAAGAAAACATCCTTACCTGTGACCAAGAAAATTGAAAAATTTAAAAAAAAAGATGATGTTGGAGCTAGAGATATTTTATTTCAGGTTTTTTCAGGTTACTACACCTTCTTAAGGTGAAGAATTATTAATTAATGAGAGCCAGTGAGAAATAGTGGACAGAAAACCATTTTCCTAGATTTAAATTCAAACTGATCTAGACAAATCTTATGCCTCAGGAAACTCTCTGCAGATCAAGGGCAAATAGAAATTAATAAAGAGCCTTCTGTCATCAATTCATTTCATTCTGTTTAGTAGGTCTTTGTTATTACTACAAGTATTTCAGTGCTATGAAAATGATATTAGTTGTACTGATAGAAAATCAAGAAAGATTTTGAAGTGAGGTTATCCATGACAGGCAAATAGGAGATATTTGATAGGTATTTGTTAATTGGAAACTCTATAAAAGTAAATTTCTTGAGGACAGCAAAAAACTTTGTAGTGAGTTCACATGAGAATTGTCCTAAATTATTTTCCTGCTACAAGAGAGTAATAGTTCTGATTGTTATAGCTGATGCGTAGTATTTACTTTGTGCTGGGCACTGTGCTATGTACTTTACCATTATCTCATTTTGTCCCCAAAACAATCCTGGGGATGGTTGCTATCATGATCCTCATTTTACAGAGATGAAAATGAGCAGAGTCACACATCTAGAAAGTATCTCATGCTGGATTTGATCTCAATTTATGCCATTTCCAGGCCTATTTCTTTGTCCACTGCACACCTAGATGTCTATGCAATGAGGATTCTAAAACAATGGCCTTTTTTTTTTTCCAGTTTTCATTCTAGGTAATGAAATAACTTTGAAAATATTTATATCTTCACTTCAGGCATGGATTCAAATTTCTATAATGTAAAACTGACTTTAAAAAATTTTATGCAACATTTAATCAGAATACTCAAACTCAAAATCTAGCCTAGCCACTTGTTCTTAAGCTTGAAACTCTGGCAAAGCCATTTAATATTTTTAAGGATCAGGTTCTTCATCCATAGAATGAAGGAGGTTAAACTCAATGGCTTCTAAGGACCACTGTAACTCTGAAGTTAAAATCTTGTAAAATTTTAGAAAGAAAACATTCTGTTCCCCTATCCCTTTAATTTTCTTTAAATAAAAGCAATTTTTTTTAATGGAAAAAAATAAGACTATCTTATAGAGTCCAATCCAAAGTCCACTTTGCTTGGTGTATTCCATCAGTCCTTAATAACAAATTCCATCACTTGCTTTGTTTCCTATAACCACCTTTTTTATTTATATTTTTCCTTTATTCTGGGTTTCTATTTTCTACTCTTTCCTTAAAGAAGAAAGATAATTTTGCCTGCTTTCATCAGCTTTTTCACAGCTAAGTGCTTTTGTTAGCCATCTTCTGTCAGCTTTTTTAATTTAAAAGAGTGACCAAAATGTTTAATATTAGACCTTTTTCAGCTGACACTCTAATTATGTGCTAGCTGGAGAAGTTCATAGAAAGAAGGAAGGAGGGAAAAGACATCTTTTAGAAAGCTGGATTAAATGAGATAGTATCTGTCATGACCATTTCCATCAAGGAAACCACTCTTGAATAACATTTATAGTATCTCCGTCAAACTCAAGTCCATCATATGGTCAGATAGTTAATTTCAGGGAAGTGATGTGAATTCCAGATTGTAAAACTGCTTTGCTAGGGATCCTGACTAACCTCAACAACTTTACATGCTCAGAATAAACTCTCTTAAGGGAATTTCTTAGGTCCTTAAAACATAGTAAATTGTTTTTGTAGCTTTGGCATCTAATTTAAAAAAAAGAACATTTTCCCTTGTGTAACTTCTTCAAATGAGATAAAATGTTAAACACTTTGCTGTTATTCTTTGGTGGGGGGGGGGAGAGGGAAGGGGAGGAGAGCAGTAAAAAGTCATAAGCAAGTCTAAATATTGGCTATTATCATCCCAAACCCAAGTGCCTCCAAGGCAAAAAAAAAAAAAAAAAAAAAAAAAAAAAAAAAAGGAAATATTATGTATCATGAAAGATATTCTGCCTAATCACTAATTGAATGAAAATAGGTGGTCTATCACCAGTTCAAATGTTTTCTATCCTTTGATTCATTTATTCTGACAACTAGCATAATAGGTTATTTGGTCAGGATGTATTAAGCTGAACCAGAGTCATTCTGCCTTTGAACATATTGACTCTCCATATCTATCATTTATCTATTCTTTTTTGAATAGTGATTTATTGTGAATACACTATGGTCTACCTATTATGATTATGAGCCAGTAGTCATACTTTATATGATGGCAGCATATTCCATGACATTTGACAACCATAATGGTGACTACAGATCAGAACCCTTAATAGCATGGTTTGAAATTTAGGCAAAATTCAAAAGAAAAGAATAAAACCTGTCCTTCACCCTCACAAATAATCAGTGGCTAAAAGAAGTAGTATAATGCAGTAGGAATAAGCTGAACAAGTTATCAAAGGATTAGAAGGTAAATCCTTACTTTGTCCCTTTGTAACTACCTGACCTTGGAGGAATAGCTCTAAATCTCACTGTACCTTTCAGGACCTTGGTTCCTCATCTATAAAATGAACAGGTTGGAATAGATAGCCTTTGATGTTGCTTTCTTCTTTTAACTTGTGATCTCATGACCTTTTGATCTCCAGCACAACTTCCCATAAAAAAAAAAAAAAAAAAAAAAAAAGGAGATATGCCAAATACTTGGTCTCTGATACTCAGTTTCATTTAAAGGAATTTGCTAACACTAAACTAATTAGCCTGAGAGTTTGGAACTGTAATATTTGTATTGGAGGGGGGGAAGCCAAATTCAACTAAGTTTTTAAAAATAAAAAGCTTAATTCCATCCATCTTAGGTTCATATGTTGAATACCTGTAGATTATTTCATGGGCTGAATTTTGTTAATTTTCTGTGATTTATTGGTTGTGATAGGTTATGTATGGTCTGAATTTGTTATTAAGCTCAATTGTAAACTGCTTCCACAATGAATAACCTTTATAATCTCAGGAGAAACATCTAGTCATAGCTAATTTTGTTTTCTTCTATAGGCTAGCATGCATTTTAAAGTTTACCTTTTTAGAAAATACGGCAAATGAATTCACCCTTCCTAAATGAACATTATTATTATTTTTAATGCATATTTCCACACATCATTGTTGTGCGAGAAAAATCATATCTACAAGAAAGAAAAATCAGATAAAGAAATACAATGCAAGCAAACATCAATAGAGAGCATGAAAATGTTATGTTGTGGTCCACATTTCACATCCCTCTCTCTGGGTTTATATGGCTTTCTTCAGTGAACAATTGGAAGTGGTTTGAAACATTTCATTGTTGAAGAGAGCCATGTCCATCAGAATTGATCATCATATAGTATTGTTGTTGCTGTGTATAATGATCTCCTGGTTCTGCTCATTTTACTCAGCATCAGTTCATGCAAGTCTTTCCAGGCCTCTCTAAAATCATCTTGCTGGTCATTTCTTACAGAACAATAATATTCCATAATATTCATATACCATAATTTATTCAGCCATTCTCCAATTGAAGGACATCTATTCAATTTCTAGTTTCTAGCCACTACAAAAAGGGCTGCCACAAACATTCTTGCACATGTGGGTCCCTTTCCCTCCTCTAAGATCTCTTTGGGATATAGGCCCAGTAGAAACACTGCTGGGTCAAAGGGTATGCACAGTTTGATAACTTTTTGAGCATAGCTCCAAATTGCTCTCCAGAATGGCTGGATCCGTTCACAGTCCCACCAACAATGCATCAGTGTCCCAGTCTTCCCATATCCCCTCCAACATTCATCATTATCTTTTCCTGTCATTTTAGCCAATCTGACAGGTATGTAGTGGTACCGCAGGGTTGTCTTAATTTGCATTTCTCTGATCAATAGTGATTTGGAGCACCTTTTTATATGACTACAAATAGTTTTAATTTCATCCTCTGAAAATTGTCTGTTCATATCCTTTGACCATTTATCAATTGGAGAATGGCTTGAATTCTTATAAATATGAGACAATTCTTTATATATTTTAGAGATGAGACCTTTATCAGAACCCCTAAATGTAAAGATGATTTCCCAATTTATTGCTTCTCTCCTAATCTTGACTGCATTGGTTTTGTTTGTACAAAAACTTTTTAATTTAATATAGTCAAAATTATCTACCTGGTGATGAGCATTATTTGTTTAAAGCAATAGTCTCTCCTAAAGAATTGGGTAATTTTAAAGAATTGACATTTATAGATAATTTTGCATCTCATTTGAAACTCATCGATTTCTTTAGCTAGGACATACAGATATTACTATCATCAAAAGATGCTCTTAAGATCAAATGCAAACTTCTATTTATGGCATTTCAAACCCTTCCCATTCAGGCCCTGATCTGCCTTCCCAATTTTATTTTATATTACTCCTTGCCATGCACACATCAGTTGAGCCAAACTTGTTTTCTTGTTACTCCTCACAAAGGGCATTCTTTGCCTTTATACAATCTTTGAAGGCACATCTCATCATCTCATCTCTCTGTCTCTTCTCATCATCTTTATTTCTTAGTCTCATTTCCCTGAAAACAGTTTATTTGTCATGTTCTACAGAAAACCTTTCCTAATTCCCTCAATTAATGGTGATAATTCATATACCTACCAACTACCTGTGTAATTTTGGGTAAATCACTTAACTTCTGTTTGTCTCATTTTCTTCTTCTGTAAAAGGTGGAAAATAAGAGCATCTCAGCAGAGTTATGAGAATCAAATAATATATGTTTTATGTATTTACTATGTGGTGAAGTAAGTGCTATATAAATGTTTATTTCTTTTCTCCTTCCTTACCCACATAAATCTTGCCTCATATTTATTGTGTGTGCATGTGTTTGTATGCACATACACAAGGAGAAACACAAATATTGTCTCCTTACATAGAATGGTAACCTACTATTTTTGCATCATTTCAACATAGTACCTAGTGCTATTTAATGATTTTTTTTGATTGAACAATTGTTTGAAATTTTACAAATGAAGAAACAGACTCAGCTAGGTAAGAGAACTTGCTTAATGTCATAATAAGTGGTAAAACTAGTATTTGAGCAAAGATCTGAATACTATGCTTTTTTCCCATAATAATAGCTGACATTTGTCTAAATGTTTATATAAATTATCTCAATTGAGCATCACACTACTTCTATGACATAGATACTATTAGTTCATATTACTAACTCCAGAATTGGCCCTCATCACATAAGGCCAGAAACAGGATTTGAAATCACAACCTACTACACTATGTGGTTTCTCCTCAGAACTAGAAATTAATTTGAAATTGAATAAAAAATATAAGCATAGAGAAGCATAAAATATGTTCATTTAAGGATATTTCTCATATTCTCTCTCTGTGCATTATCTCATAAGAGTTATTTTACAAATAGTTGTGTTTCCTCTGAACCTTCCTTTTGTGTATAAAATTCCTGTATAGAATAAAATCATATTTGTGTGTATATATATATATACATATTACATATATACATTATTATATACATATTTATTTCTATACATGCCTATACAGAAATAAAATAGTATAGATTCCAAGGGCAAAAACTTTCTAGGCCCTGATTCCATTACTAAATGGATCACATAGTTGGGAAAATTTGGAAAGATTTTTTGTTTTTGTTTTTGATTGTTTCTTTATACTGGGTACTTGGGAGATTTTTTTTTTTTAGTTTGTTTGTTTCCCCTCATCTGTAATTCTGATGTATAGTTCTGATGGTGAAGGCTTAATTTTTTCCCCTAAATGCCAATGCTTTTGTGCCAACACTGATTTATAGTACTTGCAGAGAAAGCCCTCCAAAATATCTAAAATTGATTTTTCACCACAGTGTTCCCAGACTGGAGAGAACTTGTAGTCTTGTGCTTTGAAAGGAAAATAGTTTGGTGAGTGAATGACAGCTAGTAGTTAGCAAAGAATTCTTGTGGCTCAAAGTATTGATGAGGAACTGTTAGTCTGAAATATTGTTCACAAGATATGTTGCTAGAGAGACCTTCTCCTTATGATTGTTGCCTCTTAGATCTCAATGGCTAATGTATCCTGAAATGCCCAGGAATTAGAATTCAGCATTTTGTCAATTTCTGCTTCGGACACTTTGTTTTCCTATTTGTGATCAAACAAGAAACAGATGTCTCCTTTTTTAGTTGTCTCTTTATGACACCTGCAAGGGACATAAAGCCATTTAATCTAATAACAAAACTGTTAGAAATGATGGTAAACAGATGCAGTGATGTATTTATATAGTGGAAGCTCTGCAAATGCTTTCCTTCATGGCAGTTTGATTGTCTGGCTCTGAACATTTACAGAGTCCACCTCAAAATGCATCTGTATCCTTCTGGATGCATTGTGGGGGAGTTATCATTACATTAGACTTAGACTCATAGATCTTATTTTAGTTTTTTTTTTTTTAAACAAAGGAATTCTCTTAATTCTTTTGCATTTTAATTTTCATATTCCCTTCCCTACTCATGAGAAGACAAGAAAAAGAAAACATATTACAGACACACACATATTCATGCAAAATATATTTCCATATTAACTATATCCAAAAATAAAGGAAAGAAAAAATTATTGTCTCTACTCTGAAGTTCTTCAGTTATCCATTTGGTGGTGATTAGCATGTTTCATTGATGCACAGACTTCAAGAACTAAAAGGGATCTTATTGATTATCTATGCAATCCAGATAAGAACCCAAACCCACAGAAGTGAAGGAACCGTCCATTACTACTAACACAACAAATGGCAGAATTGGGCTTTATAATAAACTATCTCATTTCAAGCCAAGTATTCCTTTAAGAAACATTTTCAAAAATCTTGAACATAACATCATATTTTTCTCAGTGTGTTAGTTTGAATGAGCTAACTTTTTTCCTCTTTTGAAAAATTCTTTGCTATAAAAATGTTTCTCTGTGAGAAGGAGGGAAGAAGTATACACTGAATGATGTTTAAGAGCAGAAAATCCCATTATGTAGTGGTTGCAGAAGATACTCAAAGCTTCTTGTATCATTTGTCATTTATGGAGAATAGACTATGTCTAGAGGACTCATTTTCCCCAAATAAGACATTTAAGATGTAGGACACCTTTGGCTAATTCTCATTTATTTTTCTGGCCAAAATATATGTTGCAATAAACTTTTCCTCAGTGTTTATTTCAGCCATTGTTCTAAGGGCTAGTGATACAAATCAGTCAACAAGAATTTCTTAAAAAGTATCTATTATGTGCTAGTTACTGTGTTCAGTGCTAGAGATACAAAGAATGAAACAACTAATAGGCACTGAGGAGCTTTCATTCTGATGGAGAAGATAATAAATAAATATATGTTCATGCTAACTAAATAGGGTTCTAGGTCTAGAGTCAGGAAAAATCATTTTCCTGAATTCAAGTTTGGCTTCAGGCACTAACTAGCTATGTGATTCTGAACAAGTCATTTAACTCTGTTTCCTCAGTTTCTTCATCTGTAAAATGATCTGGAGTAGGAACTGGCAAACCACTCCATTATATTTTCCAAGGAATTCCCAAATAGGATCACAGAGTCAGTACTGAAAATAACTGACCTTGAACTTACCATCTTTCTCCCCTAAGTCTATTCCTCCTCCAGATTTCTCTATTCAATGACATTTTGCTCTAACTCCCCTTCCAAGTCCAATCTGTTGCCAAATCTGATTTTCTTCAATCTTATATCTCATTGATATTTTTTTTTCCTATATCTGTTCACTCCTTGCCACATATATAGCCACTGTGGTTTAGATCTTTAATTTCCTCTCTGTTGAACTCTCTATAAATATCCTTAACTTGTTTCCTTGCCTTTTGCCTTTATTCTGGCACATCATCTCTTATACAGCTACTAAAATAATCTTCCTAAATTCAGATTGTAGCATGTCATTCTGCTGCTCAGAAATTCCCAATGATTTCCTATTGCATATAGCATCAAATACTTATGGACATTTAAGGACCTTTAGTTGCTATCATTCACTCCATCTACATTCTGGTCAAACTGAGCTTAAAGCTTTTCCTTGAACTCAGTTTGTACTTCCCCATCTCTCTGCATTTAATATTGGCCATTTTCTATACCTGGAATATATTCCTAAAAACAAATAAACAAAAAACAATCTTTTCTTTTTTTATTTACTCTACTATTCCTGACATAGTCATCTCCTGTTATTCACCACTGAATGCCTAGAAAGAATAAAAAACTCATTGCAGCCACTTCCCATAATCCCACTGAATTCTTTACTCCTTTCAGATGGCACTGGCACTGGCAATATTACTCTACTGAAACTACTTTCTGTCAAAGGTTACTAATAGCTATTTTTATGACTCAATCAAAGGACTAGTCTCCCATCTTCTCATCCTTTCAGTACCATTCAATATGATTATTTCTGTTTCCTTACTATTATCTCCCTCTTGACATCCATGACTATTTTCTCCTGAGTCTTCTATCTGTGACCTCGTGATATTTTCTGTAATGGTAATAACTGACATTTGCAGAATGCTTTAGAATATACAAAGTATCTTTTAATGTAATAAGGAATAGTAAGTGGCCTTTGAGGGTCCAGCCCTGGCCTAATTGAACAGTGTCTCCATATATACATACATACACACATATATACATATATGTATATATACACATATATACATACATATATACACACAATGCACATGTATAGAGAGATGTAGATTATATGTAGATAGATATAGACATATATATACACACATATAATTCCATTTAAGTCCCATAATAATGTTATTTAGAAGCTACTACAGGCTTAACTTAATTGTATTGAAATGTTAGAATTCATAAATAAAGAAAAAAATCCTCATTTCAGAAATGCTATTAAAGACATAGGACATTTGGAAACTGAGCAATTATTTGCATATGATTCCTTGTATAGGTATACTAAGAACAGCCCAAACACAGGGAGCCCAAGTAGTCTATTAGTTTAAAAGCCACTTCATCACAGGAGAATGGTTTCTTGTACTCTGCACAGATAGATGGATGGCACAATGGCTAGGATTCCAGACCTGGAGTCAGGAAAACTCTTCTTGAATTCAACTCTGGCTTCAGACACAAACTAGATGTGTGACCTAAGGCAAGTCATTTAAGTTTCCTCATTTATAAAATAGCTGGAGAAGGGAATGGCAAACCACACCTGTTTCTTTGCCATGAAAATCCCAAATGGGGTCACAGAGTCAAATATGACTGAAAATGATTGAAGAATAAGTTCTCGCATTCAAAGGCCAAATATTTCTCAATAAATAATTTCTAAGAATCAGAGCAGTTTTAGGATGAAGCCATAATTTCCCTCCTTTTTCTTCTGGATTCCCACTCCTCTTCAGGGATCTTAATTTGATAAATGGAGTAGATAGACTTGGATTTGATTTGATAGACTTGGAGTGAAAACAAACTGGATTCAAATTCCCACCTTTGTCACTTATTTGCTCTTTAGCCACAGGCAATCACTTAAACACTCTGAGCCTCAACATCCTTATCTTTAAAAGGGGGATAATAGCCAACCATTCTGGAGAGCAATTTGGAGCTATGCTCAGAAAGTTGTCAAACTGTGCATACCTTTTGACCCAGCAGTGTTTCTACTGGGCCTATATCCCAAAGAGATCTTAGAGGAGGGAAAGGGACCCATATGTGCAAGAATGTTTGTGGCAGCCCTTTTTATCGTGGCTAGAAACTGGAAACTGAAGGGATGCCCATCAATTGGAGAGTGTGGCTGAATAAATTATGGTACATGAATGTTATGGAATATTATTGCTCTGTAAGAAATGACCAGCAGGACGATTTCAGAGAGGCCTGGAGAGACTTGCATGAACTGATGCTGAGTGAAATGAGCAGAACCAGGAGATCATCATACACAGCAACAACAGTATTACATGATGATCAATTCTGATGGACATGGCTCTCTGCAACAAAGAATTGTTTCAAATTAGTTCCAATTGTTCACTGAAAAAAATCATATACACCCAGAGAGAGGGATATGAAATATGGACCACAACGTAACATTTTCGTGATCTCTATTGATATTTGCTTGCATTGTGTTGCCTTTCTCTGATTTTCTTTTTTTTCTTGTAGAAAGGATTTTTCTTGCATAACTTGTCAAGCATTTCAACATTATTAACATGTAGTGGACTTCCTGCCATCTAGGGGAGGGGAGGTGACTGGGGGTAAAATTTGTAATGGAAAGCTTTGTAAAGATCAATGCTGGGGAACAACCCATACATATGTTATACAAATAAAAAGCTTTAATAAAAAAAAAAAGAAAAAAAAAAGGGGGCGATAATAGTATCTCCTTGTACCTGCCTCATTTGCATGCTGTAAAGCTCAAATAGCATAATGCTTGTAAAGTGCTGGCACACTTTGCTAAGGCAGAGCTGACCTGCTGTGAAATTGGCTCACCACAAATGGGATTGATCCTTTGCCATCTGGTAAACCAGTCGGCATAAATGCAGGATCTGGCATTCCCACACAAGGGCATAGTGGTTAACATCTTGATCCTTTGCCATTCTGTGGCAGAACTGTGAGGTAAGGAAACGGGAAACAGACATAAATGCCATAGAAAGATTATGGGCATATGGCTTTTTTTTAAGCAATAACTATCTTTCTCTTGATCAAGTAGCAATCTGTGCTATTCAATAAGGGAAGCCCAAACATATAGTTTTATTGATTTTTGGCCAATGACATTTGAACTTCTGTAGAGTCAACTTCCCAAATAACACATGTCAATGACACTACCTTTGCTAAATTATTATTTTAAAGAGTTTTTTTCTATAGTATTTTTGTGCCTCTTTGACCCAACATAACTCTCTTTGTAGTTTTCATGCTTAGCTCTTATTTTTTTCCCAATTTTTTTTTACTATTTTTTTAAAAATGATCTTTTCTTCTTTTTAAAAGCTTTTTTCTTTATGTCTTGGGAATTTTTTGTGGGCTTGTGTAAAATCTGCATTTTCTTTGAGGCTTTGTAGATATTTTGACATCATTGCCTTCTGAGTTTGTATCTTGAGTTTTTTATGGGCAGCCTTTTTTTCCTGTTTGCTCATTTTTCTTGCTTATTTTATTATTATTATTATTTTTTACTTTGGATTTTGTTAGAGTTGGGTGCTACTCACTCTTAGGGTCTTTGGAAATGTAGAACCTGAACTTCTGTCTTTAATATTCTTCTACTGTTTTCTCAGTTCACAGAGTACTTTTAAATTTTTGGTGTTTCTAACATGATGTGATTTGGGAATAGGTCTGCTCATTCATTCTCCTGTTCCATTCTCTGATTCTTAGATAAGTGGAGCCCATCAGCTGCTTTGTGATCATGACCATTCCTCCCTGCCTTATAACTGTTCCCCAGAACTCAATAATAGGTAAAAAGCTGTTCAGTGGCACCCAGTCTTGTGCCCAACACTGTCCCCTGGGATCTCTTTTTATCCATGTGTTCACATCTTTTAATCACCTGGGAAATGGCTTGTTCCTGGCTGTGGCTGCCACTGCCAAGCCAAGTGCTACCATCACTGCTAACTCAATGAACTCTTACGCACCCCCAGATCTGTAGAACTTTTTAAATGTCTTTCTAAGCTTCTGTAGACTGGAAAAATGACTTACTGTTACTTTTTGTTGACTTTCTTGCTCACAATTCAGTTGGTGTATCTTTTTTTAATGTTATTAAAGAGAGAAAAGGTTGGGAGAACTGGACAAAAATGGCAACTTTATTCTATTATCTTAGCTCTGTTATCCTGGGACATTTGAAAAAGAGGAGAAGATGTTTATAGAGATGGGCTTAATGGATTATTTCCCTGCTTTCATGTATTTATAATTTCAGAATCTTAATTTTATATTGTATGATATGTCTTCACATTAAGTAAAGGGAGAAGTTACATAATTATCTGATTCATATATATTGCATTGATAGCTAATCAAAGCAAAAAGAAAATAAAATTCAAATATTTTTAAACTCTTCTTCAGAGTGCAGACAATTCAGAACTTACAGGCAAAATCTCTATCCTTTTAAAATTTCCTTATTATTTTCTTGTAAGTACTGAATTCATTATAGATATTAATTTCTTTTGTTCTGTTGTTGTTTTATTCTATTGGATAGCCAATATATCTCTGACAATATTAGTAATTAAGAGTTCCCTAACTTGGTGAAATCAGTGGACCACATGAAAAACAAATAAACAAATATCTAAGTATTTAGGGAGCATGCCCATTATAACATAATAGAATGCTAGGCTGACTTAAAATTTGCACTATATGGTGAAGACAATATATCTAAGCCATTTTTTTTACTTATTTGTATAATACATAAAGAAAAAAATTAAACAAACACTTATCTTTAAAGTACAAAAAGATTTTTAAAAAGTACTTGTAAGGGGAAAAGAATTTGAAGCCTTCAAATGCTATAGAAAAATGGAAATATATTTTGTTTGTCATTATTATAAATTCATGTTGTTATCTGAGATCATATGGTTTCCTTCAATCTATTCTTCACAGATCTCCAAATATAATCTTTCTAAAGCACAAATATATGATATCAGTCCCCTGCTCAATACATTTCAGTGGTTCCCTATTGCCTCTAGGAAAAAACATACAATTTTGTAGCTTATATATAAAGCCTTTCAAAATCTGCCTCCAGGAAAATTTTTCAGGCTTATTAAACATTATGTACCTTTAAGTATAAACACTAAAGTCATGTTAACTTATGTCCTGTGGCCCAAATTATAAACCTCCATGGTTTCTTGCTGGCTAGTCCTATACTTGTGATGAAATTCATTCTCATCTCCTCTTCTCTCCTTACAACTTCTGACTTTTGTCTAGATGTGCCATCTCCTTCAGGAAGTCTTTGCAAATTCCTTTAGTTGCTAGTACTTTGCAATAATCTATATTATTTTCTATTTTCAGATTATATCATACTCCTCATCTCAGTGGAATATGAATCTCTCAGTCTCTCAACTATATTGACTGTTTTCCTTTTTTGTCTTTGTATTTACCAACACTTAACTCAGTGTCTTGTTTTTCTTTTAGGGGCTTAATGATACTTGTTGGGTTAAATTCTGCAATTGTTTATAGGTTTGGAATTCTTCCTTTCATTTGGTACTAATAGAGATGTGCACCCATTCTGTGACTTTTTACCACATAGAATTGTTTGGAGCACTCAGAGGTTGTGAATTCCCCAGGATTTCATAGAAGGGGGATGTGTTAGAAGTGGGATTTGAATCCAGATTGTCCTGTCTCCAAAGTCAGGTCTCCACCCATTATTCCATACTACTTATATTTGAAAAAAACCTAAATTTTAATTTTAATGGCCACTTCTCTCACTGAGATTTTCCAATACCATGGCCAAACTTATGGCTAACCTTGAAAACATGTGTCAACCATTTTATTTACCCCACTTATGTTTTCTGAAGCTAAGCAGTGAACATCTGCATAATTTGAGAGAAACTCCCATGAGTCTGTTTTAAATGATTAAAACTTTGAGATACTTTGTGACTTTGAGAGTGACTTTGAGATACAGATCCATTCTCTATAGAGACTCAGGAATGTGTGAATGAAAGGCTGAGCTTTTAGTATCAGAGTTAAAACTTAAAAGTCAATACCAATATGGTAATGTGCAGGGATATAAGAAAATGAAGAACAGGCTGACTGACTTTGAACTTGGGCTCCCAAATCTGTATCTGACGCTATTTGTCAAATCTCTCTTTGAACCTCATTCTTCTTTTTCATTTATAAAATAGATATAATTATCCATAAATGTTTGACTGAATGATTATAAGGATTAAAAGATTTCCATAAACATGAGTAAAAAATGGAGCTGCGATCTTCCTTAGGGCAGTTATCATGACTTATGTAAACTACCTGTCCCCATGTGCCTGAATGAGTGTTTTGCACAGATGTACTGTCATTAAAGTTCAAAGATAAAGTACTGTTGGGATGCCTTGGAAGCATATTATTTCTTAGACTATTTTTCAATCTAATTCTTCAAAAACATCATGTGGAAATTGGTGACTGGGAGAACCACATAGGTTTTTGAAAGAAATGATCGAAGCCTTGAGTTTAATGCCCATGTGTTAACAATTTTGTTTCTCATAATGGACATTAGTTTGTTGCCTTGTGTTATTAAAACATAAATCTAGCTGGGAGGGCAGATGGTTACCTAATATATGTAGGCTTTATTTCTGAAAATGTATAATAGATATGTCACTATTTCTTCCTTCTCTCCTCTGTATCACGTAGTTGTCTGGTAGAAGAAATAAGAATATTTTTAAAATGTATTAAAGATATTTCCTCTCAAAGGATAAACTCTGGATAAAATGAGGAGGGAAATGAGTAATTCCCTTCCATTTCCCTTTTAGAGTCCCAACACTGTTAATTCTCCTTCCTCTTACTACCTTCTAAGGGAGAGGCACAATATGAAATCAAAAGATCTGGAATATCAGACTTCAGCACTTATTAGTTGTGTAATTATGAGCAGGTATTAACCTTATCCTTCACCATCTGTAAAATGGGCATAATAATATGAATGACCCATTAGATTGTTAGGTCCTTGAGGGCATAGACTATATTTTGCCTCTTTTCAAGTAAGTCCCCATCACATAACACAGTGCCTAGCAAATAGTAGACAACTGATAATTTATTGATTGATTGATGCCTTCCCTTGTGGGGGTATTATGAGGAAAGTACATTATCCTTTATAAAAACACTATAAAAATGTGAAGTATTATATAGTATCATGTAGAGGCAGTTAAATGATGCAATGGTTAGAGCCTTGGTTCTGTGTTCAAACCCATCTTTAGATATTTATGTTAGCTGTGCAACTCTGGGCAAATGAATTAACTTTTGCCTGCCTCAGTTTTTTTCATGTGCAAAATGGAGATAGATAATAACACATTTCCCAAGGTTTTTGTGAGGATCAATTCTGATAACATTGGCAAAGTACCTGGCACAATATCTGACACATAGTAGGTACTTAGTACCTTTGCTTCCTTCTTTCCTTTTTTCCTTCGAGCCATTAAAATCTTTAGATCAAAAATCTTACTAGCTGCCACAGTTCCTTAATCCTGACTGTTGACTTGGCATCTTCCTTACTCCCTCACTTCTTTGTTCTTCCAATGCCTTCTGCCTGCCCACTCTCTGACACACTGTTGTTCCTGGTCCTTATTAAGAACTCTTATGGTGGCTTGTTTACCCACAATCCTGTCTGATATTTAGTATTAGGTTGCAATCACTTCAGAATGCATATGGATTTTTAGATTCTTTCTCTCTGTGCCTCTGGGTCTCTGTATCATTGTATCCCTGTGACTCTGTGTCTCTGTCTTTCTGTGTCTCTGTGTCTCGTTGTCTGTCTGTCCCTCTCTTGTATTAGACATGGGCCAACTTTCCCAACTCCAATTCCCCATCCTGTAATCATGACTCAGTAGCATATAATTTTATTTGCATTATTGGCTTGTCTGTTCAAAATTATCTCCCCCATCAGTCTGGGATTCCAACCATGATAATTCTTCTCTGGAGTTAATAGAATATCCTCAGTAGTCTTAGATAAAATTAATATTCTGCAACAGTAGCATATTAAATCATTAGAAAATGTGTTTTTCAAATTACTTAGACTTCATCCAACAGAAATTAGTATTTTTAGGGAATAGATAGTAAATTTTGATAATGGGTAAAGAGGAAGGAAGCAAAAAGGTAGGTACAGGGTGTATCAGGGCAAAATAGTCCTATGTGAGGTTCCACAGTGACAAAGACATAAAGAATTGAGACTTGTAGTGAGAAAAAAATATATAGCAGGGTAAGAAGAGATCAGTAAAAAAGGAAGACAAATGTCCCCAAGTTATATATGAATTATTGAGAAAAAAATTTCCTAAATCCTACCTGCCCTTGTCATGAGGCTGCTAGGTGGCTTTGTGTCAGGAAGTCAAGAATACCTGAGTTCAAATCCAGCTTCAGACACTTACTGTATGACCCTGAGCAAATCCCTTAATCACTCTCCTCTTAATTTATTGAAGAAGAAAATTGAAGAAGAAGGCAAACTATACCAGGGAGAAAATTCCATAGAAAGAATGGGATACAACTGAACAGAAATAAGAAAAAAATCCTTGTCATTTTGTCTGGATCAGGAAAAGTTTCTATAGAGTTAAAATAATGGAGAATAGAATTTTCTAGAGATTAGCATAACTAATAATCAACATCACAAATTATTTTTAATATATTTCTATATTTCAATGCTTTTCAGGCTTGTCATTTTAAAATACTTAGAATTCTATTATTATGCTTTAGTAACTGTACTATAAATAAAATCCTATTTTGATGCTTCATCAGTCACCAATCACCTTACTCTAAGCTATTCAAAATTATTTCTTAATGCTATCATATCCTGAGGAACAGAGGTCAAGTCATTTGCTCAAGGAGAAAGAATAAAACTGAATTTATAAGTGTTTAATTTTCTGACTAATCATTAGTCTTTAACACCTTTTTATTAAGGACTCTACACTCAAATTGGTTTAACATAAGAAAATATAGGGGAAAATGGAGACAAAAATTTTCCAACAGTCTCAATATTGGTTTTTGGTGGCCATTGTCAAAATATGGGGGCATTGGTACTGTGGAAAATGGGAAAAATGAGTAAGTATTGGAATGCACTAAGTTAAAGAAATAATAGAATATCAAAATGTATGCAAACAGATGGATATGGAGTTACCTCTTTGTTCTTTTGATTATTCCCTTATACTACTGTCCTAGAAGGAATTGCTACAACACTTGAAATTGAAGGCACCAGGCACTGAAAAGAAATAAACAACTTGGAGATTTATAATCCTATGAGCAAGTATATCTGATTATTTTTCAAAAGAAATCAAAAAGAATCATCTATGTTCTTTTCAAATCTCTTCCAGATTATAAACTCTGTGAGAGCAAAATTCACTCCTGATCATTTTTTGTATTCCCACAACTTTCCACATAGTAAGTAGCCTATAGCTGGTTAATTCAGTAGTTGTAATATAATACTAGAGAACACACCTATCTTGAATTCTGTGTTGGTCAGTTACTTACTTTAATTTTATTTTGGGACTAAAGACCATAGTGAGAACTCTAAAAGTAAAGCTTTTCCTAAAGGCAGACTTATGTTCATCCACATATTAAATACAGTTAGGAGGATGGAGTTGTGGATAGAAAACTGGGCTTGGAATCTGGAAGATTGATTAAATGCTAAAGTTGAGACAATAGATGGATCAGGAAGTATTTCAAGTAAAAGCATTTAATTGCTTAATTGGTGTTCTTAAGGAAATCAGGCATTCTAAGATGTGGAGAGAAAAATGGTGGCTTTCTAAGAATTGGGAGAAAGCCCATGCAAAAGCATAAAGACAGACTTTGGAAAATGTATGTGAGAAAAAGGAGAAATCATGAGAAGGGAAAAGTAGTCCAGGATAGAAATTCCAGGCTAGGCTTCCACTTTGTAGCTGCCAGTGTCAGTGAGATTGCCTCCTTGTCCCATTCCCAGAATCACCAAGGCCACATCACATTCCATTTTTCCTTTTAACTTAGACATATATTTGCCTGGGAGGGCATTTTAAGTGAGGAACAATTTATGTGAATTTTTATGTGTAATCCTTAGTAGTAGCTCCTTCATGTCTGTGATGGTTTTTAGGTGTTTCTCTTTGTTTTATTTCATTTGTTTGTTTTAAAAATTGTAATATCTTAGTTGAAGAAAAGTGAGAGAAATCTCTGTGGTAGGCTGTTGCCTTGTATTGATCATTGGACACGTGTTTTGTAGACAAGTAATTTAGTATTGAATATATTTTACAAAGTAAAAAGGCAAAAAAAAAGAAGTAAAAAGAGTCAAGAAGACTGTTTTACTGAGAAGCATGTTTTTGTTTTGGGGCTTTTTTGTGTCAGATGATAGAGAGTGTGTACTTGACATAATTATATGGAGCAGGTGGGCTTCATAGCAAGCACTTATTAACTTTGATGAAAGCAGTCTCAGGCTAGAAAAAGGCACTGTCAAGTTGAGTTCTAGAGGGGGAAAAAGTAATATTTAATAACTTACTTTGAAGTGCTTACTGATGTTCTGTCATCCCTCATTTATTTGCTATGGCAGATTAGAAAGACTATTATTATTTTAAACTTGTTTCTCAAGGAAGTTTGAAAGCCAGTTTTCTCCCCCCCCCCAGTTCTGTGATATATTCCTTTAAATGGTTACAATTATGCTTTGAGGCTCAAAAACTGATTTATTTATTTTTATTTCTGATTGCTCTAACCAATTTTGAGGTCATATTTAAAAGGGAAATCCTGAATCAAAGGCAACAGAATGTTGGGAAGTTATCTTTGGGAGCTTTATAAATAATTACAAAGAAATATTTTCAGCAAAAACATAGCAAGAATAGAAATATAAACATTCCCATAATACCTGGGATCTCATTCTACCCTTATACCCCATCTCTCCCTTGGGAAAGTGGACTCAGGCTTAAAGTAACATGCCCCATGATGTTCCCTTCCAAATATTACTGAACACTTGAATGATTTCCTAAATTTACTAGTTTATGTCTTTCAAGTCTTTATTTATGGGTTTCTGACTGGACTGAGCTAGATGCAACATATGGCATAGACACTGACTCTTAGACCTATGATAACCCACCATTCTGATCTTTAAGCCTTCAAATATTCATACTTTTGATCAGTACTCCTTCACCTAAAAGTAAGAATGATAGACACAAAAGATGAAGAAGAAGAAAAAGGAGAAGGAAGAAAAAAAGGAGGAAGAGGAGAAGATATTATCATAATTATTATAATAATAATTGTATAGTCATACAATCATGGACCAATATGTCCATGTAAAGAGCAAGGCACAAGGGTTCTCTAACTATATGGAGGTGACACTCCATGTAGTTGACACTATGCTACACTGAAGCCCAGAAGGGGAAAAAAAAAACACAGGCACAGGTTTTTGATGATTTTTTGTTTTTATTTTATGATAGTCATGCTATTTCTCTGGAAATGAGCTATTCTGATATCAGACTGACAGCAAGACTGGGATGAAGTGATGGCCAAACTGTTGCCTTTGTTATTCTTGCCTTTAAACTCTTTTTGAGATGAGAAGATGAATTTCAATCTCTCTCATACTCAATCCTTTTACTTTTGCCTCTAGAGAAGGTAGTAAATCCTGTTCTTTTAAGAAAGAATAGGAACAACAACAACAACAAAAAGAATTGCAGTTCCCTGAAATCAAAATGAGATATCCAATTTCCTTTCTTTGTATATAATCAAAGGGACATGGGAATAGTACCTGGCCAATAAACTGCCATTTTTCCAGTGACACATATGACACATAAGACACAGATGTACAATTGTGAGAAAATTCCTTGCATCAATCTTTGGGTGAGACTGAGATTCTGATCAGTATAACTTAGGTCTTTAGTTAATGGTCTCGAAACAACAGATAGTTGGCTCAGTGTCTCAGCCATGCAGGGCTAGATGGCTTATATTAATATTACTTTCTTTTTTTTCTGGTTATACATGTATATTCACTTTTTAAATATACACTTCTTTGTGAGTCATATTGAGAGAGAAAATCAGAACAAAAAGGAAAAAGCACAAGAGAAAAAAATAGAAAAAGTGCACATAGCATGTGTTGATTCTCATTCAATTTCCATCTTTCTCTTTCTGGATGCAGATGGTGTTTTCTATCCAAAGTTTATTGGGATTGCCTTTGATCATTGAACCACTGAGAAGAACCAAGTCTTTCATAGTTGATTATCCCAAAATTTTGCTGTTACTGTGTAATGTATTCCTACTTCTGCTTGTTTTGCTCAGCTTCAGTTTATATAAATCTTTCCAGGCCTTTCTAAAATAAGCTTGTTTATCATTTTTAAAGAACAATAATATTCCATTATTTTCATATACCATAACTTATTCAACCATTCCTCAGCTGATTGGCATCTACTCATTTTCCAATTCTTTGCTATCATAAAAAGAGCTGCTACATACATTTTGGCACATATGGGTCTTTTTTTCCCTCCTTTATGATTTCTTTGGGATATAGACCCAGTAGAGACACGTCTAGGTCAAAGGGTATGTACAGTTTTATAGCTCTTTGGACATAGTTCCAAATTGTTCCCCAGAAAGGTTAGCTCATTTCACAACCTCACCACCACTGCATTAGTGCATTCAGGATTAGATTGAAACAATGCAATAGGGTTTTCTTTTCATTGTATAAATGTTTTTCACAATAAAAAAATAATAGGAACAGGATAATCACAAGGCAAAAATAGGAATTTTTTCTCAGTACTTTTCTAAGTTGTTGTTTTATTTTATTTTATTTTTTTTTAAATTTTAAGTGAAGGCAGACATGTTCAGATCTTGATTTATGCTGTCACAACCACCATCCTTCTCTTTCCATTAGAACTAGATTTTTTTTCCTATATGTCCCTGAAACATCCTATGATTTAGAGGACCAATCCAATCAATCAATATTTGTTTAGTGTTTCCCAAGTGCCAAATGTATATTGCTCTAGAATGAGATCGTGGGAATAGGGGATAGATTGCTATGGCAATTTCTTTGCCTTAAGTTTCAGAGAGTAGTATCATCTATGCTGTTTTCATTTTGAAATACTAAAAACTTTTTTCACTTAATAGTATTTTTTTTTCTGTGAAGATAGTTTTCAACATTCATTTTTGTAACATTTTGAGTTACAAATTTTTCTTCCTCCCTCCTTCTCTTCTCCTCTCCCTCCCAGAAAGCAATGTGAAAAAAGTTATGAATGTACAATCTTGTTCTATATTAGCCATGTTGTGAAAGAAAAATCAGAAGAAGTAAAACCATGAGAGGAAAAAATAAAGCCAAAAGAAAATGAAAATAGTATGCTTTGATCTGCATTCAGTCTTAGAGTTCTTTCTCTGGATGTGGATGGCATTTTCCACCATGTCTGTTGGAACTGTCTTGGACTACTGTATTGCTGAAAAGAACTAAGTATTATAGTTGATCACTGCACAATGTGGTTCTTATTGTGTACATTTTTCTTCTGGTCTTGCTCACTTTACTCAGCATCAGTTCATGTAAATCTTTCCAGATTTTCTCAAATCTATCTGCTCATCCTTCCTTATAGAACATAAGTATTAAAATGGAATATTTTCAACACTCAACATAGTGGTGATTCCAAAAACCACTAGTTCTACCCCCAAATCCACCCAAACTTGACAAATGTTTTAATGTATGTCTTGGTCAAAAGAAAAGCAATGAAGATCTCCTCATCTTACTTTCTAAGGGAAGCCCAGTAATTCTTTGAAAACTCAAGGTCTGGACCTAATTTTGATTTACAAAACTTTAGAGACAGAATTGAGAATTGTGACTTTCAGGTAATAGACTGAAAGCAGAAACAAATAAAAGATTGTCTCATTGTTATGCACTAGAGAAAAACTTTGGGAATACATCAAATAGAGAAAAATTCTATTATATAAGCTAAAGGAGATCCATAGAAATCTCCCCCCAAATGAAAAGTTATTAAATAATAAGGGAGGGAAACACTAAATACGACCCAGGATATCAATCCTGGTTAGCTCACTCATTAATACAGAAATACTCTAGATCTGAGCAGAGCTGTTTCTTCTTCCCTTGATATCAATTAGCAGAATGTTCAGGCTGCATGCATGAGTTTGTATTGCAGTGTGTATTGTTTCTAATGCAGTGTTGGCTTTGAATCCTGCGTGAGGGCTAGGGTTGGGGGTAGAAAGAGATTGCTGGTGAATTACCATAGCAACATAACAGAAACTCCATAACAGAAGCAAAGTGATATAAAGAATTTCTCTACCCCCCCCCAACCCCACCCCCTGGTAAAGTTTGGAAGGAGCATAAAAATGTATAGTTATCAGCAAAGTGCAGACAGTTTGTGTAATTCAGCAGCCACTTAATTTAATTCATGGATGCCTATGGCTCAGGAAGAGCAGGACATCCCCTCTTTTTCCCTCAGCCTACAATTTAAGATTGAAATTGCCTTAGCCTGTAGAATAATTGATAAGGGCTTAGGCATCCAGGTGACAAAAATGAAGATGGGGGTGGATCTTGTGTGCACAGCATGATGGTTTGGTTCCTTAAATAGTTTTGCTGATGTCCTAATGATGTGATCCGGTGCTTACCTAGACAGAGACACAGAAGGGTGTGCTTTGTTCATCTATCTATCTGTACTGCAAGAGAAAATCATCTTAACAAGCACAAAGTCTATTCAAAAAATGCATGTCAACAGCCAGATCTAGAACTGTATTTGCTTCTAGATTGCTTATGTACCTGCCAGCTCAGTCATTCTACTGAGTTTTGTTATCATCAACATTTCAGATTGTCAGTTGGCAACTGACATTAATTCCCAGCTTTCTCTCTCTTTCTCTGATACGGTGACAAGTACCAAGTTGGAGAATGTGTCAGAATGTATAGATTTTCTGAGGTAGGAACATATTAATGTCAGTTTGTTATTTAAAAAAAAAAAAAAAAAGCAACTCTCCCAGAGAAGACTTGAGAAGACTTCCTTTTCTTGATGAGCATCAATTTCTATGAAAAGATAGTAGAATCTTGGACCCAACCTCACTTGGTATCTATTCTAAACACATATACCTAGTCCTAGTTTCAGCTTAATGCCTTTATTAGAAGATTAGTGTTAAATTAAAAAGGCACACAAACACACATAAATCTAATTGTAGCTGAACTTCTCTCTGCCCTCTCCTTCCCTCTCTTAGGTCTTCTCCTTTTCTCTGCCCTCTCTCTCCCACTTTTCTTTTCTATTCTCTCTGCTCCTCCTTTTCTTTGCAAAAAGACCTAAGTACCATTCCAAGCTTAAGCAATCTCTTATTATTCTCTTGCTCTCCACTGTTGCCTTGTCTTATGGTTTCAAAAATGGTCCATTCTCTTCCATTTTGGAGGGGACAAACTTTACTCATTATTTTATTCTCTATTAATAATGTGGGGTTTGGCACCAAAAGTTGGGGTTTGGTCATGTGAAGAATTTATAATGGCCATTCTCTTCGGCAAAAGGTAGATTTATTTAGCGAAGAGGTTATAGACAGAATGAAGGAATACAATATCATTGGGAATAGTAAATATGAAATAGAGTGGGAGAGCATATAAAAGACAAGTTCCTCAGTGGAACTCACAATTAACCTGGAGAAAGGGAGCTCCCTGTGAAATTGGGGCATGCTCTTAGCTGACATGCTAACTTCTGAAAGGGAATTATTCCCCTAAAATAGTTAGCTGTAAGGAGAAGAAATGGGGTTGAAAAGCATGGTGAAGTTAGAGGAAATAGCATGTGGCATTGGAGAAGGGGAAAGACACCATGAGGCAGAATATCTGCGTTGGTGAACTTACTCAAAAGAAGGCAGTAGCCATGGAAAGGCCCATAAGTAGATTTTATAGGGAAAATTTAACTTCAGGAACATGATGGATTTCTGACAGAACATGGCAAGGTGAGACTGCTAAAGACTTCTACAAAGGTTTCAAGTGGGTTTCAGGTGTTTGACATAACTTGGATTTCTGACTGGTGAACCTGCCCAGAGGGTGAAACCATGGAACTAAACTGATCTCTGTCAGAGCCTTCTCCCTGCCTGCCTCAGGGATCATTTCCTCTGCTAACCATACTAAACACTGAAGACCTAATCACTGCCACATTTCTCATATTCTAACTTCTCAATGAGTATTCTTTAACTGAAATCTCCATTTTCTCACCACAGTCTCAGATTCAACCTTTGATTTCTATCATTACCACTCTGCCACAATTAGATCCTTAAATATCAATGATCTTCTTAATATACAGTGCTCTCTGTCTGTCTGTCTGTGTCTCTCTGTCTCTCTCCCTCCCTCCTTTCCTCTTTCCTTCCCTCCCTTTCCCTTCACCTTAATTGTCTTTAACTTTGATATATGGTACCAAGTAATCATGACTACTCATTTCTTGAAAAATCCTTTCCATCTTCAGATCTCACTCACTGTCCTGTTCATTTCCTTTCTTCTTGGTGAATCCTATTTTACCTCTTTTCTGGGTTGGGCCTGCCTCAGGCTACTCTTGTGGTATTTTAAATTTAATTGAAACAAAATGAGTCACTCTGTGGTCTCTTTAACTCCACTTGCACATTTTAATGATATTCTAATATTTCCTTATCCCAATAGAAACCATTCATCTGAACTTTTAAATAAATTAGGATTTCTCCCTGGGTCAGAAAACTGGCAGGATAAGTCCAGGTCATATGTGACTAGATTTCCCAATCAACATCTTGCCCGGACTATTTAATAGCATTGTTGCTTTTCTGTAAGTGATTTATTCTGGTTCATTCATAGTTGATTGAGTTCCTCAGCTGGCTCTTAAAGAAAGGCAATTAAATTTTGTTTCTACTTATATTCCTTTCCAACCAGTGGATAGTGGAATAGGAAAAGGTTTATGGACCTTAAAGAATGCATTTATCCTCATTCCTCTACTGTCTCTCTTGGTCTCTCTCTCTCTTTGTTTCTTTTCCTATGGAGATAGATGCCTCTGGATATATATTAGAGTAACATTTAATCAACATTTGTCAGAAGAGGAAAGCTTAGACTCTAAGGCCATGTATCTCCCAGAACTATATTGTTTCCATTAATTGGCATTATTGGAAAGGAACTCTCCAAATAACTCCCCTGAGTCTTTGAATGACCTGTCTTCAGTCCTTAATGGTAATAACAGAGAGAAAAGGTGTGATTTCCATGGTGGTGGTACCATTGAAACTCTGAAGCTCTATTTGGTTTTCTTTCCAGGGAAAGGGGAGTCTAAAAGCACTTCCTCAGATTATCAGCTTGCTGAACTGCATTTTATTAGATTCACCCTTGTGGTATTGTTGACCATCCCATAAATGTTGTAATACAAGCATAGCAACAGGGCAGGAGATTTACAAAGACAATGGGAACCAAAGAAATAAGATGGTTGTTTCTCGGCTTACCTTTCTTATAAATCAGGATGCCAGCAAAACACATATGACAGAAGAGAGAAGAAAAAATCCAGGCTACTGGATGATTATATTTGCATTTCTCCTTTATCTACAAGATTTTATCTGGGTACATTATTCATAACAGAAAAATCCCCCAAAACCACAAGATTTGCCTAAATACAGCATTAAAAGCAATTACTCTTTCTTGTGTACGTAACTTTACCAGAATACCATCATCATGTTAGTATCACTGGTATGATCCCTTGCAAGTCTTCTTAAACTTCTTTTTCTATCTCCTAACTCCAATAGATCAACTGAATTACCATATTCAGAGCAACTCTTACCCTAATTTTTTTTTAATTAAAACTTTTTATTTGCAAAACATATGTATGGGTAATTCTTCAACATTAACCCTTACAAAGCTTTCTGTTACAAAATTTTCCCCACTACTCCCCACCCCTCCCCTAGATGGCAGGATATCCACTACATGTTAATTATGTTAAAATACTTGACAAATCGAATATATGTATACATATTTCCACGCATCATTTTTGTGCAAGAAAAATTGTATCTACAAGAAAGAAAAATCAGAAAAAGGAAACACAATGTAAGCAAACATTCCCTAAAATTTTTTCAAACCCCTACTCTTCATAGAGAATTTAATTAGCATGGTTCTACATTCCTCTGATGAGATTTCCAGGATCGAATAGGCCATGGAGGTTTCCAATCTTTCCAATTTTATTATTTCTTTTTTGCTTATAGAATAAAATAAATGGGGCAACAACAACCAACTTATCAACTCCCTCATAAGTATATTTTAGCACAAGATATTGTGGTAGATACTAGTAATATAAACTGTTTAGTTTAAACTATCCAAGATTTTACTTTCTATTTGAACAATGGGGTAAGAGATAGAACAAGTATTGCTGCCTTTTCTTGGGCATGTTTGAAGAGAAAAATTATCTGAGATACTTAGTTTTTACTTAAAATTTGCTTAACTAATTGTCAAAGACTATCTTTCCCCCCCCCCATCAATAGAAACACTAAATTTGTAAGAACAATAACAAAAGTATTCCTTATTTCAAAGAATGATGTAAACATTATTCTTGTTTTCTAACATAGAAAAATGGCCACCTGGTGCTGGATAGAACTAGAGAAATAAAAGGGATAAAGAAAGTGGAATAAGAAGGACTCATTCAGTTTAAAATGATCCTATACAAACAAAAAAGAGCAAGTTCCTGGAATACCAAAGCTGAGGAGATTTGAGCACATGGCCCATCATCTAAGAATGTCTTTTGTGGAAAACAATTCTTCCCATTAAAGTTAACTACAAAGGTTCTATAATTTAAAAGTCTGGTTTGACTTTTACAAGAATGGGGTCAGGAGGGAGGGCCCAGGGAAGGTGAGTCATAACAATATAGGAATCTACAAATAACACTCCCCAGATGGATATGTTTCGAAGTTTGTATTTGTTAGGAAACCACCACCAACAGTATTCTATTCCCAAAGGTACAGAGCCATTAAAATAAAAATTTATGACTCAGGGAACTTATTATATTTCTGATTTTCTTTATTTCGTTGTGCAACTAAAAATCCTGCATAACTATGTTTCTATTACTTAATCTTGTTTTTATTGTCCTCCTCCTTTCTAACCTCATCATTGGTGTCCCATACAATATCTAATTCCTTTGGAAATACTTGGCTGAAAACATCATATAGTCCTAGCAACTTATTCATACAGTTATAATTCCTTATTAATGAATTAGTGAATGCTCTGCTTTCTTTGCAGTACATTATTATTTTCAAAAAGGAATCACTGCAGTCATCTTAAATGTTATTCTGCCACTCAAGCTCCTGCTGCTTATAATAAACATTGTAATCCAAGAATGCCCTCAGGACCAAACCTTTGAAATCTTTTCAGAGTTATTTGAAGCTTGAGAAAGTTTAGCATATATGTCACATTCTTAGTGTAGAACATCAATTTAACCCTCAGTTGCCTCATGTGAAATATTTTTATGAATCAGCCCAAACAATTTGATTTCCCAGGACATCAAAGAATCTTGTACAATGCCCTATTCAGTGTTTGTAGGGTCAGCTATTGTATCATTTCCAATAATGAATAGAACTTTATGTTAAAATATTCAAGTCTTATTTGATTAAGCAATATATTCCTTTCAAAAGCTTTACTTCCCTGTCAATGATTGAGACTGGTAATTTTCCACATTAAAATATCATCTTACAGCTCTTTCTTCTCTATTCCATGAAATAAATATAACATCAAATATGACTGGAGAGACTTGAATCAACTGATCCTAAGTGAAATGAGTAAAACTAGGAGAACATTGTACACAATAACAACAAGATTATATGATGATCTATTCTGATGGAAGTGGCTTTTTTCAACAGCAAGGTGATTCAGGCTAGTTCCAATGGTCTTGTGATGAAGAGAGCCATCTGTATCCAGAGAAAGGACTGGGGGACTAAGTGTGGATCACAACGTAGTATTTTCACTTTTTTGTTGTTGTTTGCATTTTGTTTTCTTTCTCATTTTTTTTTTCCTTTTTGATCTGATTTTTTTTTTTTTTTTGTGCAGCGTGATAATTGTGGAAACATATATAGAAGAATTGCACATGTTTAACACATATTGGATTACTTGCTATCTAGGGAACAGGGCAGGAGCAAGGAAGGGGAAAATTTGGAACACAAGGTTTTGCAAAGGTAAATGTTGAAAATTATGCATATGTTTTGAAAATAAAAAGTTTTAATAAGGAAAAAATAATAAACCATAGTAATAGTGATTGCTATTGTTGAAACATTTTGATTGTGTCCAACTCTCCATGATTCAATTTAGAACTTTCTGGGCAAAGATACTGGGGTAGTTTTTCATTTCTTTCTCCAGCAGTTTTACAAATGAGGAACTGACACAAAGAAGTTTAAATGAATTTCTTAGGATCATACAGTCAATTAGTGTCTGGGTCTAAATTTGAATTCAGGTCAGACTTAATCCAGGATTGTCATTCCATCCACTCTACCACCCAATTGTTCCAGTGATAGTAATTATTGATTTATTTTACTGTTTATGTTTAACAGAATGTTTCCTATAAGTGATCTCACTTAATCTTTATAAAAATCCTTTAAGTAGGTTCTGGCTACAAGATTTTCATACCCCTTTTACAGCTGAGAAAACCAGCTCAGTGAGGTTAAGAAACATATTCTGGGTAATAGATAAAAGCGGGAACTGAATAACAATGATTCCTGATACTACTTACTGGGTTCTTTCTTTACATGATAATGCCTCCCTTTGAATTACAAGGTTAAATGGCAAATTAAAGTAAAATAAAGAGAATGATGACTAGACCAGTGATTTCCTTGGTCTTGGGAATTCCAGGATTAGCAAACAACTTCTCCAAACAAAATTTTCCCTTTCTTTTTACATCATAGCTTTAAAGAATTTCCAAGATGACTTGCCCAGAATCACACAGCATGCAAGAGGCAGGATTGGAACTTCAGTTTTCCTGAATCCAAGGCCAGTTCTTTATCTCTATCTGTAGGCTTCCTTGAATTAGTATTTTAATTCACAGAACTTTAGAATCAGAACAAAGCTAAAAGATGATTCCATTTAGCCTGCAGGCAAGAATACTGAGACCTTGAGTAATCAGAATGTCTTTGCTAAATTCAGACTGCTAAAAAGTATCCATTCCAAAGTTGAACCCAAGCTTCTTAACTCAAAGTCCAGGGAGCTTTATGCTGTGACCTGGTATTTCCTCCCTCTATTCTGACTCATAGAAAGTTTTTAAATAAGAGCATTGTAATGTGTTTTTTTTTTTTGTTTGTTTGTTTCTTTGGTTTTGTTTTGTTTTTTTCATTTTGAAACAGTAGCTGTTCCCAACTACCATGCAACTTTCTTTCCTTGTCTTCTCTTGCTCAGTGCATTCTTTACTCTGAACATTTCCTGCCCTAGTTACTTTCTCCCTGCTTTTCAAATTTATTACTGTAGTCAAAACAATGCAAAATGGTCTCTGAAAAGGGTATGTCATTGACTGCTTTATTGTTGCACTTAGTATCTCTGTCATTTAAAACTTCGTTTTCTGGTACCAGTGTCCTATATCTATAGTCTACAATATTGAAATGTATGGTCCTTGAGGTCAGGGACTAATTTTTTAATAGTTTTTTTATGCTAACTGTTTAGCACAGTCTGGCATTTAGTAGGTGCTTTTTAAAAAATCCTGTTCACTTTTCCCCTCTCTTATTGATATCAGAGACATTTGATTTTTTTTATCTTTATATCCCTAGTACTTTATAGTACCTTGTATATAGCATATGTTCAATAACATTTTTTGAAACAATTTTCTTAAAGATGCTAACATGCTTATTGATTTTTTATATTAACAGAGGTATTTCATTTTTACATTATTTCTTCCTTTTTATTATTTTCCTGTTATCACTAAATCTTCACATTTAGTCTTGATACATTGTTTTATGAACTCTATACTGTATACATATATACATATTGTATGTATATATTTCTACATATATACACAAATATATTTTTTCCTCCATTTCCTCTCTCACCTTCTTTTAGTCAATGATTTTCCTTGTTATGTTTTCACATTATAAGTCTTTTGCATTTCTTTTATTTGGGCAATTTATATTAGTTCTAGACTTCTCAGAGCAAGGCTTCTTGTCTGAGTACTCTGTAACATGTATATAACTGTTTAATTGATTTTTAAATATAATCATTTCATTCTACTGTGTTTACATAAGATTATGTCAATACATTTGTTGCCTTGTTCTCTTTAAGTTTAAAAGAAAGGGTCTGTGGAGTGTTTGCTTTGTTTTCACAGAGTGCTTAATCTATAAATATTGAAGACTACCAAATTATGGTCAGGAGGCAAATGAAAAAATTGAAATCTGTAGTGGGTACTTTGCCTCTGGATACTTTGAGAACAGAAAACATGGCTATCACATTCATGCTTAATATATAAAGGGTACCCCACTGAGTTGTTTAACAATTTTTTTTCCAATGTGGCCTTCTCTAACCAAAGTACACAGATAAAAAATCCAGTTTCATGCTTTCTTTAGCATAGAGTCCCTTGGGTACTAAAATTTCCTGCAATTGTATTTATTCAGTGAAGAAGTCCAACTAGAAAGGATATACCAAATATGACTGAGTACAAAAAATGCCAGTGAATCATTGAATCAGAATCCTAGATTTGAAAGGGGATTTTGAGGTCATCTCATCTAACTCTATCCAGATGCAAAAACTCTCTTAACAGCCTTCCTGATGGTGGTTATCTAGCCAATGCTAGAGCATTTCTCATGCTTCACCTTCTGTTTCATTGTTTCTTCCTTAGAGGGCCAGGCCAACAAATGTTTTCATCTCTCTCAAGGTTGCATTGCTCAGTAATCTTCACATGACTTTCTTTCCCTTCTCCATACATGCTCCTATTCTCTCCTCTCTTTTCCATTCCATTTTTTTGTATTATTCCCCCTGTAATAATAGCATAAAAATAATTATCATTTATGATAATTATATAATAAGCACTTGATAAAATCTTGTTGACTTACTGAATTAAAATGTAACTCATTTAAATGTAACCCAATTAAAATGTAACTATAGAGTCCTAGAGTTCTCTTATTTTATCTTTGCACTGTAGGACTTCTTAACCTGGTGCCTATGAACATAGATTGTTTTCTTATTATTGTTATTGTTCATGTTTTTATAATTACATGTCAATATAACCAGTTTCCATTTTAATTCCATATATTTTGTTGTATGTTAAAAAAAAATTCTAAGAAAAGGTATGTATGCTCCACCACAAAACCAAGGGGGTCCCTAACACAAAATAACATTGAGTCCCTGCTGTCTCCATAATATATCTAGCTTCTTCTCTCTGCAGTTTTTAATTCCTACTGTTGATTGATACTGGGCATGAAGTCAACCAAAACTCCAAGTCTCTTCCATATAGCTAATTTTTTTTCATATTATTTCTTCTTTCTCTCTCTCTCTCTTTCTTTTGCTGAGGCAATTGAGGTTAAGTGACTTGCCCAGGGTCACACAGCTAGGGCATGTTAAATGTCTGAGATCATATTGGAACACAGGTCCTCCTGACTTAAGGGCTGGTGCTCTAGCCACTGCACCACCCAGCTGCCTCCATGTTATTTCTTAATAGTCACATATATAATTGGGACAAAATAGCAAAATAAATACCAATGGAATATCAAATAATCAGGTCATTTTAAACCTTTTCCAATCAATATATAAAACTATAAAATCTCCTATACAAATAGAAAGGGAACATTCTACATAGTGTTGCTTTTTTTAAATCTAAGTACAGATTTTTACCTAAATACCTTTTCATCTCTAACCATTTCATAATCTTTTCTATAAATTTGCCTAGTAGCATTAAAATCAGCTTTGCTTTCTTGTGGTTTGGGAATCTATCATTTTTCTTGAGTTTTAAACATGAAGACTTATGCCTGTTCTCCTCTGGTTCCCCATCCCACCCTGACTCTAGGTCCCTAAAGCTAAAAAAAAATAACAACAATAAATGCCTGTTTGAGGCTTGTTTTTTGTATTGGTACTGTGATGATAATTCATGTAGTCCAGGTCGTATTCACTGGAAGCAAAATGCATTTTCTTGTCATATCTTTTCATTATATTGACCTTCAATTCCTCTTAGACATTTTGTTTTTGTCATTTAAAATGGAAAGATCATTTTCCTTAAAAAAGAACCCTCTAAAGCAAAAACCAGAGTTTAATTATTCTGTCATCCTGCTAAAGTAGTACCACTTGCATCTCTTTTGTTCTACTTTTTGCCTTGAAGGTAGTGTTAATAAGCCATTATCTTGCTCTCAATTGTCTGTGCACACAAACACATATACTCATCTTGGATCCTTAACATCTCTTTCTTTGCCTCATTTTAGGGAACCTCATCTGAAAGACTGGGGAAACAGGGATGAATTTCTGGCAAATGTATCCAAGTTTCAAAGCCTTCAAGTATAGGCATAAAACTATTTCTTCATTGTTGAGGCTCAACTTATGTAGTCAAGTATTTTAACATAATTAACTTGTAGTAGACTTCTTGCCATCTAGGGGAAGGGTGGGGAAGGGGGAGGGGGGGAAATTTTGTAATAGAAAGCTTTGTAAGGGTCAATGTTGAAAAATTACCCATACATATGTTTTGCAAATAAAAAGCTTTAATTTAAAAAAAAATATTTCTCTCCTTATCAATCAAAAAAAAAAATCTGTAATTAAAATCAGTCAACCAGTAGCACACACACACACACACACACACACACACACACAAACACAACTTATTTAAATATACAAAGGTCATGGCCATATTGTGATTAGTTTTTTTTTTTCCTACTGGATTTATTAGAATATGTGGCTATGTAGATTGACAGAATGAGTTACCAATGTGAATGAAATTGCCTAACTTTGATATCTTTGTTTTAATAAGAGCTTTTTATTTTCTTTTTTTTTTCATTTAAGCTTTTTATTTTCAAAACACATACATAGATAATTTTCAATATTCACCCTTGTAAAACTTCGTGTTCCAAATTTTTTTCCTCCTTTCTCCTTGCTCCTTCCCCTAGACAGTAAGTAATCCAATATATGTTAAACATGTGCAATTCTTCTAAACATATTGCAGCAATTATGCTTCAAAAGAAAAATAAAAATGATCAAAAAGGGAAAAAATGAAAAAAATATAAGCAAACAAAAACAAAAAGAGTGAAAATAGTATGTTGTGATCCACATTCAGTCCCCACAGTCCTCTCTCTGGGTGCAGATGACTCTCTTCATCACAAAACTGTTAGAAATGGTCTGAATCACCTTGCTGTTGAAAGGAGCCACTTCCATCAGAACTGATCATAGTATAATCTTGCTGTTGCCATGTAGAATGATCTACTAGTTCTGCTAATTTCATTCAGCATCAGTTCATGTAAATCTCTCCAGGTCTTTCTGAAATCATCTTGCAGATTGTTTCTTATAGAACAATAATTTTTCATGACATTCATATACCATAACTTATTCAGCCATTCTCCAATTGATAGGCATTCACTCAGCTTCCAGTTCCTTGCCACTACAAAAAACACACAAACAATTTTGCACCCATGTCCTTTCCCCTCCTTTGTGATCTCTTTGGGATGCAGGCCCAGTAGAGATACAGCTGGATCAAAATGTGCACAGTTTGATAGTCCTTTGGGAATCTAACTTTGGTATCTTCTCACCCTCAAACCTTGGATCTTTCTGACTTATGGGACTAAATTAAAGGAGAGGTCTTAATTGCCACTGTTAATACAAATCAATACCTGCCAATTAATTATGTAATATCTTGTCAGATCAATACTGAAACTGAAAAACATATTACTAAAATGTTATTCTATCATACATGTGAGAAAATAGAAGTTCAAGAGTATAAATGTCTTCTTCAGTTCATACAGTAAATGTAGCAGAGTCAAATCTTTGGGTTCCAAATCTAGAATTTTTTTCTTCTTATTGAATAATTCTGTACAATGTACAAATAACTATTATTAATGTAGTTGGATTTAAGAATCTCTAACTAATCGTGAGGAAGCATGTAAAAGTGGAAAAAAATTTATCTTTAAAGCTAGGGGACTTGGGCTTTAATCTTAGCTCTTCTGTTTAAGTTGGGCAAGTGATTTAAATTCTGCTAGCCTCAGTTTCTTCATTTGTAAAATGAGAATTTTAGTCAAAATGGCTGTGATTCCAGCTCCTTATCTTTGAACATATGACCTCATCTATACAAGAAACTCTGTTGTTGAGCCATTCAAACATGTCCAGGTTTTCCTGACCCCATGGACCAGAGCACATAATCCCCAACTATCTCTTAAAATCTGTCCAAGTTCATGTTCATTTTTCCCATGACATCATCTGTCCATTTCATCCTCAACATCAAGGTCTTTTCATTGAGTCCCCTCTTTTCATTATGTGGCCAATGAATCTGAACTTCAAGCTTCAGCATTTGACCTTCCAGTAAATAGTCCAAGTTAATTGAAGTATTGATTGATTTGTTCTTCTCAAGGGAACCTTAAATGTCGTCTGCAGTACCATAAATCAAAACTGCTGATTCTGTGATGCTTAGATTTCATTATAGTTCAGTTCACAGATCTACACATTGTTACTGGATAAAACATAGCTTTTACTGTGGACCTCTGTCAGCAGGGTGATGTCTCTTCTTTTTAGTATGCTGCCTAGATTTTCCACAACTTTTTTTTTTTTTTGTTAAAGAGCAAGAGCTTTTATTTCATAACTGTAGTCACCACTTGCAGTGATCTTTGAGCCCAAGAATGTAAATTTGTCCATGTTTCTATTTGTTCTCCCTTTATTTGCCAGAAAATGATGAGACCAGTTGCCAAGATCTAAAATTTTTTTATGTTAAGCTTCAAGCTAACTTTTACATTCTCCTCTTCATCCTCATTAAGACAATTTTAAAATTCTTCTTTACTTTCTGCCATTTTAACAGTATCATTCAAGATTATTCATATATCTCTTGGCAACTTTAAGTCTGTCTTTAGATTCATCCATCCCAGCAATTTGTGTTACATGCTAATTGCTAAATAAGGTTACAATACACAGCTTTTTCATGCTCTTTTTCCAATTTTTGATTAGTCATTTGTCCCATGTTTGCTTCTAGCTGTTATTTTTTGGCCCACATAGAAGTCTTTCAGAAGACAAGGAAATGATCTGGTACACACATCTCTTTCAAGACTTGTAACATTTTTTTTTATTATTATTATTATAGTAAGCCTATTTATTTTTTAACACACATTGCTTTATGAATCATGTTGTGAGAGAAAAATCAGAGGGAAAGGGAAAAATCATGAGAGAAGTTAAAAAAATAAAAGAAAAAAGAAGTGAACATAGTTTGTGTTGATTTACTTTCAGTCTCCTTAGTTCTTTTTCGGGATGCAGATGGCACTTCCCCTCCAACATCTATTGGGATTGGTTCGGATCATTGAACTACTGAAAAGAACCAAGCCTTTCACAATTGATTATTGCACATTCTTGCTCTCATTGCTTAGAATGTATTACTAGTTATGCTTGTTTTGCTCAGCATTAGTTCATGTAATTCTTTCCAGGCCTTTCTATAATTAAATTTTTCATCATTTTTTATAGAACAATAATATTCCATTACCTTCATGTACCACAATTTGTTCAGCCATTTCCCAATTGATGTGCAGTGACTCCTTTTTCAATTCTTTGTTACTACAAAAAGAGCTGTTACAAACATTTTTCTACATGTGGGTCATGATTTCCTTTATGATTTCCTGAGAATATAGACCCAGTAATGGCATTGTGGGGTTAAAGGTTATGTACAGTTTGATAGCCCTTTGGGCATAGTTCCAGATTGCTCTCCAGAATGATTGGATCAGTTCACAACTACACCAACAATACATTAATGTCTCAGTTTTCCATATCCCCTTCAATGTTCCTCATTATCTTTTCCTGTCATCTTAGCCAATCTGAGAGGTGTGAAGTGGCACCTCAGAGTTACTTTAATTTGCATTTCTCTAATCAATAGTGATTTAGAGCATTTTTTCAAATAATTATAAATGTCTTTAGTTTCATTATTTGAAAATTTTCTATTTCATATCCTTTGACCTTTTATCAATTGGGGAAAGACTTGTATTTTTAAACATTTGACATAGTTCTTTATGTATTTTAGAAATGAAACCTTTATTAGAAATACTGGCTGTAAAGATTTTTTTCCAGCTTTGTATTTTCCTTTTAATCTTGTTTCTTTTGGTTTTGTTTGTGCAAAACCTTTCTAGTTTAATGTAATCAAAGTTGTCCATTTTGCCTTTCATAATGTTTTCTAGTTCTTTGGTCATAAATTCCTCCCTTCTCCAAAGATCTCACAGACACATTATCTCTTGTTTTCCTAATTTGTTTATGGTATCATCCTTTATATCCAAATCATGTATCCATTTCAACCTTATTTTGGTATGGTATGTGAGATGCATGTGTTTGCTGAGTTTCTGACATATTTTCCAGTTTCCCCAGCAATTTTTGCCAAATATTAAGTTGTTATTCCTGAAGCTGGAGATTGGGGGTTTATCAATCACATAGTAGATTGCTAAAGGCCTTGATTTGTTCTTTTTTTTTGCCTTTTTAGTTGCATGCCAAATTCATTGATCTCTTTATCCACTTTATGTATGTAGCTATTTAGACATATAAAATTTCTCTTAACAACTGCTTTGGCTGCATCCTATAGATTTTGAGGTTTTGTTTGTTTGTTTTGTTTTGTTTTTGCTAAAGCCCAGGGTCACACAGCTAGGAAGTATTAAGTATCTGAGTCAGATTTGAACCCAGGTCCTCCTGACTTCAGGGCTGGTGCTCTATCCACTGTGCCACCTAGCTGCCCCAATCCCACAGGTTTTGATATGTTGTCTCATTATTGTCATTTTCTGGAATGAAATTATGGATTGTTTCTGTGATTGTGTGTGTCTGTTTGTGTTTGTGTGTGTGTGTGTGTGACTCACTCATTCTTTAGAATTAGATTATTTAATTTCCAATTAGTTTTTAGTCGATCTTTGCCTCGACCTTTAAAGAATATAATTTGTATTGCATTGTGGTCTGAAAAGCATTTTTTATTTCTGCCTTTTTACATTTCATTATGAGGTTTTTATGCCCAAATACATGGTCAATTTTTGTGTAGGAGCCATGTACTGCCAAGAAAGAGGTATATTCCTTTCTGTCTCTATTCAGTTTTCTCCAAAGGTCTATTATATGTTGCTTTTCTAGGATCCTATTAGCCTCACTCATTTCTTTCTTGTTTATTTTGGAGTTAGATTTGTCTGATTCTGAGGGGGAAAGGTTGAGGGCCTCCACTAGAATACTTTTCATGTCTATTTCTTCCTGTAACTAGCTTAAAATATTCTCTAGTAATTTGCCTATTCTACCACTTGGTACATACACATTTAATATTGTTATTACTTCATTATTTATTGTAACCTTTATCAACATGTATTTTCCCTCCTTAGCTCTTTTAATGAGATCTATTTTTACTTTTGTTTTATCTGAGATCAGAATTGCCACCCCTTCTTTTTTTTTTTTTAACTTTAGCTGAAGCATAATAAATTCCGTTCCAAGCTTTAACCTTTACTCTGTATGTGTCTCTCTGTGTGAAATGTATTTCTTTTAAGCAGCATATTATAGGATTCTGTTTTTAAATCCACCCTGCTATTTGCTTCCATTTTATGGGAGAGTTCATCCCCTTCACATTAACAGTTATGAATTCCAGCTCTGTATTTGCCTTCATCCTATTTTCTTCCCTGTATAAATTTTTGTCCTCACTTTCCACTGTCTTTAGTCCTGTGTTATTACCCACTACTTTATTTCCTATCACCCTTCCCCCCTTCTCTTACTAGAGTATTTTTACTCACCCCACCTACTATTTTATCTCCTATTGCCCCTCCCCCTTCTCAGTGGTATTTTTTAATCCACTCCACCTACTACCTTATCTTCTATCAATCTTTCCTTCCTTTTCCCAAAATGTTTTTGCCTTCCCTTCTATCCTGTCCCTCCTTTTTCTTTTCCTCTTTCTTCTCCTACTTCTTTATAGGGTTCCTTAGATTTCCATATCTAATTGAATGATTAAATTTTTCCCTTTTAAAGCCAGAATGGATGAGACCAAGCTTCAGACAGTGCTCATCCCCCTCCCTTCTTTTTCCTGTATTGTAATAGGACTTTTGCATCTCTTCATGTGAACCAATTGTCCCATTATACCTCCCCTTTCCTATTTTGTCAGTACAGACCTTTTCCCAGGCCTTAAGGTCCTTTTCTTTGATGTCAACCCATCAGGGATCTTTCACAACCACATCTTCAATCTATGTGATGCCCCACCTCTATTTGTCCCAGTAACAGATACAGTTCTCAAAAGTTACAGATATTGTTTTCCTATCTGGGTATGTAAACAGTTTAACTTATATATATATATATATATATACCCCCCTCTATCCCTTGTGTATTTTTTTTTATTTTTTTTTTGTTATTTTAATTTTTTTTTTTTTTCTTTTTTTTTTTTTTTTTTTCAGTAGTAATGATTGAGTCTCTTACTTCATTAAACCTCCATCTCCTCCCCTGAAAGATGATGATGAATCTTGCTAGGTAGTTAATTCTTGGTTATAACTCCAGATACTTTGCCTTTTGGAATATGATATTCCAGGCTCTCTGATTCTTTATTGTAGAAGCTGCCAGATCCTGGATAATCCTGATTGTTGCTCCTTGATATTTGAGTTGTTTTTGTCTGGTAGCTTGCAGTATTTTTTCCTTGAGATTTTGGTCTTGGAATTTAACAACAATGTTCCTTGGAGTTTTCCTTGTGGGATTGCTTTTTGATGGTGATGGATAGATTCTTTCAATCAGTATTCCCTCTGTCTTTCTAGAATATTGGGGCAGTTTTCTTAACAATGTCTTGAAGAATGCTATTCTGGCTCTTTTTTTTTTTTTTCATGGCCTTCAGGTAGATCAATAATTTTAAAATTGTCTCTTCTGGATCTATTTTCCAGGTCAGTTGTTTTGCCAATGAAGTTTTTCATATTTTCTTTCATATTTTTTCATTCTTTTTAGTTTGTTTGACTGATTCTTGTTGTTTCACAAAGACATTAGCTTCCATTTGCTCTGTTCTAGTTTTTAATGTGTGATTTTCTTGTTATATTTTATTTCTATTTTTTCCATTTGGTTTATTCTACTGTTTAAGGATTTGTTTTCTTCAGAATTTTTTTCCCTTCATTTTCCAAAATGTTGATTCTCTCATGCATACCACTCATTCCTTTTCTCATTTTTTTCTACTTCTCTTATTTGCCTTTTAAAGACTTTTATGAGCATTTCCAAGAAGTCTATTTGGGCTTAAGACCAATTTATCTCACTCTTGGAGATTTCTTCTGTGGACATTCTGTCCTTATCTGAGTTTGTGTTTTGTTCTGCCCTGTCACCACAGTAGCTTTTTATGGTTAAAGTTCTTTTCTGTTTCTAGCTCATTTTTTTCCATTTCTTTTTTCTTTTTTTTTCTTTTTTTTAACTTTTAAGATGAAGCTCTGCTCTTGTTGTGAAGGTAGAGCTGTCCCAACCCTTCTGTGCAGCTCTGAGCCTTGGCTTTGAGTAAAGGGGCACCTTGTGTTTGTAGGTGCTAGCTTTGCCTGCTCTGTTCAGGAAAAATCCTGGTTTCCCAGAGTTTCCCTTTTGAACTGGAACTGGAGGCTGCCCCCTGCTATGTTCATCTACTGAGCCAGGACTGTGAGGGTCTTAGTTATTGATTTGCTGTGATTAAGACCATCTAACTGGCTTTCTCAAAATCTCTCTGACCTGGGGTGAACCTTTTCACCCCAGGGAAATTGACCTTGTTGAAGTTTTTCCAATCTATTTTGAGCTGGAGAGGGATTTCATTCTATTAGACTCTGTTCAGAGGATTGATTTCATGTGGTTTTTGAGGGAAACTGGGAGAATTTAAGCAGTTTCCTGACTTTATTCCACCATCTTGGCTCTACCCCTAGGAACTTCTTCTACTTGTTACATCTTGTTGTGATCCACATGAAGGCATTAGTGAAGTCAATGAAGAAGAAATAGATGTTTTAGCTTTATTTTTTGGAACTCCCTTATTTTCTCAAAATTCTAGTGAATGTTGGTAATTTGGTCCTTAGCTCTTCTTCCTATTTGAAAACCTTTCTGCTAATTCTCAGTTTACATATTGCTGAAGTCTAGCTTATAGCATCTGATGTGAAACCTTCCTGGCATGTAAAATGAGCATAATTGTTCAGTAATTTGGATATTCCTGGCATTTCCCTTCTATAGGACATAAATTATCTTTTCCAGTTCAGCCACTGTTGAGTTTTCCAAGTTTGCTGGTATGTAGAGTATAGCACTTTCACAGTGTCATCTTTTTAGCATTTTAAATTCCAGCTCAGCAGGAATTCTATAATTTCCACTAACATTATTATTAGCAATACTTCCTAAGATTATTTTATATCATTCTCCAGGATGCCTGGCCCTTGATCAGCAACCATAACCATTGTGATTATCATTGATGCTATGATCTTCCTTGCATTGTTCTGCATATTTTTGCCGCCTATTCTTAATTTCTTCTTAAGTCCCTAATTTTTTTGGTCTTTGGTCATATTCATTTTTGCATGGAATATTCCCTTTATATATCTTAATTTTCTTGAAAAGATTTTTCTTTCCCATTCTGTTTTCTTTTATTTCTTCATTAAATAAATTATTTCTGTTTGCCATTCTCTGGAATTCTGCATTCATTTAGGTATATCTTTTCCATTATCCTATATCTTTCACTTTCCTTCTTTCCTCAGCTATTTGTAAAGTGTCATCAGATAGTCATTTTGCTTTCTTGCTCTTCTATTTCTTTGGATTGCTTCATTGTTGCTGCTGCTGCTGCTACTGTTGTCACCTATACAATATTAGGAATGTTTATGGTTCTTCAGACACTCTATCTAGGAGATCTAATTTTTTAAATCAATATTTCCCTTCCATTTCATATTCATAAGGGATGTTGTTTACGTTATACCTATGTGGTCTGTGACTGTATAAATCAATTTATAAAATATTAAAATGAATCTTTGCTGATATATCCTATCAATTAAGTATGCAACTAAATTCCAACTGTCAATTTCTTTTTCATTTCTTTCTTCCCTTCCTTTTTGTTTTCCTCCTTATTGTTATTGTTGTTTTATGTGTGTTGAGTAAAAAGACTGATTATTTGAATGTGTATTACTTTCTCTGGTAAAACTCTCTAGCAAGTGGCTACTATTCTGAGATTCTAGGAGTATCTCTCGAGGCTGTTGGTGGCAGTATAGCCCATGAGGTTTTGCCAATGTGCTTCTTGTTAACAATTAGCTAATAAACATAATTAGCTTTAAGCAAAGGCAGTTCCTAAGTTGGCAAAGTAAAAAGCAAACTTCTTTCATTCTCCTCCCCACTAAAAAAACAACAAAATGCAGCTTACTAAAATAAATAAATAAATAAAACAGCATGTGTGGGAAGAGGGAGCATATAAGAAAATACAAAATGACAAAGAGGCACATATAAAGCATTTATTTAAAGGTAAGACAACTAAAAATTCTTGATACTTCAGTAGCTACATTTCTTTTTCCTCTTTATAGAGGCCTAAGAGTTTCCACTTAGTTAAGTGTCTCTGAAGGGTACACAGAGTCTAGTTTTTAGTAGAGTCTATGACTGGTTCAGTTTGGTATTGCTAGACTTACAATTCCCTCAAGTTACTTCTTCCCTTGATGGTCTTTTTTAGATTTTTATCTATTCGGACTGTGTGTGTGTGCTCCCTTTGTTTTATCTTGAAACACTTGAACAGATCATTTCATTGCACTGATTAAAGAGACATTTTCTCCTAAAGAAGTCACAGCAAGATGCTATACCTGATAGAGGAAAAGAGAAAGAAGAGGGCAGAGAAATAGTTTCCTGCCTTCTATTCTCCATTTTAGGATTTCATCTCCACAGAATACTTCTAAGACTATACTCCCTTAAACTCCTTAGAGCTTAATAACCTAAGGCCCCCAAGGATGTAGACTGCCTTCTGACTTAATGAGAAAGGGCTTGGAGCAGAATATTTTAACTTCTTTGCAACTATTCTTCATAATTTGCTGTGGGATTATAATCAGAACAAAACAAAATCCTTTCTTAGATCATTTGTTATACAGCTTCTAACTATTTTGATGATGGAGAAAGGAAAATCTTATCACTCTGATGTGAAAATGTAATTTTTAAACCAATCTTTGTACTTCATATCATTAAATGTATATATTTTAAAGTTTTGTTGGGGACAGGGGAGATGAGGAGAAATGAGAACGATAATTTGGGGCCCAGGATCTGTTTTTTTTTTTTTTTTAATTTCACAATTTTGCTTAATGTAAGTCTTACTCTTATACCTACCCCAAAGTTTGGAAAGGGGTGATGAGTGAATTCAATAATTTTCATAAAAAATATAATTAAAAGCAATGAAGTGAGACAGGTGTATACTATGTATTATTATTCTAATTATTAATTAATATTCTTCTTGTACTAATACTTTTTTAGGCAAGGGGCTCTGAGCATATTAGTTTGCTTATGTTGAAGGTTTCCCATAAAATTTAAGGTATATCTTATTTATTGATTTCCCTAGTTTCTCATGTGTTTCATATGAGATTATACACATACATGTATGTATATGTGTGAAGTGTCAGTATGTATATGCAGTGTCAATATGTGTGCATATGTAAATGTATATATATATATATAGATAGATAGATACACACACACATTTCTGTATTAAACTGCCAATCTCTCTCTCTATATGTGTATACATGTATGCTAATCATAGCATTTATATAGCCTCTACAAATAAGTATTTGACAATATTACCTTATTTGTTCCTGGGAGTTAGGCATTATAATTACCTTCATATCACAGTTGGGGAAACTGAGCAGAAATTGTCTCGCCCTGATTCACACAGCTGGCAAATCTTTGAAGGAGGGTACGAATTTAGGTGCTTCTAACTTCAGTCTCAGTGCTCTATCTTCTATGCCTTATTATGCATACATACAATTTTCATGTCTGTTCCTTCCAAGGAGACACCATTTTTGCCTTTCTCTATCCTCCTAATCCTTATCACAGTGCCTGGCTATTAGTATGAAATCAATCAATTAGTATGAAATTCTTATTGGCTTGATTTTGGGGAGGATCATGATTCACATTCATGGGAAAAATTCTTTTCAGCTAAGTTGAGAATTTCATTCTCCTGTCTTGACACAACATTAAATAGATAAACTCTTCTTTCACATAAAAGGGCAGTATGAAAAAACCTGGCCTTGTGCCACATTTCTATATAAGATACCCATCTCAAGGGCATCATAGTTAATAACTAGAGGTTTAAATTGATTTTGGTATTGCCCTTTTTAAAGTGCCCTTTTCACTTTAAAAATAAAAGAAAATTTACCATAAAACTCTTTGGCAAGTTTATATATGTATTTGCAAAAGACTTGGTAACTTTAATTTTTTTTTAAAGACAACAGAAATTATTGCAGCAAAAATATGCTCTTTGCTTATTTACTTATAAACTTTTAAATTTCAGTGTTCTAAATTTAAACATTTTATAGCCTATGTAGTCCTCATTTTGTTCTGTCAAATGACTAAATTGAATTAAGTAGTCTGTAAATTCTGTTGCTATTGAAAATTTTGGATTCTATAGAAGATAATGCAAAGTATTCCTATGATTCATTTTTTCCCTAAATAAGAAAGAAGGTTTAAATTAATGATCCATTCAGCTCCATCTGGTTGTCTTGGACACATGGCATTATTACACTACCTTTTTGTTGTTTTTTACATGCTTTTTTTTCCCCCTGCAACTGAATGAATTTGGAACTAGGCCAAATGCACATCTCATTGAGCTGCAAAATGAATCATTCCAGTGAGAAATTTTGTTTTGTTTTGTTTTTGTTTCCCTAATTATTTAGTTTTGGTGAGCTGGTAAAGTATTCAAGATTTAACTGGAGCCAAAAACCCAAGGCAGTGGAAAAATAGGACTTCTTTTAAGAGATAGTATGAGACTGAGAATTCTAGAATGTCACCTAATATTGCCCCTATGCTATTCTTCCTCCATTTTTATGATTGTATGGAATTGTGTGTGTGTGTGCGTGTGTGTGTGTGTGTGTGAAGCAGGGCATATTTGTTGCTTTTTATGTATATGTATGTTTAAAAAAATTAAAACCAGGCAAAACATCTATCTTAAATATGTGCACAATCAATTTAAGTTGATTGTCTCTTCACTAATCTCCAACCCAAGTTACTTCATGGTAATAGACATTGCCCCAGTATTTTATTAGCCGGAAAAGCTTTGTTTAGTATTTTATATCATATAAGACTATAGTCTATGACAAAGCTTCTAAACTGTGGTTCATGGCCCCATAACTAAATGTAAGGGCCATGAAATTATATTATCAGTAAATATTTGATTTATTCCTACTTCTCCTGGGTCACGTAAAAATTTCTTGGCAAAAAAGGATTTGTGAGTGGAAAATGTTTAAGAAGCCCTGGTCAGCATCCAACATCAAATGTTTGAAAGTTAATCTAATTAAATGCTAGTCAAATACTCCTTTATTTCTCTGCTTCACAGCTCATGTCCAAAATGAGTACATTCAATCCTGTTTACTAACAATGATAGAAGCATTTATATGCTACCTAAATCATCTCTAAATAAATAAAAGGAAATCACTCTGAAACATCTTTTTTCTTTTAAAAAATGGACATAACCTAAAATTCAAAGTCAGAAGGAATATTAGACATCACATAAATCCAAAACTTTTTTTATTATTAAGGAAACTGAGGTTATTAAGGGTTAAGTAACTTGACCAAATTCAAAAAAGAATAAGGAACAAAGTTAGGAATAACAAACTGGCCCTTTGCCTCCAAAGCATCATATTTTCACCATGTTGGTATTTAATTCAGTACTTAGATGATCCTTGATCTTCTCTGGGAATATGTTCTCTCCTCCCTTAGGGTAGATAACAATCTATTTATGTCTTTATTATTCTCATCCATATCCTCAAGAGAAAATATTTATAACCTGCCAAAGTCCTTCTTATTGCTATCTTAGCATTTGATGGCTAGTATAGTGACATGCATTATGACTACTCTCCCTCCTTGGTCATGTGTGCAATGGGAAGTGTCTTTGCATAATGAGTTGTGACCCATTGATCCATTCTTCTTAAAACTCTTCTCTTCATTGCCCTTTGGAGCACTTGCCATATTGATTCTTTTTCAGATCAATATTTTTTTAATAGTATTTATTAAGCTCCTACTGTATGGCTGGCATTATGCTACTGTCTGGGGATAAAAAGGGCAGAAATTCATAGCAACTAGCCTGACAGAATTTTTCTGAAATCAGGAAATAAAATTTATTTGTGGATAGATAGATAGATAGGTATGCATATACATATAAATGTATATGTTTATATGTATCTGCATGTAAAGGGGCATGGCAACAAGGTGGTTAAGTGGATAGAATGTCAGACCTGCAGTCAAGAAGACTCATCTACCTGAGTTCAAATCTGCCATCAGACACTTATTGGCTTTGTGACCCTGGACACTTAACTCTGTTTACCTCAGTTTTCTCATCTATAAAATGAGCTGAAGAAGCATATGGCAAACTCGTCCAATATCTTTGCCAAGATAACATCAAATGGGGCCACAAAGAGTCAGAGACAAATTACAAACAAAAATCCAGAGGAGAGTGATTTGGTGAATTATTAAGCTCTCTGGATCACAAACTATGCACAACAGTCACAACACAAGAGTCAGGACTGAAAAAAATGACTAGATGATAACAAAAGTGCACATAAAACTTACAAGGCTTGGTTTGGTTTTGTTTTTAAGGGCAGAATCAAAGTCATAAGCATTTGAGGGACCAGGAAAGTAAGAAATAATCATGTCTACAGCCACTTATTAAGTACTTCTTAGGTACCAGGTACTATTCTTAGTGCTGAGCATAAGAAGAAAGGCCAAACAAATGAAGAACAAAAAGCAAAAACAAACAAATAGCAAATAAAATAAACAAAAATCACTTGCTCTCAGGAAACTCAAAATCTAATAAGGGAACCACATGCAAACAACTATATATTTACTAGATGTAAAAAAAAGGTTAAATTGGAGGTGAAGGAAAGGTAGTGCTTATGTTTTTGAGAAAATTAAGTAGTTATGATAATATTAAAATCTAACCATACAAAGAGTGAAAAATAGATACAACTAAATATAATATTTTCAAAATAATACCATATCATATATATAGCAAAGTAATCTTGTTGAATATTTTAAAACATCTTTTAAAATAAAGGAAATACAATGTTCAAATATAACTTCTTATAAGAAACAAATTATGATAGATGAATCATAGTTTATTACAAGAGATAAAGAGTTAAATCAGTATTCAAGTTCATGTATTCCACATTTACAACAGCCCTATTCATTTGAGATAAAAAATTTGCAATGGTGCAATGAACAAATCACAAATTAAATTTGTTCAATTTCAAATGTATAGCATTATTATCATTGGTCATTTAAAAAAAATCCTTATTATAAGGTTTTACTAAAGAACATTAAAATTGTACACATTGCTGTCAATCCCTTTGCCCTGTTTATAGCATATAGTTAATTAATACATATTCAATAAATTAAAATTGGGAAGGAAGAAACATTCCAGATAGGAAGGATAGACTCATAGTGTTCTCTTTCACAGTTGTATATTTTGAGGAGAATATATGCATTCACATAGTAGTCTTTGGTGGCAAGGAGAAACTTGAGATTTCTTTTTTATGATGTATAGTCATAATAAACATTTCCACATTAGACAAAAAAGTTTAAAAAGTATGTTTTGATCTGCATTCGGATTCCACTATTCTTTTTCTGGATTTGGATAGCATTTTCCATCATATTTTTTTGGAATTGTCTTAGATCATTGTGTTACTGAGAAGAATCTATCAAAGTTGATCATCACGCAGTGTTGTTCTTACTGTGTATAATATTCTCCTGGTTCTGCTCATTTTGCTCAGCATAAGTTCATCTAAGTCTTTCTAAGTTTTTATTTTTGAAAACTGCCAGCTCATCATTTTTGGAGCAAAATTATTCCATTATATTCAGATACCACAGTTTGTTCAGTCATTTCCGAATGAATAGGCATCCCCTCGATTTCTAATTCTTTGTTACCATAAAGTTGAAAGATGCTTCAAATTTAAGAAAGGCATTATTGAAAGCTGAGATTATTTCTTAAATATGATCTCTACCATTCTCCTACCATTTGAATCTGGTCTCAGCTCATTTTCTAGCTCTAATATCTTTCCAAAGGTGATATGCTGATATACTCAGTCATTCCATTTAACTGTCTGCCATGCAATAAGGCAATATAAATTATGCCTTGAGTTCTTCCTACGAGGAATGCAAAATATACCTCTTATATATTGTAACAGATCTCAATAAAAAGGTCCTGTAGAGTGCTCTTTTAAACAGAAAATGAAATGCTACCTATAATTTGTAGCATCTAAGGAGTTTCTTTTTTATGGAAAACTTTTCTTCCACTTGAAATCTGCATAGGCAATCCTCCTTGACAGTGACGAGCACATTTGGAAAGCAGTTATCTCCCTATTTTATGCCCCGTTTAATATCGATAGAGAATCATTGAACAAAATTATTATTATTGTGGTCTTATTCATGAAAGAGTCTACATGATCTAATTGTGTATGTGGGAAACACTCAGCCAGAGAAAAAAAGCTTTTAGGGCTCAGTTTTTTCTCTTGAATCAAATGTTGTTGGGTTGTTTAAATCAACAAATATAAGCACAAAATAACCTCTACTTTTTAGCTCTTCAGTTTTATTCATATGAAGATATGGTTTTCTAAGAGAAAGAAATATGAAACGTCAGCTATTTTCTCTCATATTTTCATAAAAGATAAACTCATTACATGCAAAGATTTTTCTCTTACAGATTTTATAAAAAATAAGAAAGTTGGTCTGTGGGGGGATAGCTATAAATACTATCTTGTTCACCCTTTTTTGTAATATTAGTTCAATCTCAGTTTTTTAAACTTTTGAAATATCAGTCTCTTTCAGACACCTTCAAAATAATTCTCTGAATGCTTTCCAAGCCTACATTTTCTTAGTATGGATTTAGCCAGGTTCAGGCATTTTGTCCAGGTGTTGTTGATTTTTCTTTTTCTTTTTTCTTTTTTTTCTGTCATTTCTTAGGTGTCTAAAAATGGTTTATCATTATAAATATATAGGAATATCTATTCCATTTAATTGTTAATTGTTGTTGTTAATGTTTTCCTATGCTTCTATTTAATCTTTCAATGCCTTTGGATAAGGGATAATCTGACTTAATTTAGTCTTCTACCAAGCTATCTTCAGACTTATTTTTCTCTATTGACTTTTTTTATTCTTAATTTGGAAAAATGAAATTACTAACAATCTTCTGTAATATTTTTCTTTCATATTTTATTAATGAGCTTGTATTTACCATATATGCTATCCTTGCTTATTCTGGAAAGGGATCAAATGTTTGCTGGTTATAACCTTTCTGGCCTTTTTTAGCCATTTGCTCATTTATCCAGTAGAGTTTTCTTTCCTTTTTTTGGAGTAGCAATTATTCAATCATATTTTTAAAATGTAATATTACAAAATTTATATTATTATAATATGTAACATATATATTACAAATTTAATATTACAAATAAAGTAAAAATTAAATAAATTACTTCACATGTCATCTATACCTTTACCCAAGTCATTGAAAAAAAATGTTAAATATCACAGCCTGAAGCCTAAGTCTCTGGTGTGCTTTACCAGACACCTCCACAAAAATTGACATTGAGTCATTAATGACTCCTCTCTGAAACTAGCTATTCACTAGATTTCATCTCTCCATCATTGTACTGCTGATTCCAGGAGCTATCTATAGTTGCTAAGATGCTATCCATATCCCAGCATTTTCCCCATAAGAATAGACTGATTGACTTTATCAAATCCGTTGTTAAAACCTAAGCAGATAATATGTACTATATTTCCCTGATCTACCAATTTAAAGCTCTGTCAATAAAGGGAATATGATAAGGCAGAATCTGTATTTCATAGAGCCAAGCTGGGTCTTACTGATGACATTTTCCCTTTCTAAATAAATGTTCATTAAGCATAACTTTAATGGTATGATCTAGAACTTTGACAAGAACTTAATTCAAGCTTAATGGCCTTTGATTTGCAGATTCCATTTTTTTTTTCCTTTTTGTGAAACTTAGGATATTTGCCTGTTTTTCTCTAATCCTGCTATACATGTCCAGGCTCTGATCTCTCAAAGATTTTTGCCAAGTTACTCATCCATTCAATCTGCCAGGACATTCAGTTCCCAAGGAAGTGATACAGTTACATATGTAACTGGTAACTTTAATTAAATGTATCCAAGTCTTTCCTTATAATCTCCATACTAAACAAGGCTTACAAGTCTTCCCTAGACATTTTTATTCTCTTCTCACCAGTCTCTACTCTCCATCCTCCCTTCAAAGAAAAAAAAAGGAGCTGAATAATTTTGCTTTTCTCTGTATGTTATTTTGCCATACCCCGTAAGTGCCATCTCTCATGTAATCACAAAGGATACATCTTTTTCTTATCTTAATTTTCTTCATTTATTTCAGATCATCCTACACTTTACCACTTTGGGGGTTTCCTTATAATAACAAACAACTACTCAATGAATCTGTACGCTGTTCGTGTTGGTCAGCTAGAATTCAACATGCTTTTTTGCCTGGCATTCTCCTGCCTTCTATTTTCTTATCTTTGTTAAAATCAACATCATCTTTCCAGTCATGATGTAGGAAACCTTGGAGTTGTCATTGACTGCTACTTTCATCATCCCATATATCTAATATGCTGCTTAATCTTATCATAAAGCATATATTAAATATATACAAGACCCACAGAGAATAGTTGGGCATATGTGGCCAAATACAAATCTTATTCAGGATTTTCAAAGTGCTAATGGAAAAAGGGGAGAATACTGAATTCATGCAAAAGAATAGGGACCTAAACTAGAATAGGAGATAGAGGGAGTTGAATTCAGTAGAATGAAATTTTGCACAACAAATTCTTCAAGTACATTATTAGAGTATTCTTGCATAAGAAGGGGGAGAACTTTTCTATTTATCTTTCTGAAAAATGTAGTACTATGTATTTTATAGATCATGTCTGAAAATTAACTCCTCTATCATTCCTAAAAGGGAGAAGGTTAGGAGTTTAAGGGAAAAAGTCATCCTCTTAAAATAGTTAATAATATCTTCTTAATATTGTTGATTTAATGTTGGTCAACTACACGTGATGAAGATTTAACTAAATGAATTCTAGGTGGGGCTTTTCACAAATATAATTCCTACTGAGGTTATAAAATGACAGTTAAAAATAATCTTAGGCACATCTATTATATATTCCTATATAGTATTTGTATTTATTTGTATATTTGAAATATGAAGGCCAACAAATACATTTATTGAGATTGCACTGAATTTCTACCACCACCACCACTAGCAACAACAATAGTCTTCCTCTTCCCTTCCCCACAAGAATACAGTCCATGTCTTGGTCTTATTGGTTTCAGAAACCCTTTTTTTTAAACTAACAGTTTATATATTACAATACATCCAGGGAATTTCCCAATGAGCTGTGCATTCCACTGACAACAAAACTCTGCCCAGTGGAAACCTCTGTTATGTGAAACCTCTCATTGTATAGTCGCTACTGGCAGACAGTGACTTTGCCAGACAACTTACCAAAGCATTTTAATTTTCAAATTAGCAATCATTGCAACATATGGTTTTGCTTAGCAGACTGACTAAATTATAAACAGTAAGCATTTGGCTCATAGTTTGCACTGTGTGTATGTGTGAGTGTGAGTGTGTGTGTGTGTTCCTGATTTTAACAGCTTCCTGAAATTGTGTCTGTGTAAAATACAGAAAAAGAGTGTTATTTTGGGAGATTATTGATTGGAAGCAAAAAAAAAAAATGTCATCTGTTTGATTCCTGAAGTTATTCTGCTACTAATTTTGAACAAGAAAGGATTTTAAATCCATAAAATGCTTCCTTTCTTTATAAATGAGAGTTTGTCATTCTCACATCTAATCAACAGTAGACCCAAGAACAAAATGATGAAGATTTTTTCCTAAATTGTGGTAGGTTGAAGAAGAATATCACCTTTGTAGATCTCTGAAGTTTGTTTCAGGGTTCATAGGTATAAAGAAAAAAAAAGAGCAATATCTGTGCTCTATAATGTGGGCGATTCGTCTGGTTTTCAGCATTTAATGTCATGCCAGTAAAATTGGCTGGCTCTTCCTTCTTCCCTCCTGGGTCAGAAACTTAAGTGAAAGATGATTCAGTGCATATTTTTTTTTTTTTTTTTAGCAACTTCAACATTAAAATTTCACAGGATGGTTCACAGCCAATTACAGGCGCTACATGCTCACCCTTTACAGCAAGACACTTGCTATAAAATGAAGCAACTGTTTGTAATAAACAGAGGATGATGTTTTATAAGCTCATTATTCTCTCAAACTAGTGAGGAGGGTTTTATTAAATCAAGAATTCCAAGTGTAGGTACTTTGGTAGAACAGATGGAAAGGAAATTTCCCTGAGAGTTGTATTGGTTGTTTGGTTAATTGCCAAGCCTTAACAGTAGTCATTAGAATCAGAAATCAAGATGAGATGCCAGCAGAAGTGTGATCCATCTCCTTTGGCAGAGATTAACAACATTCACAAACATTTTAGTCTAGGATCAAACATGGCTTCCAGGTTCACATCTTAAAGATGGGAGGTCACAGATATGATGCCTATATCTGATGTGGGGTTGGTCACCATAGACATATTTCCCATTTGTGTTATCAGAAAGGAGTAAGCTAACATATACAACTTACATCCTGACAATCCATGTAAAACACATTGAAAATCTTAAAAGTCCTATATAAATGTGAGCAATTACATCATTCAAATATATATATATATATATACATATATATACATATATATACATATATATATAATATATTTCATTTATCTATTATCATGAACTTTTCTAGGTTAACCAGGGCAGTAAGGAATGTAAATGCCCTAATTGTACACATGAAAAACAACAACAACAAAAAAATCAAACAAACCAAAAACCAAAAAACAAACAAACAAAAAAAAAACAGTGAGGCTTAGAACTCTATATGATTCAGGAAACTAAAATTAATAATGTATAGATGCGAGAGAGAAACTCTTAGGAATGAATTTCTCCCTCCCTCCCTCCCTTCCTTCCTCCCTTTCTCCCTCCCCTCTCCTCCCTCCCTCCCTCCCTTCCTTCCTCCTTTCCTCCCTTCCTTCTTCCCTCCCTCCCTCCCTCCCTTCCTTTCCTCTTTCCTCCCTCCATTCCTTTCTTTTCCCTCCCTCCCTCCCTTCTTCTATTCCTCCCTTCCTCCCATCTGATTTGAACTTGGGTCCTCCTGATTCCAGGACTGGTGCTCTGTCTACCTAGCTGCCCCTTATTATATAGTTCTCAAGAAGTCTGTTTTACTTTGTTGTATGTATCTTTAACACCTAATACAATGTTTAATACATAGGAGGTACTTAATAAATGCTTATATATTAATCTCTGCGTTCACACACTCAGCCATAAGCACAGCCCTTAGTGGGCACCTGTTGATTAATTTATAAGGTCAAATATAACCAATAAGGATTTGTAAATTTTTTTCTTTGGTGTAATAGACCCAATCTGTTAAAGCCTATGGACATCTTTTCAGATGAAAATTTTAAATACACAAAATAGGTTTAAAAAGAAGTGAATTTTATAGAATAAATTCATAAGACTCTAGCTAAGAATGTGGTTAATTATTTTTTCATCAATTATCAATCATCTAAAATCAACTAATAGTTATTGGTAGGTCCTGAATGTGCTTCTAAATTTACTGACAACTCATTTTTCAAACACTAAATAAAAAACTCTTATGTTGAATATATTGTGAACAAAAAAGAATAAACACTTTTACCTTAATTTTCTGACAACTTCCTGGTCAAGCATTCCTGGATAATCATGTCTTTTTTAAATGTATTTTTTTTTCTTAAATAAGAGATTGCCTGTGATTGTCTGAAAAACCACTAACATATTATCTATCTCCTGCAGTCTCTTTTTATAGAGAAGCTACCCGGGACTCAAAAAAGTTAAACATCTTGCCCAGAATCACAGAGACTTGGTGGCAGAATGAGAATTATAACCCAGGTGTTAACACTTAAAATCCAGTATTATTTCTATTGCATAATTCAGTTTAATATGAATAAAAGCCCAAGATGCCTGAAAGAAATTACCAAGAAGTTTGTTGATATATAAATGTCTAATATGGTTTTGGATGCTGCATTAAAATTGGAAAAAAATAATTTTTCTATTCAAATTAGTTGAAGTCATTAAGTTTGGAAAAGTCCTGATATTTCAGCAAAAATATATTTGTCCAGCATAACTATATGAAAGTGGGAAACATTTGAATGGGCTATTAATGTCTCCAAGGGTCTTTGAAGCTTAATTTTTTTTTTCATTGTTCCCTGGGCTGCTTCCAATTCTCTGAGTGGATCTGATTCATCAGATTAACCAGAGATTAACTGCTACACTTAAGGTTTCCTCCTCTGCCCCTTTTTTAAAATATTGAAATATAAGTCCAATTAGGTTAAATGATTCAGTGCTTCAATAAAACTTTTACTTTTCAGCCATTAAAAATTCACCTTATTTTTGCTAGATACGTTTTCCTTTTTAGAAGCAAGGTTAAAAAAATTTGATGTCATGTGAAAATAACATTAAACTCATCATGGGATTTTGTACTTTTTTTTATCTTGGACTCTTAGAAATAAAATAACAACAAAAAAAATTATTTGTAAGACGTAGATTAAAGCTTATTTATACCCTGCAATAAGCAAAGGGACAAAACCCAGCATAACAGATATTATTATATTTCATCAAATTTCTCTTTCCTAACTTTGGTAAATTTTCCAGACCCCTCCCACTAAGGAAGGAATAAGTAGTTCAGGAAATTGTATGTCTGGAAAATTCTTGCCTGGAGAAAGGACACAGCAGTAAATGATGACTACAATCCAGAAAGTAGGTCACAGACAGTAGTGAATCCTGTCTTGCCAAATTTATACAGAAAGCAATTCAAGGAGAAGTTAATTTTGCTCTTACCATTTATTTTAAGTATTAGCAGTGATGATTAAATATTTGGATTCAGCAATGGTCATGCTTCTTCAAAGCAGGGATGCCCTAAGATGATTTTAGGTTTGTATCACATGAATTGTTTCCATTGAGGGGGAGAGAGAGAATTCATTCAATCCTTATTTCTGATGAAGTTCCTATCAATTAAACTTCATACCTTTTGCAAAAATTTATTTGGCAGCCAATTAGAAATTCACATTAGGCTAGGTAACTACCTGGGGTTATTTAGAATAGAACTAAATTTCATTCTAAACTTCCCCTTTATAAATGTGATATCTAGTTTTCAGTAGCATTCATTTTCATGTGAAATTAAAAATGCATGCCATTAACAGGAAGGAGCATTCATGACTCAGAGATACTCAGGGTCATTATTTTTCATGAATGTCATTTTTTAAGATTTTATTCTGATCTTTGAAAATTTGGGGTGTGACTGGAAATATAAGCCTCTAGGAAGATATTAAAAAAGCAAAGATGCTTCTGCCATGAAGGAACTTTCAAAGCAACCATACATATGTAATAGTGAATATACAAAAATTCAAGGTAAGCCCCAAAGATTCTTCTCTCTAAAGATGCTGTTAAGAGACAACAAGAATTAAAATATATTTAGTATATATTAATTGCTCATATTGTTGATTCAAAAACATTGCCTCAGATTGACTCTTTTTTTAATTATTAGGAAAATGTTAAGAAATTAAGGGAGGAAGAGATTTTGGTACTAAAGAATGGACAAAATATAATCCACTTCTGAAGTAATTTATTCAAAAATAATTCCCCTTGAAGTTTGTGATATGCACACATAAAAATCATAGATTACAGGCCATGATTTTGTTTAAAAGAGCAAAATAAAATACCAGACATGAAGTTATATAACTTTCAAATACCCTCCAGATGTAAGAAACTATTTTCATTTAAAAAAAAAAAATCCAGAATGACCAAGTTGGAGAAAATCCTCTAAATCATCTGGTTTTATCCTTTCTGAAAATATCAGTTCTTCTATGTAAGATCCCTGAAATATGGTTATCTAATCTCTATTTAAATATGGCTAGTTATGAGGAACTGATCATTTAATAAAGCAGATCAGTATATTCTACAAATATCAGTAGCAATAATGTAGGTAGAAGAGATGAAATTATTATTATGAAGCCTGAAAATTAACACCCATTCACATTACACTGAGGCAAAATGGAATAGTGTATAGAGAACCAGTTTTGAATTCATGAAATCTGGGTGAAATCTGGCATTGTGAAGAGAAATTATTGACAAGTTACTGATCCATGTCAGTGAAGGGAATATGCTTTCAACATCATAAGTCTAGAGTGAAATTTTTTTCTTCTTTAGGAAATTAGCTTCAATCAAAAGTTTGATATCTATATGTGTGCGTATAGTTAAATTTCAGTTACAATATGTTTATAGATATATGCATTACATATACTTTAAACAAATATATATATATGTATATATATATATATATATAATTTAGGTTTACCTTCCTAATTAGAGTTTAGACTGATAATAAAATTTGCTGGGTTGATAGTGATGGCAGGTACTCAAAGGATGATGGCAAAAAGCCAATTTTAAATTAAAAATTTGTGACAGTTAATCCACAAGGAATAATTCATTGTTGGCTGGATTTGTTGGAAAAGATGCTCAGATGACTTTATAGGCAAGTTAATTTACATTAAGCTCACTTTTAGCCAGAATAGGGCACCACTGATAATTTTTAACCAGAATATAAATGTAGAAGTTACATTTTAAAAATAAACTTTTTTGACTCATTTATTGAATCTAGATACCATATATGATTCTGTTGTTAATGTTTTCCTGGATATGCTCTTAAAGAGTCTTGGCCAACCTGGTTGATGAGGGTCAAGAAAACTTTTGTACCCTGGATCCAGGGTCTCTAAAGTACAGGAAAGAGTGAGAGGGTAATGGGGTCCTGGGATGGGTTTTGTAGACCTTTACTTGCATTTGCTAGCATGACCTCTAGCTAAGTAGCAGTTCCAGGATTTAGGGGATTGTTTTTTTTTTTTTGTTTTTTTTTTTTTTAATTTCTTTTGGATTCTAGGTATCCTAGATTTTAGAAACAGTTGAAGTTGCCTTATTTTTCACGTTACATTTTTGTTTTGCAGTAGTACAGGATTTTTGGAAATAGAGAGTCAAGTCTACTTGCTTATATGACTTAGAAGTGATTTTTAAATCTTATTTAGAAATATATCTTAGGGCTAATGATGTTTAAGTAATTTGAGGAAAGTACTAGTTAGGCCCAAGAGCTGTTCTTTCATACTTTTTAATTGTGAATCATAAATTGTCTGTAGTTAAGTAGCAAAGCTGTAGCTATATAGTTTATGATGGATAGATGAATACATCTATGAATGCGATTTGACATTAATATTAAGAGATGTACATCATATTAATCATTTATTTTACTCAAAGTAGTATGAGTAGTAATGAAAAATGAGCAATATTTCCAATGTTTACAATAAAATGTAGCCCACAATTTGTTTTAGTACTGTGTAAGCATCAATCAAGTAAATTTTTTTTAGGAAAATCATGCTACCACCTTTCTAAAAACTTTGTTTTCTGTTTGTATTATTTATTTTAAATTTTGAGTATGTCTAGTTAATAATAACATACATCATTACTATTAATAATCATTATCAATGAATCTTAATTATCAATATCATTAGTTATAAATACCAATTGATAAATTAAAAATAAATTTATAATAATAAACCAAATTCAATCTTTGGCCTCTAATCTGATGTAGTAATACCAATATAATATAGTCAAGTAACTCTTCATACCCAGCCACTTATTTTTAGTCCTTATATATAATTTATTTTCCAGAGATGACTCTTCTTAATTGTGATGCCTACAGATCTACAGAATTATTTACCCTGTTTCTATTTTATTCTTTCAGGTTTCATATATACAGGGGAAATTGTACACCGAATGCTAACAGCTACACAGTATATAGCACCTTTAATGGCAAATTTTGACCCTAGTGTGTCCAGAAATTCAACCATCAGATACTTTGATAATGGTATGTATCTTCTTAATTTTATCACTTATTTGGTGCATTTGAATAATAAATTTACCCAAGCATTGGAGTAATCTGAAAATATTTTGTTATTGTATCTATAATAAAGATTCTATATAAGGCACATATGCAGTATGTCCAGCATTTGACTTTCTTACATAGGATAAAAATCTCATGCTGAAGAACATAATATTGTATGGTTTTTGTTTGTTTTTGTTGTTGTTGTTGTTTTTTATTTTGCTCATCAACAGTAACATTTATTGAATGCCCTGTGGAGGTTGAATGCAGTTTTCATCTCTGTGGGGAATAAATAGGAAACATCCTCTTTTAATGGAGTTTAGAATGAACTCCATGTTGTATGATACATAAAATACTATAACAAAGAAAAATGCAATAAAGCTTCAGCATTTGTAATAAGCCTTGATAGGAAATTGAAGGTAAATAATGTTATTTTGAATTATTGGTCTCCCAATTCAAGAAAAGGTATGGAAAGTCTCTGTTAATTATAGAAAACTTCCATATTTAATACCCATACATTATATGTGTGTACACATATACAGACATGTATATATGTATACATACATATATGTATATTTGTATGCACATATGGGTGTATAAATATATACACATATCTACATATACATATGTGTGTATATATATGTAGGGAATATTTATTTGTCTCTCCAACTATATCCCATATAGAACTATATTCATGTGTTTACATATTCACCCATAGAACTAGGAACACTCTAATTGGTAAAAAATTTCTAAAACCAAAACACCCTCCTATAATTGCTATGCATGATTTTGTGAAAGCTCTATCACCTTGTTCCTTTCCTAATCTTTTATCTTTACAGTACTCCTTTCCACCATGACTGGCATGTCTTGCCAGTTTGCCCCTTGATCTCTTCTATTTGGTATCCTCATTTAACAAGGCACGTGTTCCTTTTTCATATACCTCTTCTCACATTCTCCTTCCAATTTAGTCATGTCCATTTGCCAATTTTACCTGTCCTGCCACCAACTGAAGAATTTAGAATGTATGCTTTAGACTGAATAAGGTCTCTTTTGTATTTTTGTTCATCTTTTTATTCTTCTCTATCTCATATTCATAAATTCAGAGATGATTTCCTTCTGAAGAAATAATACCAAAAATAATGAGAAGTAGCAATAGTAGCCATAATAATAAAATGATTATTATAATAATTAGCACTTATATAACACTTTAAAGGTTTGCTCAGTATTTCACAAATATCTACTTTTAGCTTCACCATAACCCTTGGTAGTACGTATTATTATTATCCCTGTGTTACAGCTGAGGACACTGAGAAAGATAGAGGTTAACTGACTGAGAGTTAACTGACAGTTTTTAGGGTCACACAAGTGAAAAGCATCTGAGGAAAGATTTGAACTTGCATCCCTGATTTCATTTCCAGAGCTCTTTCTCATATGGCCATCCCTTCCTTGATAGTTCCTTCCTTAAAAAACAAAAAAACAAACAAACAAACAAACAAACAAACAAACAAAAAAAAAACAGAGCAGGATTCATTGCTCACACTTTATCACTCACTCTTTGCTCAATCCCTTGCATTCTAGTAGGACTGCTATTTCCAAAGTCCTTAGTGACATAATTGCCAAATTCAATTTTTCCTAGTCTTTATTCCATGACGTTCTTATGCTTTTTGCACTTGCTTTCCACTCCTTACTTTTTTCCTATTGTCTACATTTTTAACTTCCAAAATATGAATGTCTCTAATTTATTACTGTGATCCCTTCTTCATTTCCTTTACATATTCCATCTCTTCCTTCCTGTCTCTAAGTGTAAAGAGCCCACTAAGGCACTGTCCTGTATCATCTTTTTCATTGGAAGAATTTTTTTCCCCTTACTTTCAGTATTTCATTGATCATATCTATGCAGAATTCCAGTTCTCTATTTCTAACCCCAACTTGTCCTTAAGATCTAGTCTCTCATCTAAACTGCATTACATATTTAACCCTCTCATCTTACTTTTTCCTATATAAATGCATCTCAAAATGAAATCAACTTTTTCTATCAAAATCCTTTTATTTCAAAGCTAATTTCTTGTTTTACTTTATCTGACACCTTTCCCAATCTCTCCAAATTATAAGTGATTCCTGCCTTCCAGAATCATTCACTCATCTCTTTTATTTCTCATATGCAATTATATCCTAAATGTGTTATGCTCATTTTTGTTAATTTCATAAGAATGTTATTAATCTGAGGATAAAAGCTTAATTAAAAATAAGTTTAAATACCCTCAGTATCTAGCACATTGTCCATGGTTGGTTGCCTAATACATCTTCATTGGATTTTATTTAATTGAATATTCAGCATGTATAAGAGGGCATTACAGGAATCATGAAACAAATTAACAACATTTTTTTTTTTTTGCTAAAATAGGAAAAAAATGATAGTCTGAATAGAAGTCAAATGTACCTCTTGGGATGATGAAGTCATGAATAGAGAATTGAAATAATAGGTAGTACAGGTAAAGTTTCTATCTCTGACTTCAATTTAGAGATATAGCTTATGAGGAAAAACATGGTATAATAAGTTAAAAATTATAGTTCCTGAATAGTACTAAAGAACATCATTTTGTTTTCTCAATCACCTTATAATAGAATAACAGGATTTTAACAAGGAAGAAAAAGCATGTCTATGAAACTAAGGAAAACTATATTGGACAGAAGGCTAAGATAATTTAAAGAACATTAGGTTAAAATCAGAATAGGGAAGGACATTCTCATTTAAAACTTTGAAATTACATAGAAAAGAGGACCAAAAGGACATCTAAAAATCTCTATTATAGAAAAGGTATACGTTAAGAGTCCTATAAGGGGAAAAAGTAGACAGCAGCACTGACTCCTTTGTCTTACATAACAAACTATAGGATTTGAAGTACAAAGTTTTATTAAATTTTAGCATGAGGCCCTCAGTAGGCTTTCTTAGTTGATGCTCTGAAAAGATGTAATTTATGGATGCCATCATAAAAATGGGAAACTATATTCTTTTCAAAAGAAATTGTTTCTATGGGAGGACAGGAATAAATATATTTAAACACATACACCCCATGTATATATCATGCACACACTTCTCTTTCTGTGCATATATTTGTGCATATAAATGTGCATATATGTAAACATGAGTGTTTATACACATGTCTATATACACATACATATATTAAGCCTAATGTCTATTTTTTTAAATTCTAAGCATCATGAGAAAAAAAAATAACAGAGAGCTTTTAGAGCTAAAAATAGGAGAAATAGATGTAATATTGATTGATAGACTATGACCTGAACAAATGCAAAAAGACTATAGCTTGGTATCCTAAGATGATTTTCAGTAATGCTACTCAAGCAAAATATAGTAGCACTTAGAGATTTTAACTTCTATTAAGATTGATTACTAGGACATATTAAAAACTTACATTGACTTCAATAGACCCATATGATTTAATTTGTATCAAAATAATTTAATATGTAGGTCTATTTTTGAAAACAATGGAAAGGCTTAAAAGAGAGCAAGATCTATGTATAATACCACCAATTTCATCTGTCAAGTGGGGCAGTTTTTAACTGTTAAAAAAAGTTTTTAACATAAAGAAAATATTCAGGAAACTAATCTATGCAAGCCTAAATGGAATAGCATATGAAATTTTAATGCTGTAATAAATAAATATTCAAGATTAAGAAAAAAAATAAAGTAGACCAGGCCTCGAGACAAAATTAACAGCTACAACAAAAAACTTACATATAAGATAATGTGTTTATATGCAAATATGTGGTGGAATATTGAACAGGTGACTCTCCTATTCACACTCTGTCTTAGTCTTTGAATAATTGACATGTTAGAGAACATTTGTTTTATTTAGCAGTTGAATCTAAGAGAATTTTGAATAATGTTATTTGCATTTGACAAAACTATTGGAGTGTTCGTAAAAGAAGAAGAAAGGCAAGAAGAAAGGGATGAGATTAAAACACAGAACACAACATATCACTGTCATAGGAAAGAAATATATATGAAGTATATATGTTTCTTTCACAACATGAAAATATGTTTAAGAAGGATTGCACATTTAATCTATATCATATTGCTTGCTATCTTGGAGAGGGAGAAGGTAAGAAAGCAAGGAAGAAAAAGATTGTAATTGCTAAGATAACACTTTAATGTTTTAGATATTCTGAATTCATGTGATTCTAGGAGTGTGTGTGTGTGTGTAAAGCATATATTTTCACAAAACAATCCAATATTATAAAGTATTTCAGTATCTGCTAGAAACCATCTTTAGATATTGAGCATTCAATAAAAGTTTAGCATAATTCATTGACAGTTTTGATGTAAACATATATGCTCCTTAAATGATAGAAAAACCAGTGATGTGATTGGGGAGGACACACTATTCCATGCTTAATTCTGGCATTTAGGAAAGAAATAGCTAGTAGTATTTAAAAATGAGTTTTTGAGGAGTTCCTATGGTATATGGAATTATTTTTTTTATAATTTTTTTTAATGAAATAACTTGTTTTTATGTCACCTTCTCATTCCCGTATATTATTCTTGCCCCTCTATCTAAGGGGCTATCCCTCACAATAAAGAATAAGAAAGAATAAGGAAAAAAAATAAGAAAAAAAATTAAAAAGAAAAACCAATCAGTAAGTCAACCAAATAACCAAATACTTGTATATGCAATGTTTCAGTCATCTTATTTCCTCTGGGGAGGCACATGAGCCAAAAGAGCTAAGAAAAAGTCTTGAAATTTTAATGAATGTCAATTAACATGGAATCCCATTAAGGAATCCCTGTCATATTAACATCAAAAATTTTAGGTTAATTTAATATTTCATGATTTTGTGTTTCTATGATGCTTATTATTTATTTATTGATAATTGTGCACCATATTTATATACTCCCAGGGTCAATAGTTATTGTTATGAGTGATATATCCATATATTCAGAAAATGAATCCTTGATACTTTAATAAACAATATTCATACATTCTTGTGGCTAATCATTTATTTTTGTTCTAGAAATGAGTGTTTCCAAACTCCCTGAGCTGATTCCTTGGTGATAGGCAAGAAAAGAATACTGGAAGCCTTTTTCAATTACATAGTGCTTATTTTTAGATGTTTAACTTCTCAGACATAGTAACAATCAGTGGCATATACACATCACAAAAAGCCATTGTAGTAGGACTTCTAATGAATTAGTATATTATGTTGCTTCTAAGAGTGTATAAAAATATCCTCTGGAGAAATAGTGTATACAGAGTGCATTTGCTCACTTCTCTCTTGAAATTTAAGGCTATATTCAGTAAAACTGTAAATTCAATAAAATGTATAATAGAAATTTGTGTATAAGCATTTTAAAAATGGTTCTAGTTTTGAAGGTGAGTATGAAAGTGAGAGAAAAGAGATACAGGATTTTTCAGGATTTATTGACCCAACCTATTACACCAGAAAATGTTCCATTGCAAATTTTATTTGCTCCATCTTTGACTCCTGCCATAATTGTTAGAACAAGTAAGAAAAAATTCCTAGCATCTGTGCCAAGAGGAAAACAATAATAATTTTTTTCAATAATAGCTTTTAATTTTCAAAACATATACAAAGATAATTTCCAACATTCACCCTTGCTAAACCTTGTGTTCCAAACTTTTTCTACCTCCTTTTCCACCACCCTCTACCCTAGATGGCAAGTAATCTAATATATGTTAACTATGTGCAATTCCAATTATAATGCTGCAAAAAATAATAATTCATATCAAAAAGGAAAAAAAATGAGAAAAAACAAAAAGCAAGCAAACAACAACAAAATGGTGAAAATACTATGTTGTGACCTACATTACAGTCTTCTCTCTGGATACAGATGACTATCACAAGTCTAGTGGAATTAGTCTAAATCACCTCATTGGTGAAAAGAGCCATGTTCATCAGAACTGATCATCACATATTCTTGTTGCCATGTACAATGTTCTCTTGGTTCTACTTACTTCAATAAAAATCAGTTCATGGAAGTCTCTCCAGCCCTTGCTGAACTTGTCCTGCTGATCATTTCTTAAAGAACAATAATATCACATGGCATTCACATATCATAATTTATTCAGCCATTCCCCAGTTGATGGGCATCCAGTTTCCAGTTCCTTGTTACCACAAAAAAGGGCTGCTAAAAACATTTTTGCTGGGTCCTTTTTTCTCTTTTATGATCTCTTTGAGATACAGACATAGTAGAAACACTGCTGGACCAAAGGGAATGCACATTTTGATAACCCTTTGGGTATAGTTCCTAATTGCTATCCAGAATGGTTGGATCACTTCACAATTCTACCAACAATGTTTTAGTGTCCCAGTTTTTCCACATTCCCTTCAAAATTTGTCATTATCTTTTCCTGTCATATTAGCCAATTGGAGAGGTGTGTAGTTGTTGCATTTTTCTCATCAACAGTGATTTAGAGCATTTTTTTTCATAAAATTAAAAATGGTTTTAATTTCTTCATCTGAAAATTGTTTTTGCTTTGTCTGTTCTCTAATCATTTATCGATTGGAGAATGACTTGTATTTTTATAAATTTGAGTCAATTCTCTATGTAGAAAATGAAAATTCTTAAAATTAACTTAGATTGACTACTCAAATATGATTCAGTGGAAACAGTGTTCATATAAGAGTGGCACATAAATCTATATTTAACTGTAGGCTAATTAGCAGTTTTCTCAGTGACATAAAATATGTATGACATTCTCATCAGTTTGAAGGATAACAAAAAAGTTACATAATGAATGACTCTAAATTTAAATATTTTGAAAGGCTAAAATATTGAGGGGAATGTATTGTTATAAAATTTAATAAACAACAATGTTGTATTTATATAAAAATATTGGAGTGCTTTTATATTAACAAAACATTAAACACAAGAGACCATATTATCAACAAAAACAAAAATCACAAGCTTGTATCCATGGATTATGGAAGAAAAGCATTTAACAAAACATTTTTTTTGTAAAAAATAAAAATCAAAAACAGAAATATAATATGATAGTGAGTGTCCCAAATTGAAAGCAATTATATCTATTTTAGAGAAACATTAGAGACATTTCCAATAAAATTAGGGGTAAGGTATGTCCATTATTGGCATTTTTTTTTTTTTTGGAATTTTAGAAATTTTAGCCATAGAATTGAAAAGAAAAAAAAAAATAAAAGGAGATGAGAAACTAAGGAGTAAACAAAAATATCGATTTCTATAGATAATAATATTGCTTAAAGAGGACATTAAATATTCAATTTTAATAATTCATAATAAATAATTTTATTAGTTTCTGTCATTAACAAAGCGGAATATAAAATCAACCAACAAAAATTTCAGATTTCTGTATATTCTAAAGTACAGAAAGAAGAAATTTTACACAAAACAGCTATAGAATGTGAAAAATATTTCAAAATCCACCTTTCAAGGCACCCAGAAGAACTCTATCAATCTAACTGCAAAATGCTCTTTATAGGATAATACTTATTAGTCCTTTGCTATTAGGAAATTATTATAAAATGATAATACTAATGAAATTAATTTACTTATATCAAATTACCAAAGGCTTGATTAATTAGATATGTATATAATATATAAATATATGCCCACTTAGATGCATAATCTAATAAAGAGAGGGAAGCAAAAGGGCAAGGTTTGCAAAAAAAAAATTGTTTAAAAGTGATAGGGAAAAGGGGCAGGTAGGTGGCACAGTGGATAGAACACCAGTCCTGAAGTCAGGAGGACCTGAGTTCAAATCTGGCCTCAGACACTTAACATTTCCTAGGTGTGTGACCCTGTGCAAGTCACTTAACCTCAATTGCCTCAGCAAAAAAGCAAAATAAAAAAAAAAAGTGGTAGGGAAAGAGGCATTGTAGCACTTGTCTAAAACTATACTCTGATGTCATCTTCTTCATCATAATCATCATCATCATCATAGCAAAAGCAATAACTATTTGGTATAGTTAAATATATAAGGTTAAATAAATAATAAATAAAATAAATATAAATAAATAATAAATAATTTTTAAAAATAATAATAAATAGAAATAAAAAAATAAAAAATATATAAATAAATAAAAAATATAAAATAAATATAAATATAAAATAAAATTAAAAATTAAAAAATTAAGAAAATAATACTCAAAATTAAAATAGTCGAAAAGCATTGAAGTTATTAAAACCAAGCTAGGATAAGAATTCACTATTTAACAGCAACTACTGACTAAACTGAAAAGTAATCTTTCAGAAATCATTAAACTGTCTACCATAAGTAAATTAGGAGAACATGAAGAATTTACCCACCATATCTATGAACAAATGGAGAATTAACAACCAAATAAGGGATAAGTATTGCAAAATGTAAAATGGATAATTTTGATAATATTAAATTAAAAATGAGTTTTGCATAAATAAAACCAATGCAACTGAGATTAGAAGAAAAGCCAAAAACTGGGGAATTTTTTTACAGCATCATAAAGAGAACTGAGTCAAATTCAGAGGAATACATGTATATATGTATAAATACTCACATATACAAATATATATATTTCTGTGTATGCATATGTATATATAAAGTCATTGCAGCTAAATATAAAAAGGGAAACAGCTGATTGACAATATAATCTTTTTAGCTAACTTTTCTTTCTATAAGAGAGGCTTGAATGAACAAATATGGTTATACATATATACATATAGATTCTTTCTATACAAAAACATACCTATTACTATACACACAGATAGATATATACATATATATATACACACACACAGATAGATATCTATATTCCTCTCTGTATATGTATGTGTGCATACATATTTTTTGTTGAGTTAATCAGCCTAAGAATTGTAGTGTTCATGAGATGTTCTATCAAATGAAAAATATCCTGAGAATAATTAGAAGAGTGAGGGAACCTATATTAATAAGAGTGAGACTGCAGCTAAAGGAATTGGGGATTTTTATCTTAGAGAAGAGTGGACATATTGGGAACCTGATTGTTTTCAAGTATTTGTAGAGTATCATATTGAGGACAAATAACTCCTGTTCTCAACTCTGAGAGGATGTGACTATGATAATATGGCAATATTTAAGAAGGCAAATATAGAATAATTTCTTGACAATTTTAACTATCCAACAGTAAAATGTTCTACCTTGCCATCTTATGCTACAAGTTATAATATAATATAATATAATAAATATAGTATAATATAACACAATATAATATAACCTAAACTAAACTAAACTAATATAATAAATATAGTATAATATAATATAACATAACATAATATAACATAACATAACACAATATAATATAACCTAACCTAACCTAACATAATATAATATAATATAAAACTCTAAAAATCTCTAAGCAAAATTTGATAGCCATTGGTTGGATATTTCATATAGAGGATTCTTATACAAGTATGAATTGGACAAAATGGCTTCAGTGTTTTTTTCCAACTCTGAGATGCTACAATACATGCATAGAGGGAGTAACCAAGAAAGTATTGCTTTGACATATGTTATTTTAAGAAGAAACATTTCTAAGATTTCACACTTTTTAGGAGTCAGGCATCTAGAATGTCTAAGCTGTCATTATACTTCAAAATCTATGTTTGCTTCAGAGAACTTTTACTAATAAGAGAAAATGGCAACTTTAAAAGAACCACACTAGTTTGTTTTTCATATCATATTTTTCCTGAATGCAAGAATGTATTTTGCTATGCTAAGTCTTTTGAAAGCTACATTTGTGGCGTGACTTTTTAAGTTCCTTGAAAATTGTCTTTTATAAAATTATAAGAATGCAATCATTAAGGGGAAAAACTGTCATCTACCTTTTTTAAATAAAGTATTCATGAGAGTTAAAATGGGAATATAAAATTCTTAATGACTATATGGACTCATTAAAATGTTTCCCAACTCAGATTTGCATGTTTATAGTTATCTGGTAAACCCTGTCAGAATGTATCATCAAAATCTAAGGTTTGATGCTGAAGGCCTACACCAGTACACTTCAAGGATGCCATTGAAATCTCAGCCCAGATGCCCTTTGAGCCACCTTCTAGCAGCATCCAAGCATTACAATAAACACAAAAATTCGGGCATTGGGAATCAAAATACATAATTCTCATTAATAGTAAAGAAATATCTGCATAATGGCATAGCATAAAGCTAAGTGTGAAAGAATGTTTTAATTTTAATTTTTCTTTTCCTTGAATGGTTCTAGCCATTTAATGTGTTCGTTGGTCTTTCTGCATTTGTCAAATTTATTTGAAGTTCCTCCAATTCAGTTGAACTGTATTATGAAAGTGGCTCTGGGAAATTTAGAGAGGCAGCATCTATTAACATTAATGGGCTCCTAAGGCAAACTTTCTCACTTTAGGCTTAATATTAATCTCTTTCTGCAGTTATGGTTTTGGTGAATAGTTAAATAGATAATATTGAATCATTTTCTTTAAAAGAAAGTCAAATTTTCTTTTTCAACACTAGCATGCGAATTAACTGTGTAAACTCAAATAGCTTGAAGGGGAGCTATTTTTTTCAAATGAATGAATTCTTCCCAGATCATTGGTTAGTATGTTGTTCTTATATCATTCATTCTTTGGGGTTTGTAGGCACAGCACTCGTCGTCCAGTGGGACCATGTACATCTTCAGGATAATTACAACCTAGGCAGTTTCACTTTCCAGGCTACTCTCCTCAATGATGGGCGAATCATTTTTGGATACAAAGAAGTAAGTGGAACAAAAAGAATCCTTCTTCTTATTTCCCTTATCAAATTGTATCTATGTCTATATATAAATATATATATGATATAAACATATATATGAAAACATTTTAATTGTTTCAGAATTTTTTCTAGCTTTCTTTTGGCTATTTTTCCTTTCTTTAAAGTCTATAAAATTAAAGCATTCTTGCACTAAATACAAACTATGTTTTTTATTTCTTTCCTATGTTATGATGAAGAATGAAATACCTGTTTTTTAGTATGACAGCCTTGGGAACTATGATGTAGAAATCACCTACTAGCTCTTTGGTTATTACTTGTGAAATTAACTGGGCTCTAATGACAGTCAGTATTTTATTAATTTCCTATAAATGAAAAAGGTTTACTAATCTAGCCTTGTCCACATTGCTGATTGAAATATTTACCAAAGGAATATGTTTAGTTTTTTGTTTTGTTTTGTTTTTGTTACCAAAAAGGTCATTTTTTTGTACTAAAGGTTCTTAGGAAATTTTGTGTTCAAAGTACAAAAGAAAAGAATTATCACAGACTTTATAGTAGTCATGAGTACAAACCTTCATTGATTGATTTAAATAAACTTGAAGAAGAACATTTAATCTGTGCGTATATGGTGTTTCTGGGTTTGGAAAAGGTAATAAATGTGATGAGGTGGGAAACAGAATACTGGCTATCATAAGTCCATCTTTCACAATACTATATTAGATTTGATTCATTGATGAAGCAAATAGCTACAGAATTGACAATCTCTTATCCTAGGCCAATATAAATGGCCCTGAAATTAGTAAAGTAGAATGGAATTAAGCCAAAGGCAACATGAGTTGCACAAAATTAGAGAAGCTACCCCAAATGTGCATATAAACTATTTGTCTGTGGCAGAACATTCCAAGCTCATATTGGTCTGATCAGCCACAGTCAGACACTGTGTAACTTGACTGTAACATAGTGCTGTCAATTTTGTCTCATACTATGAACCAACTCTAATAGGAATTGTAAATAATGATAATAGAGAATTAAATTCCAGGACCATAAAACTCAGATGGAAGAATGTTACTAGCATAGGATAATCATTATCATCCTACTGTAGTTACTGCTTTCCATAATTTTTCTTTGCCCCAAATTTTCAACTCAATCTGCCAAAAAATAATTTACCCTATATGGGATGTTCTCTCTAATTTCATGTCAGAAAGGTTTCTATATGGGAGAGTCATTTTACTTGACAATAGGTGGCAAAACTTAGACCAGTAGTTAGAAATTGCAGGTGTGTAAATTTGAGCTAAACATAAAGAAAAAACTTTACAATAAGAAACTATCCAAAGTAAAATGTTATACCTGAGCTGAGAGGAAGTCCCTTGTCATTTGAATTCTTTAAGTGGTCAGTGATCACTTTTTTTGGATGCTGTAAGTAGAATCCATGATTTCTTCTGCCCCTGAAAATTCTAAAATTCTATACTTAGTGGGAAAGTAAAATTTAATTATGACCAATTTTTCTAGACTGCATGTAGTGGATAAAAGAAGAGAAACATTTTAAATTTAAAAGATAAATTTTGGAGAGATTTATAATTTGTAGAAGCTATCTCCTATGCTTTGAAAATGCCAAATGTAGTACTGTTATTTCCACATGAAAATCCATTTTGTAACTTTTAAATATATATGGCACATTACTTATCTAGCAAGTGGAGGATGTTACAATAGAAAAAGCATTGTTCTTGTCAAAGAGACCTGAGTTCAAATCTCATCATAGTTTTGGTTTTTTGCTAGCTATTTACTAGTTTTAGGAAAGCCACTTCTCTGGGACTCAGGTTCCTCATATGTAAGATAGGGAATTAAGTATGATGATATCTGAGTTTCTTTCCAGGTCTAAATCTTTGATCCTGTAATCGTTTATTTTATTGAGGGAATATACCTTCCATCTCATTTCCATGCAAACCTATAATTAGATTAGGGATTATCATAGTTAGCTAAGTAACACAGTAGGTAACTGTGTTATCTACACTTGACAGTAGCACAGTCAAGAAAACCTTGTTCAATTCTGGTTTTGGACACTTAGTAATTGTATAACTCTGGGCAAACCTCTGATTACTTTAGTTGCCTCAACTATAAAATGGGGGTAAAATGGGACATCTACCTGGAAGGTATAAGGAACATATGAAGTAATATTGGCAGAATGCTTAACATAGTGTGTAACATATAGTAGTGTTTAAGTAATACTTATTTCTTAAGATCTTTTCCTTCTTCATTTGGGATGGGAGGAAGTGTGACATTGTGAAAAGAGTTATCTCCTTTGGAGCCAATAAAATATAGGGCAAATCTTGCCTCTTGCATATATGTTCTACGTGACCACACACAAATTAGGTATCCTTTCAGTGCCTCAGTTAACTAAGACTGGAAGTTATAAACATGTTGCTGATCTGTATTGGTTTAAGCGGTTTTGACATTGTAAGTTCCTTGCATTAATACAAAATGGCATCTCCTGCAAAAAAAATAAAATAAAATAAAAACTAGTATGCAAATGGAATATCAGCAGAGTCAATCCATCTATTGTTAATGTTTGAAAATAGTTCACTATTTTTCATACACAGAATAGAGACTGACAAAGGATCATTTTGGAATGAATACTTGTATTTTTCTTCAGTTTTTAACTTCAGTAGTAAGACTGTCGGCATCTTCATCCAGAGTCAACATAGTCTGAAGTTTTAAAACATAACTTCAAACTTTGTCAAAATGTAGTTTCATATTATAACTATGGCCTTCCTCTGATTTCTGTTATCAAAATATTGTAATCTTTATTTACTCTGTTCCCAAAAAATTTCTCCCACAGCAGATTAATAGTTTGGTATTTCTGCTTTCCCTTTGTTGTGGGTTTGGCATTTTCCAAGTAAAATGCTAGTCTGCTTTTATCAAAAACAATTTTCCATTGTGGTTTTCCTGTATTTTGTCATATGGTATTAAGCCAATGTTCAGAGAGAATATTTTCTTGAGGTTTTTTTTGGTATATCTTGTCTTACTGTATTATCTCCCCATTTGCACTCAAAGCCCCTACAGAAGCAATCTGATTAAGTCTTTCATCTCATATGCCTTAACTTACTTTGAACAAAAAAAATATTTCATTTTCAGTTGATCTATGTATTGTTACCAGAAGTTAATGATTTTCTTCTATTTGAAAATTCTACATAGATGTTTTTTTTTGGTGGGGGGGGAGAAGATAAGGTTATATTTGAAACTCTAGCTATAGGGGAAACTTGATGGACACAATTCTTTCTGGACGCAATTATTTCTCTTGATCTGGTGAGTAAAGTAGAAGTATGTAGCAAGATAAAGATAATATCAAAGTATTCTCTACTTTGCACCCATTAGATTGAATTGTTAAAACAAACTTTATTATTTGGGGCCAAAATATATTCAAGAAAAAAAAAGTTTAAAAGACTAACTTGACAAATTTTTGACCAATTTATCATCTCAGCCTACTAATTACTGCGCAACAGCATTGTAGGATATATTATACCCTGAATTAAACACATTTTTTTTGGTGGTCTTTCATTATGACTTATGTACACAATAAAGATGAATGAACTAGAGGATATAATACTGAGGCATAGCTTCAACCTGGAGAAGCTCTGAAATTATTTTTTTTTTGTTGTGACTAAACAATTATATTAAATAAAGCATAAATGCAGTTATCATGGCTAATATGCTTGCTGGGGCCCCTCTGTGGATCAGAATTTGTTATTATTTCTCTCCTTGACCATCTCTCAGTCCCTTCAAATAAGAGAGGTAAATGCATGAACAACTTTGCCTAAATCTATTTTTACTTTTCACCCCAAATAATATAATATTCAAAATTAATATGAAGTCCATTAGCATTAAAACGAAACTTGAATGAATAGAGGCCAAAAGTAGTGGTGTTTAACCCGGAGGAAGTTCTTCAGTGGTATGCCTGAGATGCCTGTACTTTGCCCTGCTTTATCCAATATGTGTTTCAGTAACTTTGATAAAGACATATCTGAACTTATCAATTTTGTGGATTCATCAAACTTTACTAAGAATATTTGCTATATAGAATATTGTTCTAGACTTTTGGCAACCCAAACTTCGTCTCATGAAGCTTACAGCCTTGTCAAGGAAAGAAACCCTAGTACCAAAAAATCAGATAAAATGAAGAACAAAATGTTTTGTTAGGTAAAGAATTTTATTGAGAGAAGGATAAATGGAAAGCATAATGGAGTTATTTAGTTTGGATTTAAAGAATATGAACAGAGTGAACAAAATTCACTTTGCTTATTGTTGACTTTATAAGAGTTTTGGATAAAATATGATAAAGATTTTTTTTTCTAGCATAGTGTCATTCATGCATACAATATGGACAAACTAAAATGATGAGCTAAATAAGGTAAATTTTAATAGAAAACAGTATTAGAAGAAACTAGTTTAAATTATAACTCACATTTAAAAAAAAAAAAATATATAACCAGTAATTGACTGTAGACTCAAGTTGAGTTAACAGATTATGAATGCCCTCTTAAACTTGTTTTATTTTTTGGGATTAAAATTTTTTTTTTTTTTTGCTTTTTGCTGAGGCAATTGGGGTTAAGTGTGCCCAGGGTCACACAACTAGGTAATGTTAAGTGTCTGAGATTAGATTTGAACTCAGGTCTTCCTGACTTCAGGGCTGGTGCTCTATCCACTGCGCCACCTAGCTGCCCCTGGGTATAGCATTATTAATGCCATGTCCAAATATGTTTTGAATCTGGTCAGCCTATTCATAGAGTGTGATTGTAGTTATATTTAAGAAGGATATTTGCAAGCATATCAAGAATAAGGGAAAGAGAATGGTAGGGGGTATGAGAAGGCAGGTCCTATAAGAAATAATTGAAGAAATTAGGGGTGTTTACATTAAAAGTCTCACTCACAAAAAAGTACATCATATCCTTTTCAAATATATGAAAATATGTCATGTGATAGAATGATTTAGAATCATTTTGGGTGCTTTCAGAGGAAAGAAAGAAAACAAGAGGGATAAGAATTGTTACATGGAAAGATCTTAATAATTTATTCCTAAATAGAATGGGCTTCCTTGAGAAGAAAGGAGTTTCTCAGCCCAGTTCTCTAGAGAATAGATGACCTCAATGTAAACCTAATGTAGAGGACATTGCTGCTTCAAGTAGAATTAGATTGAATGACTTCTGATTACTTCCAATTTCAGTGTTCCATGATTTCAAGTATTGATGATGCTTTATTAGCCTCATTTTACAAATAAAAAAGGAGTTTCAGATGTTTAGAACCAGAATATTAATTAATGACCTAACGAGGGCTAGAATTTCAGTATTTTGACTACTCATTCAGGGGTTGCTAGTCTTGTTGGTAGTTGTTTGTTTCCCATTTGCCCTCACCAAATCAGTTTAAGATTAAGTTTCTGCCCTATATGAATCTCTTGTTTTTCCTCAACTACTGATCCAATTGTAGGAGTTCTTGAGTAAGAAATCTTAGCCACAAGCAAATATTTTAACAACTGGGTTGAAAAAATGATCATGGGTAGGTTTTCCTCTTTTCCTATTAAACACAGAAAATCCAGTACCAAATATTTCAAGCATTAGGTGATAAAAATCATATAATGAAGACACTTCTGGAATGGGATAATTTTATTTCTCTGAGACAAGTAAAATATAAATCCCTACTCTTACTATCTAGCTCTGTTTTGCCTTTCTGAGCAATTTTATCTTACTCTCACATGTTCTGTGTTGGAGAAATGACTTTGTGTCTAGTGCTTTGTACAGTGTAAACATGATCTAATTTGCGTACCACAAACCCTCTATTCTTCTTAATTTTTTTTTTTCCCGAAAGGGCTAGTCTTGTGATAAAGTTTGAGAATTTGAGAGGTGGACACTTCCTCCATTGATGTAAAACTTCGAATCCTGTTCTCTAATATTACCTTTCTCATTCTTGCCTCTGAGGATGTTGATATATAATCTCTCATGCTCTGTTGCTGGACACGAGTTTACATCCACTTCCTTTAGTTATGATAGGCATTACCCTATCAGGTCCTTCTAGATGGAAAATCAGGAACTTCCTCCCAGAACTGCTGTTATTGTTTGTTTTGTTTGTTTGTTTTGTTTTGTTTTGTTTTGTTTTGTTTTGTTTTCCATCCTGATTACCTAGAACAATGAAGCTTTGTTAGCCATTGCTGTGCTGATTTGTTACATCAGAAAGAAAACAACAAATTAGTCTTGGACAAGTGATCTAAATTGAGGCTTCTCCATAGACTTCAACCCATTCATTTAATATATGCAATTTCTGACATGTTCGTTGAATATTTGATGGATAGACTGATGTTATTTACAAGGAAGCTCAGAGATGAAAAATTAATGATAGGGCATTTTCAAAGGGGAAAATTCAGTTATCTGTAATGATTTCATCTCAGTGTAGAAAGTTTATATCTGTAGATTCAAGTATGTATATTATGGGAACAATATAGGTTTCATAACAAGAAGATCTAGATTTAATTCCTAACCACATAACTTAAAAGCTTTTGTGACCTTGGATAAGTAAATCACAATCTCCATGCTGCAGATTATTGATCTGGAAGGGATATAATGAACAAATATGCCATAGTAGATAAAAGTCCTTCTTTATACTCAAGGAGAGCTTAGCTCAGTTTGATTATAGGCAATCAATGCCATAGGTAATTATCTAATGACATCATCTGTTGTGTGCTTGAGGATTTACATCAATGAAGGAAGTTTCCACATCTTGGACTTTATCAAGACTAATTCTTCAAAAAAAAATTAAAGAATAGAAATTCTGTAGTCTGCAAATTAGATCATGTTGACAATTGTAAATACATAGCACTTTTTAGGCACAAGCCTATTGTTCTCTGGTTAGGAAATTTTGAAGGAGATTGTTAGCTCTAGGCAGATGTGAATATTCTCTCAAATCAAGTGAGGAATACTTAAGCATGGAGGGATAAGATCTTAGCCAGCAGTCTCCATCTGTGTTCTCCTTACTACAAGGAATTTCCCTCTAGCAATGTAGGATGGGAACAGGACTCTAAAAAAGTTGTTTATGGAGGGAGAACACTAAAAGTTTAAGGAAAAGTTAAGATAGGATTTGAAGGTAGGGTTTCCTAATTTTAAGGCATCTTTCTTTTCACCATAACCCAATGATTTTTAGGGTAAGGACAAAGAGAAAGACTTATAAGCTTTAGCAAATACAGGTAGTTGCCATGGCCATTTAACTTGGCCACTCTGCCTTTTGGCATAGATAGGCACCCCGGAATTTGATGGCCTTGGTTACAAGAAAGGATTTAAGAAGGAAGAAAGTATGAGACCTCCAAGGCTCCTTAACTTTGTATTCAGGATCTGCCCCAAGGCTGGTGCTACCCAGAATAAGCTTGAATATGTACAGGAGGCTCTATCATATATGGTGTGCCTTAGTCAGACTACTATTTGTTATATTCTTAATATTCCGGTTTTCTGTTACACGATGATTTTTTCAGTGATGTTCCCTACTCCTACAATGTCTTCCTTTGCCCTTCTTTATTTTGAATTCCTACCATTCTTTACAGTCAAATTCTAGTGCCATTTTGGTCATGAAGCCTTCCTTACTCTTCTGAATTAGTAAAGAGCTTACCTCCTTGGAACATCTTGTAGCCCTTAACTTGTATCTGTCTGATTCAGTTATTATGTATGACTTAGTATTTAGTTTCTCAGTAGGACCATGTCCTACCATCTACAGGAAGCAGTTTCTAATCCCCCTTAATTCTGGTGTCTCTCCTCTCTTGATTTTCTCCAAAGTGTCCAGAATATACCTTGTTTATAACTGATCATTTAAATGTCTCTTTCAGTCAACTATGAGCTCCTTGGAAGTAGGAACTATGCTTTTTATCATTTTTATGTCCCTCATGCTTGACACAGTGCTTGACAAATAGAAAGCATGTAACATTTTTGCTGAATAAATGATTTGCTAATCCTCTTTTGATAGAATATAAGTTCCATGAGGTCAGAATATGTATCTTACCTCTATAAACAGTAGATGCTTAATAAGTGGTTGTTTAAATTTGATTTGTGGAGAAACAAAAAGAACTTGAAAGTTAAAAAGAATAAGAGGAGAGATTGGAATGCATACATTCAGAAAAGACAGAAGGAGAACAAAACATTTAATATAAAGGAAAAAGGATGGCCACTTTGGGAATAATACTTCTAATCTCTATTTTCACCCTTGCTTCAAGTGAAATGGGACTACTATAATTATGATAATTGAGTAACTATTCATTGCTATCTGGTGTATGGTATCTGAACAATAGATTTTAGATAGTTTTTTTTTAATGCTTATGTATAAAAAACAGTATGGTATGGTCTATATGGGCCATGTGTTTCTTGAGTTAACTGAAGCCAGTCAAGCAGATTCCTTTGGCAAATATGCTTCCCTTAACAATCAAGTTCTTTTAACTGTCTTTATGTGATGAGCCCCAGAGTGATACCCAAATCAATCAACCAATAAATAAGTATTAAGCACCTAACTATTTGCCAGGCACTGTGCATAGTGCTAGGGACACAAAAAGAGGCTAAAAAATAATTCCTGCCCTTAAAGAGCTTACAATTTAATGTGAAGGTATAGTTTCATGTACATTCAAATGTCTATATTTGAATTTTATAGTTGTAAAGTCTAATAAAAAGTGGCCATTGCTTTCTCTATTCATTTTGGATACTGATAATATGGAAAAAAAAATACAAAGAACATGGCATCTAAGGGTCTGAAAAAAGTGGATGCTTATCTCAGTCTATCAAGTTTGTATAGTCTTAGACAAGTCATTTAATCTCTGTAGTTCTCTCGTCTTTTTCATCTGCAAATGAGAAAACTGAAATAGATATATCAAAGGTTCCTTGCAGATCCCATGCTTCATCAAATAACTGTAATTCTAAAAAGTAGGTCTGGAGATGGTTTTAGTTCTTTGCTGCAGTAAGAAGGCATTGAGTATTTCTGGAATTGCCTTTATTCTAGAACCAAGTTAGAGTACTAAACTGGAATTTGTGTATTGTTTCCCCTCTATAAAACTACTTTTTATTTGTAATACCCATTTCTCTCTTAAATCTTTATATATACTAATAGAAATTCAGTAGCACTGTAATTATAACTTCTTCCCCTCTCCTAAAGACTTCTCTCTCTTTTTTTTTTCTAGAAGGGAAAAAGTTATTTCTTATTTTGTAATCATCCATTAGCCTGCCTTTTCTTTCTAATTTTTGAATTCTTTGGAAAGATGAAGCTGATCAAATTAGAAAAATACAAAAAAATAATTGCATGATCAGCAGGGGAAAGTAGTAGAATCAACTTCTTTTATTGCAAAAGGAGTTACTCTCTACTTTTTCTCATAATGGATACTATCTATTTCAATGCCAAATCTTTAAAGAGGTCATATTGAAAAAAATGTTGCGATTTGTTAAAGAAAATTGCTTTTTAATCTCTTCTACTATTTAGTACTTAAGCCTAATGTTCTTTAGTCTAACATGTGGTATCTGTCAAAGAATACATAATTAACAAATGATCTTTGCCAAATATCTCTAGTTATCTATGATATCTTTAAATGATTTGGACATTTTTTTAAAGTTTCATTGCTTGATGATGCTTTCTCTTCATTATATTGTAATGACCCTTTATCTCATGTAATCATCCAGAAAATATTATAAAAGGCAAAAATGTGCAAATCTCAGAATATCTTAGAGGGCCAATGGAGTTCTCACAAGAAAAGTGCAGTTACAGATATAAAAAAAGACTTACAATTCTCTTTAGATGTTTTTAATAGGTCTTCTTTAGTGAAGATTTCATTGTGTAATTAGCCTTAAGTAGCTAGGTGCCTCAGGGGATAAAACACTATCCTAGTGAACCTAGCTAGAGTCAGGAAGACTTGAGTTGAAATTTTAGCTGAGACACTTTCCAACTGTTGAGCATTGCTAAGTCATTTAACTTCTGTTTATCACTGGAGAAAAAATGGCAGACTAGTATCTTTGACAAGAAAGGCCTTTGGACAATATGATCCACAGGGTCATGAAAAGCTAGGCATAACAGAACAACAATAAATGTAATCTTACTACAAATACAGAGCACATCCTTAAGTCTTATGTGTAACATTTGATTTTCTTGTTTTACTATGGCCAATGTAATCCACTGTAGATCTTAAGATAATGAGCTGATTTGTGTTTAGCTATGCTGATTATGGTTAGTGAGATAACCTCTCTGGTACCAAGGTGATACTGAAGTATAGCAAACTTGGAAGAACCATAGAGAGTTTGCATTCTACTCTCAATCCATGAAAGAATCAAAATGATGTCCACATCACAACCAGCTATCACACTAAGTATTCAGAGAAGCTTTGCATATCTGTTACACATACATTGATATATACGTGTATCCCAAGTGACATTGAGATAACTTAATATTACATATATGTGTGTGTATATACAACTATACACACACACACACACACACATGCCTAGGTGTATGTGTCTGTGTTTTTCTGTCTCTGTACCTATCTGTATGTGGATCATGTCTAGCTATCCACCTGTAGTTATAAATATTGGCCAAAGTTTATCAGTGTGTATATATACACATCATACGTATATATTCATCCATTTATCAATCTATTTTATGTTTAGTCATAGGCATATGGATTTAGAGATGAAAGGTACTTAAAGGATAGTTAGTCCAATTCTCTCATGTTAAAATGAAGAAAATGAGAACCAGAATGATTCAGTGGCCTGAGGTCACAAAGATAGTAAGTACCAGAGATAAGAATTAAACACTGATCCTCTTGCTTTCTGTCTATTACTCTTTCTATACTATATCAGTACACACAGAGACATGGATGAATGAATGGATGGATGGATATATACACATACTATCAATTTATGTACTATATCACACTATCCCATTCCAACATTTTACTCTCTGGCTATGTACACAGAAATACATGGTCACTAATTTTTCTTAATGAAGGTGATTGTATCATGTATTTCATCTTGTTCAGTAGTTTTCAGTCATGTCCAACTTTTTATGATCCCATTTGGTTTTCTTGGCAAATATATAGGAGTGGTTTATTTACCATTTCCATTTCCTGCTCATTTTATAGATGAGGAAACTGAAGCAAAAAGGATTAAGTCACTTGTCAATTTTCATATAACTGGACAGTGTCTGAAGTCAGATTTGAACTGAAAAAGGTGACTCTAAGCTCAGCACTCAATCCACTGTTCCACCTAGCCACCTGTGCTATATTTTTACCATCACTCAAATCACTGAAATTATTACTATTTCAAATCACTGCTGCATACAAAATCCTGAATTCTGACATTCCATTAGCTGAAGTAAATATTCTATTCTTCTACCTCTCTTACTGCTTGAATAACTCAGTGTTAATTATTTGTCCTTATTGTAACCCTTGAGCCTTCATTTTTTTTTTTACTATTCTTCAGATATATTGATAACTTTCTCATAGTCACATTTCTGTATGCAGTCTTGACCATTGCAATAATATACTCTTGTCCCCTTTTGAATTTTATGATCTGCTTCTTTCTTTCTAGTGATTATGTTCCTAGAAATAATCACAGAAACCATGATGATTTTGTGTACTAGAAATTTCTGTTATCCATGTAATGATACCATCAATCTTCTTTCATTAGCTCATCTTCATTTCATCAGAAATTGTTTTTAACTTTATCTTCCCTACCTAAAATTACAACTCATTTCTCATTCCCTTTCTTCTCAGAATATGCCCTTCTAACTTTGCTGAGATTAAAATTATCCCAGAAAAGTTTCTTAAAATTACTTCGTCTAGGTCCTGCACTTCAAAATTTCCATGTTCTCAAACCCCCTATACTTCATCCCTCTAACTTCAGAAGGAAATTCTTTGTAATTTCCCTCTCCCTCTCATAGGTTTTAATTCTCTTTCTTGACACTAGGCTATATATACTTACATAGATATATTTTATTATTCCCTAAAGAGTAAATTTTATTATTTCCCAAAGAGTAAATTTTATTATTCCTCAGAGTAAAAAATCTTAATTTTTAAAGTTGAAGGCATCATCACTTATTCTTGACTAGTGTATGTAGGCATGAATACATAAATATAGTGCATGTATGTATATATATGTCTATATCTTTATAATATATTCACCCTTTGTAGATCATTTATATGGTATAAAAAGAGTAAAGGAAAGGGTTTTGCCTCCTCACTAAATTTTAACTGAAGTTACTCCTAAAGTTTGCTTGAAACTTTTCATCTTACAAGTTATCATGGTAAGAGTTTGATAAATGAGAGAGGAAGTGATAAGAAAAGAAGCTTGAGGGATAACAGACATTGTTTGCTGAATTTAGGCTCTAAGCAGGATATATGTCTTCATTTAAAACTTGGATAATGCCCAGATATAGAAAAAACAAGGTTCCATATTTTTAAAGATCTTGACCTCAGATGTCAATAATAAAAATACTTGTTTCTTAGAAAGAATATAGCAAATAATCTCCCCTCTCTGGAGTACTTTGACAGCCTTGGCCAATTTTATCACATAAGAAGATGGAGATGAAAATTTCTTTTTTTAAAAAAGAAAAATAAGCAATAAATTTAACTCACGAAGTTCAAAATTTACCATTTTTGCAACAAATAATAAGGTACAAGAACTTTTAAGTTAAGCCCAACCCTTCACTGCCTTGATCCAATCCCCAAATAGATTTCCCAGGTAGACTTCGCTTTGTATCACTTCATATAGGTCTTTCCATGTTTTTTTTTTTTTTTTTTCCCAGAAACCACACCCTCATCATTTTTATAAACATAATGGTACTCCATCAGATTCATATGCCCCAACTTATTTACTATTCCCTAATTTATGTCTATCCTCTCAACTTTTGATTCTTTGCTATCAGAAAAAAAGTGTCTATAAATATTATGATACATGCAGATAAATAATATGGTACATGCCTTTTTCTTTGATGTCTTTGGAGTTCAGATCTAGAAGTTGTGTTACTGGATCAAGGAATATTCACAGTTTCATTGTCATTTGGACCTAATTTTAAATTCTATCCACAATGCATTAGGCTGAGAGGGGCTGTGGCACAGTGGAGAGAATGCTGAGCCTGGAATTTATCTCCATGAATTCAAATCTAGCCTCAATCTAGCTGTGTGACCCTAAAGAAGACACTTTATCTCGTTTGCCTCAGTTCCTGGTTTCTATAATTAGATGGAGAAGTAAATGGCAAATCACTCCTATATCTAAAGAACTAGACATCAACATTGAAAAATGACTTAACAATAAGATGCAGTATGAAGTCCAGAAAAGCCAAATTATTATCTTTCACATGTTTTTTCATCAATTACCTTGCTTTTGTGGACTTTTGTTTTTTCAGAGCAATTTTATTATTTTTCTAGCTATGTAAAGTAATTTTGGGTAGTTTGATATAGCACTGAATATATTCAAATAAATTAATTTAGGTAGAATTGTCATTTTTGTTTTTGTTTTGTAATCTTTTTATTCTGTATAGTATATTATTTTCTCAAATGCATATGAGAGTAATTTTCAACAATCATTTTTGCAAGATTTTTGTCTTCCAAATCTTTTCTCCTTATCTTCTCCCTTTCCAAGACAGCAAACAATCTGATATAGATTATACATATACAACTCTTTAAAAATATTTCCATATTTGTCATGTGCAAGAAAAACAGAGCAACAAAAAGTTATCAAACTCATACCCTTTGATCCAACAGCATTTCTACTAGGCTTGTAACCCAAAGAGATCTTAAAGGAGGAAAAGGGACTCACATGTGGAAAATTATTTGTGGCAGCCCTTTTTGCAGTAGCAAGAAACTGGAAACTGAGTGGATGCCCATCTCCTGAAGAATGGCTGAATAAGTTATGGTATATGAATGTTATGGAATATTATTGTTCTATATAAAATGATCAAGAGGATGATTTTAGAGAGGCCTGGAGAGACTTACATGACTGATGCTAAGTGAAATGAGAAAAATGAGGAGATCATTATACATGGCAATATCAGTATTATATGATGATCAATTCTGATGAACATAAGTCTTTCCAACAATGAAGTGATTGATGACAGTTCGAATGATCTTGTGATGAAAAGAGCCATCTATACCCAAAAAGAGGACGATGGGAACTGAATGTGCATCTCAGCATAACATTCTCACTCTTTTTTGATGCTGTTTGCTTGCTTTTTATTTTCTTACTCACTTTCTTTCCTTTTTTATCTTATTTTTCTTGTGCCACAAGAGAATTGTATAAATATGTTTATTTATATTGGATTTAACATATATAACATGCTTCCTATCTAGGGGAGAGGATGGGGGGAAGGAGGAGAAAATCTGAAACACAAGGCTATGCAAGGGTCAATGTTGAAAAATTATCCATGCATATGTTTTGAAAGTAAAAAGCTTAAAAAAAGAAAAACAGAGCAAAAAGAGAAAATCCGTGTGAAAGAAAAATGAACAAAAATGTTGAAAATACTGTACTTCAATCCAGTCTCCCTACTTTTCCCTCTGCATATAGATGACATTTTCCATCCCAAGTCTATTGGAATTGTTTTAGATCACCACTTTGCTGAAAATAGCTAAATCTATCCTAGTTGATCCTCATATAAATTTACTGTTGCTGTGTAGAATGTTCTCCTGATTCTGCTCACTTCACTTGCCATCAGTTCCTCTAAGTCTTTCCAAGTGCTTCTCAATCAGCCTGCTCATCATTTCTTGTAAAGCAATAATATTCATATTATTGCAATACATTCATATATTATAACTTATTAAGCCACTCCCAATTGATGAGAATCCACTCAATTTTCAATTTTTTGTTACTACAAAAAATAGTTGCTATACATTTTTTTGAACATGTGGATTCTTTTTCCTCCTTTATAATCTTTTTGGAATGCAACTCAGTAATGACACTGCTAGATCAAAGGGAATGCATGAATTGCCATTTCATTATATTAAAGTTAGGTTATGGGTTTATTTTTGCAAAAAAGTTTTTGTAGGAAAGCAGGGCCAAAATGGTGAAGTAAAGGTAGGAACCTGCCCAAACTCTCTTGTAATCCCCTCCAAAGACCTTGAATAGTGATTCTAAACAATTTTAGCCCTTAGATGGGTCTCTGAAAGTAGCTGCACAAAAGTCCTGAAGTTTTGGACAGTTTACCCTCCACTTTGGAAGCAGAGTCCTACTTTAAACAAAGAGTTAAAACTCAAATAATAGAGTAGGAAAATATAAAAACAAACAACAGAAAAGTTTCTGATCATAGAAAGTTATTATGGTGACAGGAAAAATCAAAACACACATTCAAAAGATGACAAAATCAAAGCTCATAGGAGCTTTGGATATAAATCCAAAGTCTCAAAAAATGAGTTGTTCTTGGGCAATCGAAGAGCTCAAAAAAGATTTTGAAAATTAAGTAAAAAGTAAGAGAAAGAAGAAAAATTGGAAAGAGAAATGAGAGCAATGTAAGAAATTACAAAAATAAAACCTTAATAGCTTGATAAAGATACTCAAAAATACTGAAGAAAAATAACAACTTAAAAAGCAGACTAGGCCAAATGATAAAGTATGAAAACAAACAATGAAAAGAATGCCTTAAAAAGTAGAATTGATCAAATGGAAAAAGAGACAAAAAATTCACACAAAAAAAAAACCTTCTTAAAAAGTAGAATTAGCTAAATGGTCAAAAAACTAACTGAAGAAAAAATTCCCTCAAAAGTAGAATTGAATAAGGTTTTCTGGAAGATGGTGGAGTAAAGCCAGGAAGCTGCTTGAGCTCTCCCATTTTCTTTTGAAAACCACATGAAACCAAGCCTCTAAACAGAGGCTAATGGGAGGAAACCACACTCCAGTTCAAGATAGGCTGGGAAAATTTCAAGAAAGGTTAATCTCCTTGGGGTGAAAAGGTTGCTCAGCTCAGAGAGACTCTGGGAAAGCCAGTGAGAGGGTTGTTAATCACAGCACAGAAGCAAATAAGACCCTCGGTCATGGTTCAGTAGAGGAACGAATCAGTGGGGCAGCTTCCATCCCCAGTTCAGAAGGCAAACTGTGAGAAGACAGACTATTTCCTGAAAAGGGCAGGCAAAGCTATCCTCTGGAAACACAAGGGGGTCCCTATGCTCAAAGCCAAGGCTCGGGACTGCACAGGAAACTTGGGACAGTGTACCCTTTGCCCAGATGCAGAGCTCAACCATAAAACTAAAAAAAAAAAGAAGAAAGACCCAAAGAAAAGGAAAGAAAATGAGCAAGAAACAGAAAAGAAACTTGACCATAGAAAGCTACTATTGTGATAGAGAAGACCAAAAAAACAAACTCAGATGAGGACAAAATGTGCACGAAGCAATCTCAAAGTTATATGAATTGTTCTCAAAGTCAAAAAGGCTTCTTTGAAATGTTCATAAAACACTTTAAAAGGCAAATAAGAGAGGTAGAAGAAAAAATGAGAAAGAAAATGAAAGATATGCATGAGAAAATCAACAGCTTGGAACAGGAAAGAAAAAAATTGCCTGAAGAAAACAACTCCTTAAAAAGTAGAATTAATCAAATGGAAAAAGAGACACAAAAGCTAACTGAATAAAATCACACATTAAAAAATAGAACAGGGGGGAGCCAAGATGGCGAACTGCGGACAGCTTTCTCTGTGAACTCCCGGGACATTCCCTCAAACCCAGGCAAAGTAAGCCTTCCAACTGGTTTCTAAGTGAGAGCACCTCCAAGCATTCAGACTACAACGCACTTCTATCAAAGATCTACCGGGAAAGAACTCGGGAGAAGGTTAGCCTCAGGGGAAATCGGCCAATGGTCACAATCAGACTCCAGCCGGGGCGGAAGTCAAAGCTGCAATAGAGGGGCGGATTTTGGGCACCCAGGAAGCCCCTGGGAGATGCCTGGGCCACTTTGCTCTGCTTTCGGGCAGGTGCTTTGACAGATCTGCCTTTGGAAAAGGGTGGATCGAGAGCAGCTGAAAACGTGGTCCTAGTGCGAATCTAGCCCGACCAGCCTCAGACCAGAAGTCAACTCGGCAAACTGCCCCAGGGCAAATACAAATTGTTGCAGTTTTCTCCGCTTTTGACCAATATCCCAACTTTAAACCATAAGCAAGAAGCAGAAGAGAGCTCTCACCATAGAAAGCTTTTACGGAGAAAAAATAGAACAGTCCCCAGATCCGGACATTATGAAAACAATCCCAGATGAAGCCACAAAGGCAGACTTAAG
>JAJPUD010002858.1:124968-142981 GCA_023553655.1 Myrmecobius fasciatus
AAAATTTGTAACGGAAAGCTATGTAAGGATTATTGTTGAAGAATTACCCACACATATGTTATGCAAATAAAATAAAATTTAAAAAAAATAGAACAAAATAAATGGAAGCTAATGTCTTTGTGAAACAGCAAGAATCAGTCAAATGAACTAAAAAGAACGAAAACAAAATAGAAGAAAATGTAAAATAACTCATTGGACAAGTAGCCAACCTGGAAAATAGATCCATAAGAGACAATTTTAAAATTATTGGACTACCTGAAGACCATGACCAAAAAAAGAACCTGGATAGCATTCTCCAAGTGATCTTTTAGGAAAACTGCCCCACTATTCTAGAAAAAGAAGGGAAAATACTCATTGAAAGAATGCCTCAATCACCTTCAGAAAAAGATTCCACAAGATAACTCCAAGGAACATTGTTTCAAAACTCCAGAGCTATAATATCAAAGAAAAAATACTGCAAGCTGCCAGAAAAACAAAACAAAACAAAACAAAATAAAACAAAAAAAATTCAAATATCAAGGAGCAATAGTCAAGATTACCAGGATCTGGCAGTTTCTACAATAAAGGGTAAGAAGGCCTGGAATACCATATTCCAGGAGGCCAAGGATCTGGGGTTACAATCAAGAATTTACTATCCAAACGATGAATGTTGGAGGGGATGTGGGAACACTGGTACACTGATGCATTGTTGGTGGAACTGTGAACAGATCCAACCATTCTGGAGAACAATTTGGAACTATGCTCAAAAAGTTATCAAACTGTGCATACCCTTTGACCCAGCAGTGTTTCTATTGGGCTTATATCCCAAAGAGATCTTAGAGGAGGGAAAGGGACCCACATGTGCAAGAATATTTGTGGCAGCCCTTTTTATAGTGGCTAGAAACTGGAAACTGAATGGATGCCCAGCAATTGGAGAATGGCTGAACAAATTATGGTATATGAATGTTATGGAATATTATTGCTCTGTAAGAAACGATCAGCAGGACAATTTCAGAGAGGCCTGGAGAGACTTGCATGAACTCATGCTGAGTGAAATGAGCAGAACCAGGAGATCATTATACATGGCAACAACAATACTATATGAGGATCAGTTCTAAGGGACATGGCTCTCTTCAACAACGAAATGCTTCAAACCAGTTCCAATTGTTTAGTGAAGAAAGCCATATACACCCAGAGAGAGGGATGTGAAATATTGACCACAACATAACATTTTCATGTTCTCTACTGAGGTTTGCTTGCATTGTATTTCCTTTATCAGATTATTCTTTCTTGTAGATACGATTTCTCCTGCACAAAAAAATGATGTGTGGCAATAACTATACGTAGATTCGATTTCTTAAGTGTTCTAATATAATTATCATATAGTGGATATCCTGCCATGTAGGGGAGGGGTGGGGACTAGTGGGAAAAAAATTTGTAACAGAAAGCTTTGTAAGGGTTAATGTTTAGGAATTACCCATACATATGTTTTGCAAATAAAAAAAGTATTAATAAATAAAAAAAGAATTTATTATCCAGCAAGACTTATCATCTTTCAGAAAAATGATATAGCTTCAATGAAGTAAGAGAGTGAGGGAATGATTGTGAAAAGACTCTGATGTGATGACATCAAAAAAAAAGACATTGAGGAGTGGGAAAAGGTCAGTACCAGAAAAAGAGGAAAGGGCAAGTATAATGGGACAATTATAGTGCAAAAAACTTGCAATGGAGGGAAACAAAGGAGGGGGAAAAGCATTGTCAGAAGCTTAATTTCATCTGTTCTAAGTTCTAAGAAGAAATAAATTAATCATTCAGGTGTCTATAGAAATTTATCTAACCCTATAAAGAAGTAGGAGGAGAAAGAGGAAATAAAAGGGAGAAGGTAGGGCAGAAACCCTAAGGGAAAAGATAAGAGAAAGTGAAAGGCTGATGGAAGATAAGTTAGTGAATGGAGTGGTTTAGAAAAAAACACTACTAAGAAAAGGGTAAAGGGTGGTGAATGGCATAGATAAAAAAAAATTCTAAGGATAGGGTGGAAAGAGAGAAAAAAAAAAAAAAACTATATACAAGAGATAAAACAGGATAGAGAGAAATACAGACCAGATAATTGTAACTGTGAATATGAATGGAATGAACTCTCCCATAAATTGGAAGCAAATAGCAGAGTGGATTAAAAAACAGAATCTTACAATATATTGTTTGCAAGAAACACAGAGAAACATGTAAAGAGTAAAGGTAAAAAGCTAGAACAGAATTTATTATGCTTCAGGCTGAAGTAAAAAAAAACAAAAAAGCAGGGGGAAAATATTTTTTCCAAAAGATGAATGTTGGAGGGGATGTGGGAAGACTGGGACACTGATGCATTGTTGGTGTAACTGTGAACAGATCCAACCATTCTGGAGAGCAATTTGGAACTATGCTCAAAAAGTTATTAAACTGTGCATACCCTTTGACCCAGCAGTATTTGCATCATCAGAAAATGTCATATATATAATCTTTCTTTCATTCTTTTCATCACCTCTCTGTGTTGATTGGTTAATCCCTTTTAGTTATGAGTCTTTCTGTTTCTATTTAAAAATTGTTTCATTTATTTCAGTTCAAAGGATTTTTGTGGATATGTGTATCTACATCTATATAATATACATACGCTGTATACTCACACACACACATATATACATATGTATATATACACATATATATACATATGTACTTATGTATATGGATATACATAATTTTTCTTACATTTTGGCATATCTACAGGTGCTCAGATATGTATGTGTATGTATTATGTATGTATATATACATATATATGTGTATCTATATGCTAAAATGCAAAAAAAAATCACCAAGTCAAGAAATAAGTAGTGAAGATGAATTTAAGGCAGGATCTTTGCTAAATAGTTATTATAGTGTCATTACTTTTTTTGTCATCCATTTAATATTAATTATTAGGATATTTGCCTATCTTTATTTTATATTAATTCATAGTTAACAAAATTTGATTGCAGGGTCTTGTAATTGGTCTTCCTGCCTCAAAATTCTCACCATACCAGTGTATCCTCCACAGTGTGGCCAAAGTGGTTTTTCTTAAGCATATACCTAATCATGTCACTTCCCTACTTGATAAATTCCAGTGCCTCTCAGATGAAATGTAATTTCTTCCATTTCTCTTTTGAAGTCCTTCATAATTAGTACCTCACCTATCTTCCTAGTTTTATTATATTCATCATTCCTCTTCTCATATTCCTTGATCTAGCCAGGCTGCCCATTTCTTTATTATACATGTACACACCAATGCAAACACATACATACATACACACATACCCTAATCATTATCAATCCTTATAGCTTGGTACTAGAATATATTCCCTTCTTACCTTTGAATCAGAGAATGTCTCTCATTGTTCAAGCAAAACTTCAAGCACCACTTTTTGAACAAATCTTTTCCTTTTTATGCTGAGTGAAAGAAGAAACAACTGAGGAAACATCTTCAAGCTTCTGAGCTTCTTTAATTATTCAGCAATACATGCTAGATTAGACCCCTTCCTCAATTTAGGACTTGATCCTGAATACAAGGGGAGAGACAGACTTTCATATATTTGAAGTAGTTTATTAATTAAAAGAAAACAGTAGGATACAATGTTAAGTAATTTGATTTCTAATTGGAGGAAAGATTAGTGACTTTCCAAGTTGGAAGTCGGAAGATAAACAGTTGCAATTTCTTGAAATTCAAAAAAGAGGTGTTACACTCTCCCTGTGTACAGTAAGGGAGCACAGAAATAATACGTGACTGGTCGATCAGTGTAGAACTAGTTGTTAGAAAAGTTATTTGTGTTTTTTTAGATGTAGTTATAGGTAAACTATTTGCATCAATATTAGGTTCTGATTGTGTCTTTAGTGAAGAGTCTCTAAACAGCAGGTTGGAGGTGGTCCAGCTTCCCAATCACTCAGGGCTACATTTAAACAACATTATAAGATTTTCTACCAGTTTCCACAATTGAATACAATTTTCATATAGGACAAAAGTTGAAACAAACCCATAAGTGAATAGAAAGGGAGCTGATCTACCTCCAGAAATGAGTCACAAAAAAAATAAAATAAAATAAAAAAAAAGAAAGAAAGAAAGAAATGAGTCACAATAATGGAGTCAGTGTGGTTTACTCAATTACCACAATTAACACTTGCTGTCTCAATTGCTTCAATTTTATACTTGCTGCTAATACATTACTTCCTTCTATTTATTTTATACTTCTCTCTTGTATTTAGTTGCATTTTTGTATATACTCAAATATAAACTTTTTCTGATAAAATACAAACTCATTGAGAACAAGAATTATTTTTTTTTGTTTTGTTTTGTTTGCCAAGTGCCTAGCACAGTTCATGCTAAATTTATAAATGCTTCCTGAGAGAACAATTGATTAAAAATCCTTCTGAAATCTCTCAACTCTATTTTGTTAAGGCCTATATCTGCTTATCTGAAGCTCATGTAAGGCCTACCAATTTAATAAACAAACAAATAAATACACATAGAAATGCACATTGGGTACACTATGGGAATGAGGGAGTTTAGTTGGTAAGGGACATTCATCTTAGGACAAACCAACTGAGTGTGAAAAGATACATTTAAATTAATTCAATTTTATTTATTAACTACCTCTGAAAACCACAATGATAAATGCTGGGTATAAAAAAGACAGAAAAGACATGGACTTGGCCCTTAAAGTGCATGGTCCTCAGAAGACTTAGAATCACTATAAATAATCCTATAAAAGGCAGAATATGATGTGGTTTAAAAAATCCAAACAGAATTCTCTAGGAAAATGTGAAGAGGAAGAGGTTATATCATCTTGGGGAATCAAAAAGGATTTTATGGAGGATGCAACTCTTTAGCTAGATCAAGAAGGATTTCAATTGAAAGAAATGAGGATTTCCCTTTTATTCACGTGGAGTTATCTAATTGCTTGAACAATAGTAGATGAATATAGGATAAGATTGAAAAATGATTCTCTAGATTCCTTCAGATTATATAATAAGAAATTGTTTTTATAGACTATGGAAAGTTCATTGTGATAACCTTATAATTTACCAATTCTTGCTTCAGAAAACTAAAGCTTAACATTATAATTCTTGGAATCATGACTACACCTCAGTACTGGTAGATACTTTAGGAGTTTCTTAAGAGTTCTCCTCTAAAATTTTTGCATGAAATTTTAGACTCCATCCATCCTGTTTATGATAGAAGAAATACACACTTCAGAAGGAAAAAAAAATGTTTCCCTGGGAAAGTTTTATGTGAGAACTTGTTTATTCAAGCATAAGACAAATATAGATCAAGAATTTCATCAATGTCCTCAAATGAACAGCAAATAGACAAAATGCAAAAGTTCTGTTGATTTTCCTATGATAATTTTTGTCATCAGTGTTAATACAACAACCATATTCTCTCTCCAAAAACATTCAATTGCTTTGAATTCTTAGAACTGCCAACCTGTAATTTAGCAAAATTATTTTTATTTCCTATTTCATTTTTTGCCATAAATTTACCTCATTCATTTTTTATTATTGAATTTTTACTTCCTTTAATTTGTTCAGATTTTCTATTTTTTATTTTTGACAACTATGTGTATATCAGTCTTTTTTTTATTTTAATGGCATATTATTTTTCTAATTGCAAGTAAAGTTGTTTTTCAATATTCATTTTTATAAGATATTAATTTCTAGTTCTCCTTAACTCCTTAACAACCTCTATCCTAAGACAACATCCAAACTAATATAGGTTCTGTACATGTATAATCAATTTTAACACATTTCCATGAGTCATATTGGGAAAGAAAAATCAGAATAAAAGGGGAAAACCAAAAGAAAACAACAGCAAAAAAGGTGAAAATAGTTTGCTTTGATCCACATTCAATCATCATAGTTCTATCTTTGGATGCAGATAACATTTTTCATCTAAAGTCAATTGGAATTATCTTGGATGTCTTTAATGCTGAGAAGAGCTAAGTCTATCATTGTTGATCATTTTAAAAAAATCTTTTGAATTTCAGTAGTTTTTTGACCCTCGGACACTGGACTTTGAGGTGTGAGCTTTGTCTTGGGCTGCCCTTGAATAGGTCTTCTGGCCACTTTCCTGACATCTTTACATAATGATGTTAAGTACCATCTTTTTTTCCAGCTCTCCTTCATGTATAAATTCTCCTGTAATTTATGTTCTGTTATCAGTGAAATTCAATAAAAATAGACTGAGGCATATTTTCTCCAAGAAATACAATAACATTTTGCTAATAGGGCCTCAGTCTAAAAATAGAATAGGTTGATGACTGCTTTGGTTTAAACCAAGAACTGAGATGAAGACACAGACCTTCTTATAAGCAAGAACAAGGAGTACAACAGGGCAGGTGAGAAAATAATACAATTGCTGTAAGGTTGTGACATTTTGGAATTGAGATAAACATTATTGGTTTCATGGCTGATGCATGAAGGACAGTATGATTGTTTGGAGTTTGGAAAGGTGGGCTAGTAACAATATCCTTTCTTTCATTCTTTGACTAAGAAATGTTCTTTGTTTGAGTCCATGTGCAAGGTTAGAGATAGTGAATGAGACTTCTTTGGACAGTAAACCAGATATCCAAGAGGATAGCTTGACTTAAAGCTATTAGGCCAGACTCCATCCACCTACATCACCTACATCCCCATGATGACTAATTTCCTCGAGAAAGAATGTAATAGTGATTAGCTGCCTAATTGGATTACTTTAAAAAAAAAAAAAAAAGCTGAATTACAAACTGAGTTCAAAAACAAAGAACTATGACTTGGGCAGTTACAGGACAAAATCAGATAAGTGTATATAGGATCTGTAAAAATGATATAGAATCAATTTAATTTTCTCAGTTCCTTGAGGACAAGACGATTTTAATTGATTATATTTGTATGTCAAGAACTTAGCACAATACCCAATGTATAATAAGTACTTAATAAATGCTTTATAAAACTTTTATTTCTGTGATTATTTATATGTTGTCTCCCCCACTGGAATATGAGTTTCTTTTTCTTTATTCTTTCTTTTATTTTTTTTTTTCCTGAGGCAATTGAGGTTAAGTGACTTGCCCAGGGTCACACAGCTAGGGGATATTAAGTGTCTGAGATCAGATTTGAATTCAGGTCCTCCTGATTTCAGGGCTGGTGCTCTATCCACTGTGCCACCTAGCTGCCCCATGAGTTTCTTTATGTCAAGGATGATTTTTGCTTCTTTGTATCCCTATCATTTATACATACTCTGGACAATATTTGTTCATTGACTTGAATTTTTTCTTTAAGAAAATGGCAATCCAACTTGAAATGCATTTGATAAAGGAACTTATCATCTATAGGAAATATTTCAGGCTCTTTGATGAATAATGATGCTTGAAGCCTGGTTTGATTTCCCCTTATCTATCAATATTAATAAAATAACCCTTTCTTTTAATTGAATGGAAAATTTGAGGGAAGGAAAAACCAATGCTCTTTAATACAGTCATGAATCTTCTCTCCTATAATCTGATTACCTTTCCAAAAGACATTTTTCTTCGCAGCTAAAACTTTTTTTCTTATTTCTTGTCTTTCTATCTCTTGAGAAAGACTAATCCGTATTTTTATTTGTATTAAAGTAATTATGCCTCCCACTGAGTCTTTCCCAAACTAAGTCTGTTTGGTTTCAGCAGTTGGGCTTTTTATGCCTTTCTTATAATAATACATTCCAAAGTTTTCCCAGGTTTTTTTAAAAAAGCATTAGATGTTCCAGGATGTGAAAATTTTGTTTTAATTTGGAATTGAAAACAGAAAACAAAATATGCTCTTGGGATGTCTATCTTCATAGTGTTTGGTAGAAGTTTCAGTCAAGAATTTTAAAGTTCAATGTGTAGGCTTGTTGCAATGTATTCTGAGAAATGTTGCCACTTTTAACTTATTAAATCTATCTAAATAGAAAGAAAAACTCTCTGGGGTTGTTTCAGGCCACTGGGTGAATATTTGTTCACTAGTAGCATTATTTGTCATTCTTAAGAGCTTTCTCTACAATCAGGAACATAAAAAGAATAAAAAAATGTAATGATTATGAAGATAATTATGGTATAGGATCACAGATTTAAAAGGGAATGAGACCTTAAAAGATATTTAATTCAATTTCCTCTTTTTACAAATAATTATGAAAGATAGAATAGAATAGGGAAAAGGAATACTTAGCTTTTAATTAGGATAACTGTTTTCCAGTGACAGCTGACAGTGATGACAGAAGAGACAGAAAAACTATGAAATAGAGACATAAGAAATGAAAAAGGGTAGTCTAGGGTCATTTAATATAGAGTCAAATAACCTTCTCTACCTCAACAGACCTTCAAAGCATAATTCATTATAATATAGCAAATCAGGGAAAAACAAAAATATAGAATGAATTAAAGGACAGCCATAAAGTCAGAAAGATGGGTGAAAATTTTGCCCTAGGCACATGTGTATAACCATGGGCTATTGACTGCATCTTTCAGTGATTTTGGGTAACTATCTAAGACCATAAACTGACCCAAAAAGATAGATTGGTAGATAACCAGACAGACAAAGGAATTGTTTAAAAAATTAAAAAAAAATATGCTAGCCTATATTGGTAGAATGTTTCCTACATCAGTGAACTGTCCCTTTCTCCCCCTCCACCAAAGTTGATAACATTAACTTATATAGCACTTTCCTGTTAAGAAAATTGTTTCTATATGTTTCTTCTATATTCTCATTTGAATTAAAATCCAAGTATGTTTTGATTCCAGAGGCAGAAAAAGAGTTTTTAACATATATTCTAACATATACTATATTCTATAGTATATTGACTAGCATAAGAAAACACATTTATAGTGTCCATATGTATATAGAGAGCTATTTGTCAACTAAACAACACAGGTTCAACAGTCCTGGTTCTTGCTGATTTACTTTTATGGTCTTCTGAGGACTCTTTATTATCAAACATCTGTGTTTAACAAATGAGATAAAGTATGTAAAACACATGATGAACTTGAATTCAGTCATCAAACAATTATCAAGGATTACTTTTTTGTGTGTTTTGTTATATGTTATGTTTTTTCCTTTGAGAGCATATTCAAGACTAAAATCTATTTGCTTTTTTTTATCTTTTTTTCTCTTTCAGATTCCTGTGTTGGTGACCCAGATAAGTACAACAAACCATCCAGTGAAAGTGGGATTGTCTGATGCATTTGTAGTTGTCCACAGGATCCAACAGATTCCCAGTATGTATGTTGGAGAAGAGTAATAACATAGTTTGGATCTTTTGTGGGGATGTTCAGAAAAAGGAAATTAACTCAACTGCTTTAGCTATTTGAACAACAAATCACTTAGCTAATTTCAGCTTGTTAATTAAAAAGTAATTGTATTTGGTTTATAACTCCCACGTTGGTTTTCCATCTCATTGTTTCTCTTGAACTAATAATTTAGGCAAAGTGAAATTAAGCATTGTAGACAAGTCAACATATATATTACCTTATATGATATTCCATCTTAACTTCCTGGGTATTTTTTAAACTGCTAAATAATCAATCAGTAAACAATGATTAAGCACCTGCTATGTGCCAGATATTGTGCTCAGAACTGGGGATACACAGAGGCAAAAGATAGTTCCTGATTCAAGGGGTTAATATTCTAATTAAAAAAAACCATTCAAAGTGAGGTATACACAGAATATATAGGAAATAATGAATAGGGAGAGGGCACTGGAATTTAAAGGGGTTGGAGAAGACTTTGCTTGGGAATTAATGGAAGACAGAAAAGTCAGAGAATAGGAGGAAGAATGTTCCAGACATGAGAGAAAGCTGGAGAAAATGCCTAGGATTGAGACAGAGACATGGAATATCTTACTTATGGAAGAGTCAGGCCAGTATCACTGGATAGAAGAGTATGTTTCAGGGAATAGAGTGTAAGAAAACTGGAAAAGCAGAAGGAGGTTAGGTTACAAAGAAATACCAAACAGAACATTCCCTATTTCAGGTCAATAGGGAGCTTACTGGAGTTTGTTGAGTGTGTATGTGTGGGTAGAGTGTAACATGGTCAGTGATTTATTTTAATGGTGATTACTCCTCATAGCTAATGTATGGTTTCTGAATGAATCATTCAGTAAAGATTTGGAAAATGGGAGAGGTGAGGCAGTCTACTTTTAGAGAAAGCAAATGTCCTGTATGGTCAGAAATAAGTGATGGTACTGCTTCTAAAATTTGGTGGAGTTTATTAGTCCATTTGACAATCTATATTGTACCATGCAGATATAGCTGAATCTTTTTATGCACCTATATTATACACAACATATGATAATATAGACCACTGTCCCATAGATGCTGGAATTCCTTAAATCTACTCTTCTTTTGAGAACATTCATTGAGTCCTTTTCTCCCTTGCTGTTGATTTGAGCAATAAATGATAATGATGAAACTCAACTCATGATTAAAACATTTTTTTCCTTTCAACCATGCACATCCTTTTTTCTGACTTTTTCTTCTTAATGGTAGGTATAATTTGTCACAAGCATAGGCTGTGTGGTCCTGTCTGAAGCTTATTCTGCCTCATTATGTCATCTCCGGAATGTGGCAGGTAAATGGAGTGGAAATTATTTAGAGATTTCCCAAGCAATAGAAGCATTGCGGTTCCTTAGAGTGGCTAGCCTCATGTAACTCCTTACTGTACTCTTTCAGGATTCAATATCTACACTAGACAGAGTTCTGTTTGGTACAGGGTGGGAATCCTCAAAGGGTTTTCTCCTTGTTAGCTCACAATTTGTGGGAGGTAATATTATTCAAGGGAATTGCTAAATTGAGGCGGATTCTGGAGAAACTAAATTGTCCTTTCAACAAAGCAGGAATATATTAGTATGTGTAGGAAATATAATAGCATCCTCACAGAGCTGTTAAATAATGTCAGCCCATGGAGAGCCGATTTTAGCTTCCCTTTCAATATGCGTGTTCTTCCATTCTTGTCTTTTGGGGTGTTAAATCAACCATGGCTTCAGTCAATTACGGCAAAAGTGAAATGAAAGACTAGTTATTTCAGTTTATTTGTTGGTTCTTTAAGACACAGAAAGAATTTCAATTGCAGCTTGCTTTATCTTCTAAGAAGGCCCCTCAAAGATCTTGTAGCTAGATTATAAGTTTGTATCTAGTCATTTTTAAAAGAACTGATTAGCCTTTGGAATAAATTTAGCTCTTTATGAGTCTTTTTCAAGGGGCCAATTATCTGTTGCGTTTATTTTATAAAAGATGCACTTTAGTAGGTCTTTTGCTGTTTTATCTCATTTTGTTTCAAACTGAAAAGAAATGAAGATATATTTTCTAATACAAGTATCATTTTTATTTTATGCCCCATGATGGATTTGTATATAGATCATAACTGTTTTGCTATCTCTGTATCTCTCTCTCTGTTTCATTGTCTATTATCTATCATTCTATCTTTTGGGCTTCCTATTTTCTATTCTTCTTATGTCTCTCTATTTGTATTTATGTCTATAATTGGTGTTTTTAAAAGATATTTATAGGTATGTAAGTAATGTTAGGGAAGAAAAAATCTTATTCTAAAGGCTTAACTTTTATTATATTAGTTGTTAGAATATATAAGAATTTGCATGCAGGTTTGATCATGCAGATCAATCATTTTTATTCATTTTCCCTCTTTCTATCTCTGTCACACACACATACATAATCACTTAGATATATACTTTAGTTTTCTATATTAATCAAAGAATACAATTTACCACATGGTGAATGTATGAATGCTGAAGAACTCTCTTGCATTTTATATGTCTTCAACATCAATATCTGACCAAGTGCTTCAGTTGCTTTTATGGTTGGTAGACTTCTGAAATTCTAGTATTGCGAATCTTGTAGATCCTCTAGTCTCTTCCCTTGCCTTTAGCTGGCAATACCCTTGATCAACCCTAAGATATTTGAATGTATCCTGTATTAAATTGTCCATGGGCAATAATTTCATGGTCTCTCTTCTTTCTAATGTATAACATTTGAATATCATCAGGAAATCCATCCTTACATCAAAACACAGTTTATGCTTTCCTTTGCTTCCATTTTCATCAACTAAATGAAATGCAAGAGGGAAAACTGCATTTAAAGAACACAGGACCATAGATTTAGCAATGAAAGCAATTTAAATGCCACTAATTAAGCTAAACATCCTCATTTAATATGTGAAGAAAATTAGAGTCAGAGAGATAAAATTGATTGCTCTTGGACCCATAGCTAGGAAATGTCTGAAGAAGGGTCTGAATCCTTAAGATCTCACTACCACTCAGATGAACATACTCTCCATTATATCACCTAGTTGTCTAAGCCTTCCTTCATCTTTGCCCTGCTCAAATAATTCTCTTTTTGGGGAACACTATTTTTGTTTCTTAACCATCTCCCACAAGGTCTATTACACAACTTTTTAATCATATTAGTAGGACCTTCTTTCAGTTCTTATTAATATCCATTATGGAGGTTAGACATAAGCAGACTGGTGATAAATCCAAGAATATTCTCATGTTAATTTGGCCCACCAAATATAAGGACATCAAATACAATGCAGAGAAAAAAATAACTTCTTGATGTCATGCAATTTTTATGGTATTTAAAATCAAGATGCCAAAGGTTTATTGAAAGAATTGGAGAATGGTGAAACACTTTTTTACTTTTGATATGAAAATACAGTTAAAAATATTGACTCCATTATTACATAACTTCTCTAGTCTCAATTGTCTTATCTGAAAAATGGCATGTTAACTTAGATGACCTCTAAAGTAACTAACATTTCTAAATTAATGTTTCTCTTCTTGCTTCTCTCACAACCCACATAGGGAAAAAAAAATCTCTGAATTACTTTTAAAAACTTCAAAAAAAACCATTTTTATTAAGCATTGGGGACTTCTCTATTTTTGTATACAAAGTCAAAAAATGATTCGCTGAGGGATTGTTAAGACTTCAAAAGTTAGGGCCTCATGAAAGAAGCGGCATTTGAGCTAAGCCTCATAGGGCTTTAGGAATTTCAAGGGGCAGAAGTAAAGAAAGAGCCAGCATTTAGATTGGAATATAGACTATGCCAAAAGAGAGAAAATATGGTCTACAAAGAATAAGCAAGTAGACAAGGTTGTTTGGTTGTAGAATATTTGTAGAATTGTAATGTACAATCAGCCTAGAAAGATAGGTTGACATATATCCTAAAGTCACTGGAAAGTCACATAAATTTCTAGAGCTAGTGAAAGAAAATGGTTATACTGATCTGATTATATAGGAATAATTTGTTAGTTTTGTGAAAGAAGGATTATTGAGGAAAGAGAATGCATGGGAAAAGGTCAATTAGGAAGCTATTGCAATAGTCCAGATTCTAAAGACTAGATTGGATTAGAATGGTGATTGTTACGCGTAGAGAAAAGGAAAATGTTGGGAGAGATGATAAAGAGATGGCATCATTAGGACTTGGTGATTGATTGAATATGTAGGACCAAATTAGAGTGAAGAGTTGAGGAAGACTCCGAAATAGCTGGCTCACCTTGATAATAATAGGAATTTAGAATGAAGTATAAAATTAGGTAGAAACATAATGAATATTTATGACAATTCTTCCAGATGGATAACTCTAGCTGGCAATTGGAAATATGGAACTAGATCTCAGGAGAGAGATGAATGGCTCGCTTTTTGATGCCTGACTTTATAGATGAATACATGGGAACTCATCATGAAGACAAAGTGTGTAGAGAAGGGTAGATGGTCATGAATTAGTTTCCTGTGTTTTACCCCATTTTTTCTCTTTCAAATTTCACCTGAGTTGATATTCTGTTTATTTCTAAGTCTTTCTCCTGCTATCACTTCCCAAAAATATTACTCTTTTTCACATTTAAAATTAATCAATATGAAGGTAATAATAAAGTTATTGGCAGAAGAGGCCTTTGAGGCCATCTAAGCTAATTCCCTCATTTTTAAATGAAGTAGCTAAGACTCACAAAAGTTAAATGACATTCCTAATATTTCACAGATAGCAAAAGACAGAACTAGAATTTGTATTAATATCCGTCCTATGAGAGAAGATGTTTCCTCCTGCATTCCATCCTTTCATTTTTGCATTTTAACAAGATTTTTGCTTTAAAAAATTATTAACTAGCTCACTTAGCATGTTACTCTTCAGATCATTCCCTATGGAATTTATTTTTATTTTGTGCATTGCTTTTCCTAAATAAATATAGGATGCTCATTTGCACTAGTTTTGATTTTAATTCCTCCTTCCTTACTCTCCCATTTATCATTTTTCATTTCATTATTATTCTTTAATAGACTTACCTTCCTCCATTACACTTTTGTAAATTTCTACTTCTAGGCTTAATTTACTTAGCATTTCTTATAGTTCCAGAAAGCATTTTTTTTAAAATGCTAAATCATGAAGATTTTTTATTTTATTTTCAGAAATGTCCAGCTACACTTTAGTGGAACTAAAGAATTACCTAAATTATGTGAGACCTACTTTACCTGAAACTTATCAAAATCCATTTGTTATGGTTCTTATATAATAACATAATCATAGAGAAACAATTAATTTGTGACTTATTAGAGGAAAAATAACATTGCTCAATCAATGAATAGTTATTTATGTGTTAGTATTATATGGCCAGGTAATCAGTTAACAAGTATTTATTAACCTCCTCTCATTCTTCATATCCCAAGACAGTGGGCTAAACACTTCTAGTACTTTTCTCACGGAGCTCATGGCCTAATGGGGAGACAATATAGAAGAAATATTATACAAGTGATATATAGAGGATAAATAGAATAGTCTCAAAAGGAAGGAACCAAGATAAAGGAGGACTGAGGAAGTCTGTATTAAACATATAGATGCTGTCCTATGTACTGGGAATGAAAAAAAAAAAAACAGAACAGTTCCTTTTCATAAGGAGTTTACTTCCTCCCAGTATGCCATTGGCAACAATATGTGCATTTATAGGTATACACAAAACTTGTACAATGTCCATAAAAATTCATTGCAGAAAGATAGAAAGTGGTAACCATTGGGGGAAAGAGGTTCTCAGGAAAGACCTGATATAGAAGATATTAGGTGAAGTAGGAAGCTAGGGATTTGAAGAGGCAGAGTTGCAGAATAAGTGTATTCCAGGGATGGAAGACAAAACATTTGTACAAAGACAAAAGCAGAAGATGCCATATCATATGTGAGGAACAGCAAGAAAGCCAAATTGATTGAAATATTGAGTGAATAAAAGAGTTTTAAATTATGTGATTTACTCAAAGGCTTCCTTATACAGACACCAAAATTCTTATAGCTATCTGCATACATTTATTTAATACCTAACGTGATACAACTAGAAAAAACAGTCTCTACTCTCACAGAACATACTGCCATATGATGGTGTGTGTGTGTGTGTGTGTGTGTGTGTGTGTTTGTTTATGGCTGCCAGGGAAACCAAAGGAAAGAATAAAATGTATTAAACAACTCAAATACAAATAATTATAGCAACGAATGTGTAGGATATATCAGACTAAGAGGTTTAGGGTAAACTTTTATAGGAGAAAGCTTGTCAATTAAGTCTTGAAAGGTATGAAGAATTCCAGGAGGCAAAGATGTAGGAGTCTTCTCCATACTTTGGGTCATATTATATGTTAATACACCAAAGTGGGAAGGGGGCAAGAAGAAAAGTAAGAATAACTTTAGTGGACAAATATCAGAGTATAGACATTATTTAGGGAAGAAGTGTGAAATAAGCCTATATATAGGAGATAAAGCCAAGGGATTCACCTTGTTCATGTCTTTAGATGAACAACATCCATCTCAAAATATATCCTAGCAAACTGAGGCTTAGAATTCCCTCCAATTCTAGTCTTCCACTATATAGCAAGATGTGACACATTCATGTTAAGTTGCTAGTTTTAAGACTTCAAAAACATTGAGACAAAACTCATTCTAACAAATTCATTCCAAAATAGTGCCAGAAGTCTATTCACTGCATTTTAGCCCAGGTGACATTCATATAAGGTTAAGATTTTCTTAAGGTGTTATCTTTTATCCATGCTTTTGCAGGCATTTTGAGAACTGGAGACTACTTACTTGAAGATATATTTTAACCAGTACATGATCATCCATCCTTCATGAGGCAATGTGACTTGATGTTCAACATTACAATTGACAAATTAATAAGAAAATTTGGCCTTTTAAAAATAAAGTTTAAAGTTTATTGTAGAATAAAGATTTTCAATATACCTAGGAGCTCCTTGACCATTCTAAGGCTTGCTACATAGCTGTCAATTTGTATTGTGGTGTTACTATTAACACATTAATTGGCAACCTAAACCAAAAGCATGTTCATAGTTTTTTTGGTTACAAAATCAAATAATTTAATCATTCATGTTCATACCAGAAATGCCTCATATTATTACACAGTGGAAAAGATTAGTTTGACTGAAATAGCTTTAAGTTTAAAATGTATAGTTCCAAAATGTATAAGTGCTCATATTTACAAAGCGTTTTAGGATCTTCAAACTGCTTTTGTTTTTTCAAGATGATAAAAAAGTGATTGCAAGCATAATAAGACAAAGTGATGTTTTCAAAGAGTTATGTTCTAAATCAACTGGATAGTTTCATTTCATTGAAGATATCCCAAAATACCTAATTTGGAATTAGAGTTTTTTTGTTTTTTTTTAATTAAAACTACTTAGTAGATTAGCAAAATAACTTCATCATAACTGAAAAATTTTAAGAGCTATTCTCAAATTTTGGAAGGAATTTTTAAGCTTATATTTGATATTTAATATTATTCATGTCAATCACTGCCAAAAGAAATTAATTTTATGCCAAAAGATGCTAGTTCTCTGAAATTATGTTATGCTATTTAGATTTGAAAATTCTGAAATAGATTTTGTCATTTGCAATTTTAAAGCTCATTTCTTACCTTTAAAAAAGAAACTGCTTAGAAGACTTGTGGTAGTGTTGTTTACCAGAATAAATTAAATTTATTGAATTGGCTTAATATTAAAAATAATGATTTATATTTCTTAGTCCTTTTCCATTGCTAAGCATGTTAAGAATAAAAATCTGTTAAATTGTGTTTCATGAAAGAGAAGATAATCACAATTAGTTTTTCTTTTGAAGTTTTGGAGCAACTCTAGTTTTTATATAAAAGTGAAGAAACTGAAAAAAATAAGAGGATCAAGGACCAATGAAATGAAAAATGAAGCTCTACATTTAATTCAGGGCTGTTAGGGACCTCATTATCCACTGAAGGCTCTCTGTAAGGACAAGTAAATGGAGATTATAAAGTTATTCCATAAAATATCTTCCCTTGACAGATCATACAACACGTCAGAGGTAGATAGCATTTGCCCAAAGTGAAGTTTCAGTGTTTTGATACCAATAAATGTTTAAAGGACTTTATAAAGTATGTTCTCTGGTTGTCCTAGGTAGTACACTGCAACATGGCCAAATGTTATTTGCTATTGTTATTTTTGAGGGAGGTATTTGAACCATTTAAAAAATGATATTTGCTTGAGAATTAGCATATTTATAATTCAATTATTTTTCAAGTTTGTAGTTAAGTGATTTCCTTCCATGTCATCTGGGTTATCATCTTGGGCAATGAACTGTAATATATCTAATAAAAACTATCCAGCAGTATTCTAAATGGACAACTGTAGTTGATCTTTGGTAGTAGAATGACCCACCCCAACATTCTCTGGCTATATTTGAATTTATATGGAGCTTTGGTAAAAGTATTTTCCTGCTTTGGTCAATTTCTTGTCCTGTAAAATAAAGACATAAGACTAGTTATTTACTGTAACTTCAAAATTTTAAAGAGTGTGATTTGTGACTCCTAACAAATATAATTATGATTCATCTGAGTTTTATTAATGTAGTTTGGATAGTTTAAATGTTCAATTTTTTTTTAATTTTATTTTATTTGCAAAACATATCTATGGGTAATTCTTCAACATTAACCCTTACATATCTTTCTGTTACAAATTTTTCCCCC
>JAJPUD010002858.1:147981-232101 GCA_023553655.1 Myrmecobius fasciatus
ATAGGTCTGAGAGGTAAACTATATTACGTTCCTCTAATTTACTTATAATATCACTCTTTATATCCAGATCATGAACCCATTTAGATCTTATCTTTGTATGTGGTGTTAGATGTGGGTCAAGTCCTATAAATGTTCAAATTAAAAAAAATACTGAGAACTCTTTATAAGCACTAGTATATTAGCCTTAAATATACTGATCTTGATTATTCTAGGCTATTTTTGTACTTTATTGAAAACTACTGTATAGAGTCATAAGCCCCAGGGGCCATTTAATCTAACTCCCTTGTTTTTCAAATGAAATAAGTGAGGACAGGGAGATTATGAGCTTCTAAAATTCACATAAATAATGACTGTCAGGGTTGGGTCATTTATTCACTTCTCTATTAAATTCATCTTTAAAACAAATAGTTTGGATTAAAATATCTCAAAGATCTTTCCTATCCATCACTAAAATTATATTAATTTAGAACTGTACAGAGGAAGTAGGGGAAGAAAATGGAAGTTAAAGTATCATTAAAATAGGGGATAAAAATCAATTTTTTCCTATTACATTAAGCAATATATCAACACCTCAGGCAATATTCTACTTTGTGTCCTCATTTATCTAGAACAAAACTGAGAACTTAAGGAATGTCAAAAATGCTTTTGAATAATCAAAAGCAATATCACAAAGCCCATTTAATGAAGTTCCCAGTTTTTACTCTCAAGAATTTCTCAGACCCTCACTTAATGTTTTCTTGGTTTTATTTTACATAGAATTGTAAAAATTATAGTTAATCCAGAATAAATCCCATTCTTGAACTTAGAACCTATAAAGAAGAAAAGACGCATAAATATGCCACAAGGCAGAATGTGATAATCATAATTCATATTTATACATTTCCTTACAAAGGGACTTGGAGGTAAATAATGTGATGATTCTTATGTACAAAGAAACTAAAATGTTTAGTAACAGCCACGGTCACAAAACTAAAAAGTGACTCAGGAAGATTTTGTACTTTTTATATATGTCCCTCAATACCTCTCCTCCCCCCCACACACTTTCTTCCCATCCCTCTGCTACTCACTCTCATATCCTCTGTCTCTAGCTGCCCTGCTTATTTTTATGCTTTTTCCCTTTACCTCTTTAGGTCCATTTCCTGACTTTTCTGGCTTCTTTCAACTAAAATGCCTCCTTCTAAAAAAGCCCTTTTTCATCCCATCAATGCCTTCCATTTGTTGATTATTTCCAGTTAATATTATATCTACTTTGTTTCATGGCTGTTTACATATTGTCTTCTCCATTAGTTTGTGAGAACACCATGATTTTTACCAGTCTTTGCCTTCCCAGTGCTTGGCACAGTGTCTGACATATAGCAGACAATAATAAATTCAATAATATGCTTAAATAATATAATTAATACATGCTTGTTGATTAAGTGAGGAAGTTGGAGCTTTCTAGCAATAAAAAGAAGAAATAACATTCAGAATCTCTTTTGGTATTCATTCCTAGTAGTGGTGCTATTAGTTCAAAGGATATGTATGAATTTGTAGCCCTTTAGGCACAGATTATATCTTTTGATCATTTATCAATTTGGGGTATAGCTCTTATTTTATTTATTTAAATAATTTTAACTTAGTTCCCTCTATGTTTGAGAAATGGGACTTTACCAGAGAAATTTGCTTTGATTTTTTTTTTTTTTTTACAATTAGTATTGCTAATTGGATTTCCCATTTTTTTCTCTCTCCTTTCACCCTTTCTCACCTCAAAAATTATTTGCTACTGAATTCTCCCTCCCCTAATATGCCCTTTCTTTTCTCACCCTCCCCTTTCCTATATCCTATTCCCCTCTATTTTCCTGCAAGGTAAGGTAGATTTCTATACCTCTACTGAGTACATATATTATTTCCCAATTGAGCCAATTCTGATGAGAGTAACATTCACTCACTCAACCTTTCCCCACCCCTACCCCTATACTGTAAAAGCTTTTTCTTTTCTCTTTTTTATGGCTGATTTTTTGCAGTCTTCTACTTTGCCCTTTCCCTTTCTCCCAGTACATTCCTGTCATTCATTAATTTCATCATTTTTTTTAAAAAAAGATATTAGATCTTCACATTCAACTCACATCTGTGCCCTCTTTCTATATACTTCTTCTAACTGCCATAATAATGAGAATATTCTAATGAGTAGTATCATCCTCCCATGTAGGAATGCCAATAGATAGTTTATTAAGTCCCTTATAATATGACTTTCCTGATTATCTCCTTATGATTCTCCAGAATCCTATATTTGAAAATCTAATTTTCTATTCAGTTCTGATTTTTCGTCAATAATGCTTGAAAATCCTCTATTTCATTTTCTTCTGAAGGATTATACTCAGTTTTTTCTGAGTAGGTTATTCTTGGTTGCAATCCTAGCTTCAATGCTTTCCAGAATATCATATTCCAAACTCTGATTCTTGAATATAGAAGATGCTAAATACTGTGTTATCCTGACAGTGATTCCACTATACTTAAATGGTTTCTTTCTGGATGTTTACAATATTTTCTTCTTGACCTGGGAGTTCTTGAATTTGACCATAATATTCCTGAGAGTTTTCATTTTGGGATCTCTTTCAGAAAGCGATCAGTGGATTCTTTCAATTTCTATTTTACCCTTTAGTTCTAGAATATCAGGACAATTTTCCTTGAAAGAAAAATGTCCAGGTTCTTTTTTTGATCATGACGTTCAGATATACCAGTCATATTTATATTGTCTTTCCTGGATCTATTTTCCAGATCAGTTATTTTTTCCAATGAGATATTTCACATTTTTTTCTATTTTTTCATTTTTTTTTGGTTTTGCTTTATTGTATCTTGATCTCTCATAAAATTATTCACTTCCATTTGCTCAATTCTATTTTTAAAAGAATTATTTTCCTCAATGAGCTTTTGTACCTCCTTTCACACTTCGTGAATTTTACTTTTTAAAGCATTCTTCTCATTAGCTTTTTGTATTTCCTTTTGCACCTCTCAATTCTTTCCCTAATTTTTCCTCTCTATCTTTTACTCAATTTCCAAAGTCCCTTTTGAGCTCTTCCAAAGCAGGAGCCCAATTCTTATTTTTTTCAAGGTTTTGGATAGAGGAGTTTTGATTTTTGTTTTCATCTTCCTTATCACCATAATAAATTTTAGTGGTCAGAAACTTTGTTTTGTTTTCTGCTCATTTTCCTAGCTAATTACTCTGCTTAACTCTTTGTTAGAATAGGGCTGTTTTTCCAGGGTGGAGGATGCATTATCCTAAGCTTCAGGTGTTTTGTGCAAATTTTTCAGAAATCCCTCTAGGAATCTGAGAACAGGAAATCTTTTTTTTTTTTTTTTTTGTCCTGGAGCTGTTAAATATGCCCCCACATCATTGTAGCTGAAAGATCTAATGAGCTGGGTGGGCTGGGGCTCAGCTGACTGAGGCGGCACTGGGACTGCACACTGGATTCCCACTCCATTGTCACAGATCCTCTCGTGATTTTTTGAGTCCTCCCTGGTATCTTTGAGCTGCAAGGTCCAGAAGCTTCCAGCCCTGGTGCTGATTTAGAGGTCCCACCTCACTGATACTGGGGTCCAAACTGGGACTGGGATCAGGGCAGCATACTGTGACTGCCTGCTAGGCTCCCACCCTGATGCCACAGAGATTTTCTGTTGATCTTCTAAGCTGAATTTGGCTGGATAATGTTCTACTCCTTCCTTTGGGGTATTCTGACTCTCTAAAATTTGTTTAGAGTCATTGTTTAAAGGAATTTGGATCAGTTTGGGGGAGAGATTGCAAAAGTATCTATCTTTATTCTGCCAATCTTGAATTTACCCCAAGAAATAACACAGTGAGTTAATAGACGGGGTTTTTTTTAAAGTATTTTGGGGAGGGAGCAGGGAATCTGCACAAATTTGTAAAATCTAGAAAAGGAGCCATGAGAGACCAAGAAACAGAAAATAGTGGGAAATGATTATTGATGGAATAATGTCACTGAGGTTAAAAGAAGGGATAATATCAGGAACATAGGGCAAGTTAAGAAAGAGAACAATCTGTTTCTCTGAGGTAGAAGGTAAAACAAATATGATAAATGAAGGTGCTGACAGTTAAAATGATAAAAGAATAATGTTGAAGGAACTCATATCAGGGGCCTGAATATTCCTGATAAGTGTTAAGATCCTCTGAAAATGTTAGAGTTACATGAAGGTTAGAGTTACAGGAATGAAGTGAGGGAGAAAAAAAAAAATTTGAGAAGACTAGAAATATGCGGTAATATGCATTTTAGCCTTTTAAGGGTCCAAGAATTGATTGGTGTCTGTATCCTGTCAACTGATGCAGCTTATACCCTCTTGAACTTTAGGAAATGCTGTGGTCTCATAATATCACCCTGCAGCCAACCTGGTCATAAGGCTCTCCAAATTTATCAAGGAAAATACTAAGGCACTAGGCCTGCTATCTGTATGGGAGGAGTATTGTACAGTGGGCTACTGGGTTTTGTTTCACCTGAATTTTCTCCTTTTTCCCTGTATGTTCTTGGATGAGTCACAACATTTGATGTCCTCATTTTTTCTATAAGCAAAGAAAGATGAGCTGGAGGCTACCTGGTACAGTGGAAAGAGAAGAGATTGGGCTCAAATGCTACTTATGTGAGCTTAGGAAAGTGAATTTAGACCCCCTGTAGTTCAGTTTCCTCTAGCTCTAGTACAAGAAATTATACTAGATAATCTTTGAAGTCATTTTTTTCCATCCTTGAAGGATCTGCAAGAGCTTTTACTTTTTCACTGTTATATAAAAATAAAAATCTGTAATAAAATATACATATTTTATATTCACTTATTCTTTTGTGTATCTTGCTCTTCTACATATCTCTTCCTTTGCTGGACCTGTTTTTGCTTCTTTGCTAACTTTCCCAAGTTCCAGGAGATGCCTCTTATACTAATGTGATCCCCAGAAAGTCCACATCATAAGATTTCCCATTAGTAAAAATACAAAAGTTATATGTGTCTTTTTACTACTTCCAGTGATGAAATATACTATCAGTGCCAGAGAAAATAAATTTAGAACACAGAATTAAGACATATAATTTGTATGCAGTTGTTGAGGGAATTTGTTTTGTTTAATAATGCATTTTGTATAAGAATGTGTTTTTTTTTTCTGTTTCATTCCTTCTCCTACTCCAATTAGGATAGAAGGTAGGATGGGGAATAAATATTTCTGTAATTTTTTAAATAGATAGGAAGAAGACATGAGAAATATTCCAAACATTTTCAGATGAAGTCCCTTTTACTTTGTTTCAAGAGAACTTTCAGGGTGAGAATAATCTGTAAATGTTTATAACATAAGAATAAAACACTCAATTGAATAATTTTTAAAATAAAAAAATTCATTGAAAGAAGCACTAGATAATCATGTCTTATACTCAATTATGGGTTAGCTTGCTTAGAATTAAAGAAATATCTCACTGCATGCCTTTATAACCATATCATCATGTTTCAGTTAAACATTTGAAGGTAATATTCTTACTAAGAGTATTTTATGAAACAAAAGCCTTATCAGTGTCTGGGTAATGTGAGGTCTTTAATGACTCTTTTACCTAATGGGCTATGTGTTCAATGCCTATTATATTATGATTTATGATATCATAGGTTTCTCCTTCTCCATTAGATTCTTTCCCTAAGTCTTTTACTTGCTTTGACAACTCACTACTTCTTCCTTCCTCTCCTTTATTTTCTACATTACCCATTATTTAGTTGATGTCTCCATTAATAAAAATTTGCCCATATCTTTTGAAATAGTACTTTCAAATTCCTTTCTACTCCAGTGGGGGCAGTTGAGTGCCCATTCAGTTAGCCATATTTTTTTTTCTCATATATATGTTGAAGGAAATAGAAAGTTTGCATAAATCAAAATGATGGAGCATTATGTTAATTTTACAAGATGTGCAGGAAGGAAAAAAAGACTGAATCTGTGTTTGGATCTTCCTTGCATGTTGTTAAAACTGGACCTCAGATGTATTTAGTTCCTTGCCTAAGAAGAGAAGCTAAGAAGAGAAGGGATGGGGAAACTCACTCTCACCTCTGAGTGCTATGCAGAAAATCAAGCAATTAGTAAGCTTTTATTAAGCACTTAAGACATGCCAGACATAGTGCTATGCTCTGGGGAGAAAACATTACAATCAGACCAGTATCTTGAGCATCTTCTCTTTGTTGATACTTTGTTGTCTTTCTCAAAAGAACTATTTCAAATGTTTTTTGGAAAACTTTTGGCTATATTTTTGGATGATCAAGATGGATTATGTAATGCTCTTAAGAGAAATTTCTTTTCTTATTTGAAGATTAGGTGAACTGTATAGTTGTATGATATGGCTCTTTTTTACATGGTAAGTCTGTAAATACTGTTGAAGGATGAATTGAAAAAATGTGATAAGCATTTGGAGTTCATCATTAAGCAAGAGGAATTATGTAAATAAAGAATTATTAGCAAGTAATTTATTTCACTGCTCAGCACTGCCTCATTCACAGAATATTACTATATGTTTATGCATTCCCAAGCTAGTATCAAATTTTGGAGAACAAGAGGAAAAAAATGATCTGAATAAATAAGTGCATATTTAGATATTAGCCTTCCAGGTGAGTGAAGAGTGGTGTGGACAGAATGATATATGGATTATCATGTAGCAATGTTATTTAAATGTTTATTAATACTGATAAGTCACTGCCAGGAAAATCCTACGGTGATGCCTCATCATTAACAGGAAGTAGCTATGAGCTCTTAAAAGCAGTGAAGGACAATTTCTGGCCTGTCTGTCTCTCATGCAAGGTCAAAAGGCAGAATTGGTAAAGGACTGTTGCCTGAGAATCACCTGTGGAAGGCTCATCATTAGATTAGCTTCAAGGGGATATGATGTTGACCATGGGAACTGTTAAAGAACATATTATGGAGAGATTACAATCTGAGTCTGTAGAAGAAATAACCAAGCCAGTGAAATCATAGAAGCTAAAAGAATTGGAATAAATACTAATAATTCTCATTTAACTATCATTTTACATGTTATTGCTAAGAATAATTATTATCAAGAATAGAGTATGTTGTTTAAATTGGATTGCAAGTATTCCCATATGAGCACATGGAAAATGATTGCTATTGACAGTATCTCCTGAAATTGACAATTATGCCTTATAACTAATTCAGTAATATATGCTGGTCACAAATCTGTGATTTAAAATTATCATCTTGTAGCATATAGCTTTAGGCTTTTTGGTTAATCATTTAGATTTTATATGTTTGTGTTACAAGGAAATTTTGGTTTTGAACAGATCCTTAATTGGTAGGTATTGGAGCAGGTGCTAATTCAATGAGATGCTAGAAAAAAACATTCCAAATAATATAACCTCTGAGTAAGTGGTACTTTAACTGGGTTCATTTGAAATACTAGAGCCAAAGCTTTTTTGGTGTTAAATTAATTGAGTTTAATTTTGAGCAAACTATGTGTCTGTATATGTAAATGTATATATATGTACATTCACTATATATATCTATACATATGATACGTGTGTATACATAAATAAGTGAAAGCTTACTATTTTGGCTGCAGAGCAAGACTCACTGCCAATCACTATTATTTGGCAGATACATCTCTGAAATATAACTGAACTCACCTTTTGGATTCTGTAGCTACTGGCAATAGAACAGGCAAAAACCATTATGTTAATTTTGTTTTGCGCAAATACTGTCCCTTCCCCCATGCTGCCACCATTCTAGAGATTACTTACAAGTATCATATCTAAAAAAGTAAAAGACAAGTTTCATTCCATTCACTGATCCTTGTGTATGATCAATAATACAAACAGCCTTCATATCAAATCACTATGATTATTTAGATAATTTTTGGTGGTCAGGGATCATTATATAATCCCCATTATACATCCATACAATCTGTTAATTTCTGACATATAATTTTCTTGTTTAGCAAAAGAAATCAAGAAACAACATGTAGGAATTCATTGAGTTGAGAAATCTAATTATCCCAAAACAAATGTTTGAAAAGAAAAATAGATTTCCTGATCCATATGTCTAAATTTTATATATACCTAGGTACAAGTGAACCCATATCTCTTCTATTTTATTCAACTGAATATGCCCCTCAGAAAATATTAGTGTCTAAATGAAGATTTTTTTAAAAGTATATATTAATAACCTCATTTTACATATAATTAAACTAAGAACTAAATGAATAAACTGATTTACTCAAGGTTACACAGCTAAGATTTTAAGTCAGGCCTCCAGACTACAGATATACTCTCTTCTTTCTACCATTTGCCACTGACTCCAATGACCTTCTTCAGCATTTGAATTTGGCTTAATGGAGATGAGAGTCTCCCAAATGGCTCAGAGTCAAGGTGAACTGACTTCTGCCATATAATGTTTGTATGGCCATAGGTTATAGCTTTCAATCTTATAGCTCCTCAATACTCTAAGAAACTTTTTTAAAATTGTAAATTGTAGAATACTTTGTAATCAGGTTTATTAGAGGGAGCTCCTTCTCCTGATGAACTAGACATGTCAATAAGGATAGTAATTGGAGATGTTATCAAAAAGTCAGTTGCCCATGGTCTCTATGTGTCTGAGATTAGAAGTTTTCCTTAACTGCTTCAGGTTGAGTTAAGCTTTGATAGTTTAAAACTTTATTAAGACTTTTGGGACAGTCTCTATATGAATGACATTTGTACTATGTTTACTAGTATTTATGGGAATATGTTAAATATATATATATATATATATATGTATATATAGCTGACATTTGAAGTAGAATTTATTACTTACAGAGTCCTTTCTAAATTTGATATAATTGGGGCAGCTAAGTGGAGCAGTGAATAGAGCACCAGCCCTGTAGTCAGGAGGACATGGGTTCAAATCTGGCCTCAGACACTTAACACTGCCTAGCTGTGTGACCTTGGGCAAGTCACTTGACCCCAATTGCCTGAGCAAAAAAGTAAAAGAAAAAAAAAATAAAAAAATAAAAATAAATAAATTTGATATAATTATTTCCCCAACCAGTTTGTAAGGCTCTTGAGAAGTTATCACATTTCTTGTAATAATATAATATATAAAATAATATAACAGTACACAGTAATAAACATGATGAATAATATAATTTATAAAGTAATTTTACTGTATGCTTATATTTATATTATTTTGTTGCATTGCATTTATTATATACTTATATAAATTATGATAATATAGTTATTATAATTAAGCATTTTTTATAGTAATAGTTTGAAGCAAAGGTCATGCCATTTGACCTAACCCCAAGGCTGTTCAAACTTTAAGCAGGGGAAAAGTCTTAATTTCCCACAGTGGGGGCAGCTCTATGAAATAATGCATTCATTGCTAGGACTGATACTAGGAAAGTCTAGATTCAAATCCTGCCTTGGATACTTACTAGCTTGTGTGACTATGAGAAAGTTGTTTAACATTTTTCAGGTTGTTTCCCTATCTGCAAATGGGATAAAATAGCAGCATCTAACTCATGGGATATGTTGAGACTCAAATGTGATGATATTTGAAAGTGCTTTGTTGTCTTAAAACTCTATATAAATGTTGACAATCAACATCAGCATCTTCTTAAATAAGAAACACTTTGAAAAAGGACCTACTTGTACAAAAATATTTATTGCAGCTCTTTTTGTTGTGGCAAGGAACTGAAAATTGAGGAATTCAGGAATGATTGATCAAGTTATGGTATTTGAATATAATGGAATATTACTCTGCTATAATAACAAGTAGGCATATAGAAAAATCTGGAAAGTTTTACATGAACTGATGCAGAGTGAAGTGAGCAGAACCTGGAGAATATTGTACATAATAACAGCAACATTGCAGAATGGTCAACTGTTAATGACAGCTATTCTCAGCTATACAGTGCCACAAAATAATATTGAAAGATAATTTCTATTCACAACCAGACAAAGAACATTTGGAATCTGAATGTAGATTGAATAATACTATTTTCATTTTTTTTTTAATTTTTGTGAGTTATATTTTTGTTTGTTCTGTTTTTTTCACAACACAACTTATGTGGAAATATGTTTTGCATGGTTCCATTTATATATAATCTATATCAAATTGCTTACCATTTTAGGAAAAGAAGGAGAGGGAGGAAAATTTGGAACTCAATAATTTTAAATGAATTTGAAAATTTTTCTTTACATAAAATTTAGAAAAATACAAAATATCATTAAGAAAAAGAAGAATCACTTTAGCTTGGAAAAAACTATTGCCATTATATCTTAGCCTCAATTGTCAAAATCTTCAGGAGACAAATCTAAGAAAGAAAGAATCTGAGATATATGATTATGATTGAGGAAAATAAACTATTAGGATTCCTTCTAAATGAGTTAGTGAGCTACTTGAGACTCTTCTCAGAATTTTCACAAATTTCTTACTGGAAAAAGGCTCCTGAAATAATTCTTAAGAGACCAAATAGATTTTATCCTAGGAAAGACTTTGAATTAAATGTATAACAGATAGAAATTAGTGCAATTTCTATATTCCTTGACTATTTTATAAGATATAATTTCTTAGAAAAAACATTCAGAGATTTTGTTTTATTTTCCTTTTCACATTCCCTTTATTTTATTTTTTTTTTGTGGTAGATGTTCGAAGGAGAACAATTTATGAATACCACCGAGTAGAACTCCAAATGGGGAAGATTACCAATGTTTCAGCTGTGGAGATGACCCCATTACCTAGTAAGTTACCTAACTAAGTGGATGAGGGGAAGAAAGATTGTTAAAAATAAAGTTCTGACATTTTCAGAGTTCTTTGAGAAGTCAAATTAACACCTTCTAACTCTACATCAGAGTTCCAGAGGTATTTTGACCTATTGAATATATTCAAAGGGTATTTTTTTCCTATGAGAGGTAGTTGTTTTTAAAATACGCAAATATATTTTTGACACTTTCCCCCCTTGTATTTTGTTTTTAGCTTGCCTCCAGTTTAATAGCTGTGGACCTTGTGTTTCTTCTCAGATTGGGTTCAACTGCAGCTGGTGTAGCAAACTCCAAAGGTAACAAAATAAAAAAATCTGGTTTCTGCATTCCTGTGATAGTTTAAATGTATGTTACGGCACTAAATTTTGTGTTTATGAATTTGTGCATATGGCAAAATACTATGTTGAAAGACCAAATATAGTGAGGAAAGAAAAAGTCTGCAATTTAATTAACCAGCAATTTAACTAATTACTCTCCTACCTCTGGAGTCATCTAAGGAAAGTATATTAGTATAGAAAATACCCAATTGAGGAAATTTCTTCCCCTACCAATGTTATCACTTTCTCTTAAACTTATAGTCTTAGAGAGTTAGCTAAGCATCTTGCTAAGGTACATCTGAAGTAAGGTAATTTTTATAGCTATTATTAAGCCACAGAAAAGTCGGTTCTCCTTTGTGAAATTTAAACCTGAAATATTCATAAAAGTATGTCATATTCGTTACATTTTTTTCAAAAAAGAACACTCTGCAAGGAAAGAACACAATTCAGGAATTTGCTACTGTCCTCAAAGGAACTGTCCAGGAACAGTTCAAGAGCTTCCCATGTGTAAAGAGGAACATGGCAACTGTGCTCTTTATGAAGAATTTTTCACCTCCTGACCTTGTAGAACCATGTAGCATTCTAAAGAAAACTATATTAACAGTAAGATTTTTCCTTGTTGAATAAATTTGTGGATGACATCCAATAATTTGTTGTCTAAGGTTTCAGTTTGCTGGATTTGTTTTGTTTTGTTTTTCTTTTTATAGAAATTAAAGAAGTTCATCATTTTTTTGTTTATACCAGCATGACTTTCACATAATTACTGGCTTCTGTTTCCAGACTTTTTTTCAAATAACACAGAAAAGAAATACAAATCTGTTTTAAACTTACATTATGATAGAATTTAAATTAGTAATAAAAATATTTTTTTATCAGAGTGCCACAATAGAGATAGTGCTGGACTTGTAATAAGGAAGTTCTGTACCCAAATCTAACCTCAGACACTAGCTGTGTGATTCTAAGAAAGTCATTTAATGTCTGCTGACTCAGTTTCCCCTATGTACATTAAGAATCATAATCACACTTAAAATCCAGGATATATTGGAAAAATAAGATGATATTTGTAAAATGCTCTGCAAATATTAAGGTACCATTCAAATGCTAGTTATTATTATTATGGTCTATTAACATTTCCACTCCATTTTCTGTAAAAAAAAATTGACTTGAGATATTTTTCAACAGAGATGTTGGGTTTATATTTGACCTGACATGCTTTTTTTTTAAAACTTTCTTCATTTTGTGATTTATATTAGAGAAATAACTGTCCAGGGTTAGAGGTGCTATCTGTCAGCATGCAGCAGATTAAAAGTTACTGGCCCAGTTGGGAATCAAATACTGGCCTCATTGGCACCATGTTCTAAACAACTGACCTACAGGGCTGAGGCAAATTATACAAGTCATTGGTGTCAGAGAGAATTTCACTGTCAGCAATGAATAAAAAGAGAGGCAACTGTAAAATCTGCTTATCCTCCAAAGAAAAATAGGGCAGACACATTAAGCACTTAATTAAGGAGACTTTGGATTTTCCATTATGACCATTGTGAGTTCAGTATGATTTTGCTGCTGCAGTTGTACCAAGGAGAAATGAGGAATGAAGGCAAGTCCAGTTCATAAGCTACCCAAATGTAGTGACAGCTGGGCTCTCCAAGGTTTATGAAGCATTCTCTATTTCCTAGACCAGGATAGCATTATGAGTATGTATTGACCACAATTCAAACTACAATTGTAGTTTCTGTCCTATAGATTATGATCAGTAATTTTGTCTTTGGAAACAATTCTGAAATAATAGCTCATTAGCCTTTTAAAAGTGCAATTTGATTTAATATAATTTAACCATATTTGACAAATGGTTTTGGGAGCTTGGGATTATTTATATTTTTATTTTCTTGAATTACCTCTTAAGTTTCCTTTGTTTTCTAGTTCATTACAAACTAATTTCATTAATTTATTTGGTTTCCAAAGAGAGCTAAATATTGCATTATTTTAATATCTGTGTTGCAATAATATTTTGTGGGTTGCTATGCCAAAAGTCCTCCAAAAACCTTCTTTAATGGATAATTTTAGTGTGTTAAGTCTGCACATTTAATTAACATTGTTCTTGGAAAGGAGCAGGATTGCTGTCAGCAAAACATTTGAAAACCTGATGTTACTTCTGTGTTAATATGTGGTACCACAGAATATCTTTTAGGAAGTAATTTTTCATAATATAAACAGTGCCCTAAAATTCAGATGAAAATAGCACACTAGATTTATAAGCATTAATAGTTAAATACAACACTTGTGTGGCAAACTAATTTTGTATGCTTTCTGAATGATTCTGGGATTAGTGTTTTTTTATTGTTTGTTTTGTTTGTGGAAATATGTTTTCTCAGGTAAGAAAAGGAAATGATATACACATGTTATTAGAAAAGGAAGCTCAATGTTTTGCATTTTCTATTCATTCTTAAAGTATTTGAATATATGATCCTAAAGAAAACTTTTATTAGCTTTAAAATTATCATGAAATTATTGTAGAATATGAAGTAGAATTTAAGGAAGCTGTATCTTTTAAAAATTATTTTCTCAGATAATAGGAAGGAATTAAATTAAATTAAATTTCACTAGTAATTTTAAAGGTGATTTTCAGTATTTTGTCATGTAAAATCTTATGAAGATACAAAATTAAAAGATCAGCTACCAAAAAAGTAGAAATCTTTAGGAGGCTAATTATATATGCATTGAATCATGTTAATTAATTGGTTTATCTATGGCTCATTGCACTTTTGTTCTTCTTAATTTCCCTACTGCATTTTATTAATTTCTTCTTAGATTTGGGGCTTAAAGAATTATTTTACTGCCAAACAGTGTTTCCACATGAATTTAATATATTTCTTTGAAAAATCAATAAAATGAAAGAAGTATTATCCTAAGTGGTTCGGATTTTGTGCCCTCACATTCTTCTTTCTGAAGTTTCTTCTTTTCCTGTGTTTTTCTGTCGGTGAATTGTGGATGTTAATTATCATAAGGTGAAGTGAAGTTCTCTCTAGAAGGAAAGACATTTTTGATCAGTTCTCAGGAAAAATAAAATAATGTTATTCTGCTTTTGTAGACTCTACCCACACAAACTCATAATAAAAGTGCAGTTTTAGTGGTTTAAAACTAAAATGCCTGTAATTCATTTTAAAACTGGGCTTAGAACACTAGACACAATTCTCTAAATTATCATGTTTCTTTTATTTTTGTTTTAGTGATAAACTGAAGTTCCTTTCAAGAGATATTCCATTTTCATTGTATTTTCAAAATTATCTTAAAAGTAAAAAATGAGTTTTGCTTGCTAAAATTAGTAAAGACTAAATGAAAAATGCAAATAATCTTGAACATGAGAGGTGAATTGCCAGAGTGGAGAAAGACCTGACTTGAGAACCAGAAATAACTGGGAATGCATTCTGTTTCTGACATATTCCCTAGCTATAGGATTCTGGAGAATTCAATTCACTTGTCAAATTTAAGGAAATGTTCTAAAAATTGTAGAGAATTTGTAGTGATCTGCATTGTTAGAAGGTATTTTCACAGTTAAAATTTCCTATGTTAATGAAATCATGGCTCTGAACTGAACTAAGACTATAGAAACATGAAATACCTTTAATATAATTTGTATTTATAATTCACAAAACATTTATTTTATTTATTTTTTTTTTTTTTTGCTTTTTTGCTGAGGCAATTGGGGTTAAGTGACTTGCCCAGGGTCACACAGCTAGGAAGTGTCTGAGACCAGATTTGAACTCAGGTCCTCCTGACTTCAGGGCTGGTGCTCTAACCACTGCGCCACCTAGCTGCCCCACATTTATTTTTTCTAAAGAAAAATGCTCATACTTCCATTGCACACTTTCTACAAAATGGAAAAAAGTCACATACTCCATGTATTCTTTCTTCATTGACAGCTCACTTCTACAATAGAAAATAACTTAATTTTTTTCTCTTCTGAAATCTATCTTTAGAAATGTTCATACTGCTGAGTCAAATAATATATTCTGTCTGTGTATAAATAAAGTAAAATGGGAAAATGAGGCACTTATAGAAATATTTGAGAGAAACAAAACAAAGTAAAACACAACAGTCACTCCAAAAGAATGTTGTCATTGAAGGGCTGAATTACCCATTCTGATTTTTTCATTCACTGCATAATTTCTCTACATCATTTGGAGTTTACCTGTATAAATGATACTACTATGTATAGGAAAATAATTAGAGATTGAAAAGTACCTGACTTTGAAAGAGTTGGCCCTTTCTTAGAAATAGAAAACTACTCACATATTTATTACCTATTGAATGAATCCTTAAATAACTGCTTACCAAGCACCTACTATGCATCAGGCACTGTTCTAGGCATGAGAAACAAATGTACAAAAAATAAAACTACCCAAATTTTCTAGGAACTTATGTTCTAATGTATGCAACAAGTACATATATCAATATATGAAGCATTAAAATTAAGGTAAAATGCAAAAATTTACAAAGTTGTAAAATACAAGGTAGTTTGGAAAAAAGAGTAGTAGTAGCTGGAGGGTCTAAAGCTATTCAAGGAGAAGATAGTGTTTAGGCTGCATCTTAAAGGAAGAGATGAATGGATTGTATGAGATGGACCCAAAGAGGAAGTACATTGCTTTCCCATGTGTATGACATAACCAATATTAACTTACAGACAGAGGAGATAGAGTGGAACATGTGAAGAACAAGAGATGCCGATTTGGCTAGACAGAATATTAGAGGGGAAGCTATATATAATAAAATTTAAATAATGATATAAATAAAGCAAAGGAGATTGAAATGGATTGAGCTGTCAGATAGTGGACAAGTAAACTAGTTTCATGATAACCCTGTGAGGATAGAGTAACCAGTAGGAAAGGATGATCAGCACTGTCTCATAAGAAAGTTGAAATAGATTTAATATTGAAAACATCATATTTGGAAATTCAGATATAATAGGTAATTCTCAAGAGAATAAATTCTGTTGAGAGAGGTAAGAAACCAGTCACTTTTTTTTAGGGTTGAGAAACAAAGAAAAAGAAACAATGCAAGCAGTGAATAGGATTAGATTTTTCAAGAAATTTGGCTCAGAAGTTAAGATATTTAAAACAATAGTTTGAGGGGATGGTAGGATCCAGAATAGAAGGTAGTTTAAAATATGTTTCAGACTTTGGAACTATTCTTTTAAACTATACTTACACTGGTCATCCCCCCAAGTGCAAAGGCTACATTCCTCACTACTCCCAGGATTCCTGAAGGGGGGATAGGAGTTGCTTTCTCTAATGTTGTTTCTCAAGAATCCCATTTATTTTGCTTTTCTTCATAATTATCAGTTGGAATCAAAATAATGAACCAGACTTAGAATTTAGTAAAGTGTATTTACTAAGGTGGTACAGCAACAATATCTAATATCAATCTTCCCTTCCCCAAAAAGTCTGTTACATACTCTCCCATCAGATGTCACAATAAAGAAATCATGTGTAATATTAGATTGGGTTTTCATTTGTTCACAAGATTTAAAACCCAATGTGAAAAGAAATGGAGGCACCAAGTATAAGGGGTTTTTTTCAAGGAATTTAGCTGGGAAAAGGAGAGAGAGAGAATGACAGCTAAAGGTGATCATAAAATTAAAGGAATTATTCATTTTAATTTTTTTTGTTTTTGATGAAAGAAATATACATGTATTTATAGGAAGCAATCAGATGGGAAGAAATTAAATATTGGCAAGACAGTCAGAGTGATAGGGTAGGGCTATGAATAGAGGCTATTATTTCAGTATAATAGATGAATAAGGTAGCTAACGATTTGCATTGAAAAGGCCAAATTATAAAGTTCAGATGAGTTATGAATCTTAAAAATGTGAACTTATATACTTAACAAAAATAGCTTTTATGCCATTCCTTCAAGTTCAAGCCCATAAAAATATAAATATATTTTATTCAGTGTGATGAATTGGAATACCTTATCATTGCAGTAGCCAGTTAAGAGGGACAAAGAGAAAGCAAACAGCTAATGTTCCTTATTACTGGCAACAAAGATAGACTTTTAGGGTTATTTTTTTTTTTGTAGTCAGCACAAATGAGAAAATAGAGTAAACTTCAGAAAATCGTTGTCAATTATCAAAAAGGTCTGAATTAAACCGCTTCTTCACCCTCCCTAATGGCATTCCCTCCTTTGCATCTTTGTAGCCCCTAAGTGGCATAAAGTTTATTACATGTGACATTTGGCCAATAATTTTTCCTCTTGGGCTCTCAGATTCCTGTCTCTAAAATGAAGAGAGTACATTAAATATTTTTAAAAATCCCTTTCAATTCTGTCTATGACTTTTACCTTTCAGTTTCCTCATCTGTAAAATTCTGGATGATTGTAACTGTAATATCTGCCTTTTTATTGAATTGTTGGTAAAACAAGATTACATACATACATTTATGAATTGTGTCAAGTATTCCAATTATGTGACACATCCTTCCAGAATAGTATCAAAAACTTGGGTGGCTTCTGAAAATGTCATAATGACAAACACAAAAATCAAGTGTCTAGGAACCCCTTGGTGGTTTGTATTTCAATATCATTTCAAGATAACTCCTAACTCATTTATACACCAAAACTTTATTAAAAACTTTATCTCCATTTGATATAGCAAATTATTATAAAAAAGTATGTTGTCCATAAAGATGCAAACAGATTATCATCAGAATAGAAAATTATGGATTATAAAGTAAAAAATAAGCAATTAATTTCCTCAATTTATCTTCTCTAGATTAAAAAATAAAAGCATACAATTTTGGAGATGTGGTAGCTATATCAAATTACAAAAAAAATCATTTAATTTTGAAGTTTCATATAATCCATTTGTTTCAAAAGTATCTTAGTAATATCTGATTTAGGGAGTTTTCAGAAGTATTTAATACTTTTGAGTAAGTTTTTATGTAAAAATTCTATTTGAATTTGCATCGTATATTATGTTTTCTTTTATTACACATGACTTTAGAATTAGTCTTTTAAAAATATGATGAATGGAGTAAATGAGAAAAAACTTTACAGTACATTTTTTTTTAAATACATGGGCAGCTGGAATTGCCAAAACATATCAAGAGTCCTGTAGGGAGGCCAGTGGTGGATGGAAGGGACCAGAGGCAGAGGTCAATGGTATATTTAGAGCAGTCCTAGCACCAGCAGGCCCTTAATGGGTGCTGGCAGAACCTAGATGGGCAGAGGTTCCCCCCCATTACCTGCCTATCTCCCACCTGGGGAGACTTGTCTAAGGCCCAAGAGGGAGGTACAGCTGGGAGGGGTTAGCTTCTCAGACTGGGGCCAGGATTAGGTGCCAGGGTCCCTGATGCTGAGGGGGCTGAAAGGAGGATGTCCAGTCATTCGAAGCCTCTGGTTCAGGGGTGATCTCTTCACTTATTCTTCTGTAAGTGAGTCATGCCTGCCTTGCTTGCTTCCCGGGTCAGGTTGGCTGCTGTGTCCAAGGCTCGTCCACTCAGGTTGGTCACCAGGCTGTCCATGGAAGCCTGGTGCCTCAGGAAGATGGGGCAAATCAGGTGATAATACAGAATCTGGAAGCCGTTACAGGTCAATGGAAGCATGCACCATAGCAAGAAGGCACACTTCCCTGCATAGTAGAAGGGGAACCAGAAAAGAAAGATTTTGGAGAAAAACTCAGCCAGGCCAAATATGCTATATATCACCCAGTAGGTTAGCCAGATGGTATCATTATCCTTGTTGGGGCTTTCAATGGCCTTGATGGAGGCATATGCGGGGTACATGAATCCGATGAGATTGCAGAGCAGGGAGGCACCATAGCCAAATATGAGATAGAGGGCCACAAAGGCAATGGAACCTGTAGCCAGGTAGTACTTTCTGATGCCAGTCATCTCCTCCAACTTCCCCAGGGCATCAGTGACAATGTTTTTCTGCTTGAGGAACCTCTGGAAGTGTTGCCTCAAGCTAGCCATGGCTCCCAAGACAGGGCGGGGAGGGTCGGTTACAGAAGATGACTGGACCCAGGTTGGAGGGGTGACCTCCAGGGCTCCTCTGCTGCTCTGCAGCAGTGCTGCTGGCTTCTCCCTCTCTAGGCTCCCAGGACCTTTACTCCTCTGGTCCCAAGATCCCTCCCCTTCCTTCCCTCCCACCTCTGCAGTACATTTCTTGATAAGTTTCATTTCTAAGATATATAAGGAATTGACTCAAAATGAAAAGCATATTCTTCAAGTGCTAAGTGGTCTTCAAATTCCTCAAGGGATAATAGTTAAAGGATAGAATTGCATTTTTTCAGTGAAAGAAATCTAAGCTGTGTATAGATGTATGAGAACAAATGTTCCAAGTAATTGACAAATGGAGAGATACAAATTAAAATAACTTTGAGAATTTACCTCAGACCTATTAGTTCATAAAATTGACCAAAAATTATCAATTGAGGTAAACTGTGAGAAAACAGGTAAATTCTAGGGCTAATAGAACTGTAAATAGGCCCAACAGTTTGGAACTGTTAAAGATTATTAAAGTGTTTAACATTTGACCCAGCAATACTATTAAAAGGACCCATATTACCAAACACTTATGCAACATTTTGTGTGATGGCAAAAAATATTGGAAATTGAGGGTATTCTTTCATATGGGACTAACCAGACAAGTAATAGAATACAAAAGTGATTGTGCTGTTATAGTATTATTGTAACATAAAAAAATTATGAAAATGATGGTTTCAGAGATACTTGAAAAGACTTGGATGAGCTGAAACAGAGTAAAGTGAACAGAACTAGGAAAATAAGTCATATAATAGCAACTTTATTTTAAAGACAAACCATTTTGGTGGAATTAGGAAATCTGATCAATACAAGAAACAACTGTAATGATTCATGGTGAAACATTATCTCATCATAAGAGAAATAAAAGACAGTTCAGACAGAAAAATACAAATAGATATGCATATAGATGTAGTTATATCTATGTCTACATATATACATATGTAATATATGTTTTTGTATACATATAAATTTATATACACATAAATGTGTTGATATATATTCATGTATATACACACACATAAATACACACATATATACATTTGCTTCTGCTATATTTTTCTTACTAAGTGGGAGTGAGGAGACAAAAGAGAGAAAAGGCACATTTTCATTACTTTAAAATTGAAAATTAATTTTAAATAATGTACAGCTTGATTGTTTTCAGTAATTGTCATATTATATAATACAGTCCAATTTATCAAGCATTTGTTAATTGCCTATTACTGCTGCACAGTATACAAAGTGCTAGAAACAAAGAAAAAACTAAAATAGTTCTAGTCTCTGTCTTCAAGGAACTTGCATTCTTTTGGGTGATTAGAGAGAGAAGACAATATTAATATTAATAATAATACTTATATGTATATACCTCTTTAATAGCTTGATAAAGCTTCACAAATATCTTATTTGATTCCCACAACCTCTCTGGAAAGTAGGTGTTATTATGATACCCATTTTATAGATGAAAAACATGAGGTAGAGTAGTGATATATGTGTAGTCACAGAGTTAGTAAGGGTCTATGGCAGGTTTTGAATTGACTATTGGTAAATATGAAACCTACACAAAATTAAGAAAAAAGTCTTTTGCAGTGGTCAAAAAGCACACTAACTATTCTTTGGGATGAACACCAGCAACTCCTAAAGTGGGGGGTAGCCCTTGATTTAGCACTCAAAGTGCTTTGGGATTAAGGAGGCTCCTCTTTGTGGAATGCCAGTTGATAGCATGGTGTTTTTGCTTAGGATCAGGATTTTGTAAACTAAGGGAAAATAATAAATTTGCATGAAATATGCAACAGTCCTTGTATAGGTATGGACATTTGTTGTGGTACAACAACACTTGATGCCACTTTTCTTATTACCAGAATTAGGATTTTAAAAGACTATCAGTAGGGCTGGCAGTGGAGAATGGATTCAGGATTACATAAACAGAAAAAAAATATAGAAGTTTAAAAGTCTTTTTAAGAGGTAAAAATAAGCATTGCTAAACTTCTAGGCTCCATTTGTTTTTTCTGGAAGGATATAATTTGTTTTCCTGGTTCCATATATCCTAGAAGAATGTAATTCTTCCATGCCAAATAACAGTTGAAGAACATATTTCTATTCATTATTTTTCTCTTTTGGCTCTTGGTTTCCCTAAGTGTTGTAATCAGTTGGCTTCTTGGCAATGGGCCAGTTTTGAAGATAATTTAGAAGTCTGATTGTTATTTTCTGAACATTAAATATATTTGGACATAGTCTCTGGATAATGACGGCAGCAATTCCCACCTGAAATATTGAGGTTTTCCTTCAAGTTTTCTTTGATTTTTGAGCTAGAAAAACATGTCTGTTTTAAATCTGTACATCATTTGGCAAACTTACTTGATAAAATCACAAGAACTAATTAACATCACATCTGTTTATGTCCTCTCTTTCACGTTATCCAAGTGATTCTGAAAGTTTCTTTATTCATTATCCAGATGTGATACCCTTTCTTTAGATGGCTATGTTTTAGAAAGTTGGAGGGGAAAAATTAAAAGTGCAATTTTGGTGGTAGATTACATGTTCCATTCCCACTACTTGTTTGCACTAATAAAATAATGAGTTCCCCTGAAAATAATTAAGAGTTAATTGCCCACGAATAAAATTGCATTTGTTCAATTTAAGAACAGTAGGCATTAAATTAGCATGGGAAATATAGTGTGGAAATGGCAAGGGAATCAAAATTGGATAAAAACAAAATTTGCTGTCTGCTCAGGTACTAGAAATTTTAACTTGTGTGGGACATATTAGAAAAGTCTAGACTTGCAATCAGTGTGATTATTATGTTGATTTTTGGGGGTAACATTTAAATAGTATATAGACTATGTAATAAGAAACTGAAAAAAAGAAGACATGATAGAAGGAAAAGTAGTTTTTAACTATATTGTCTGGTAGGCATTCAGCCTTCAAAAAGAGGAAGTAATGAAACAAAGTTTTCCTTACAAAACAGTACTTTCAAAATTTGTGCAATAAAGCATCATTAGAATATTTTCTGTTTTTCATAATTGTGTTAGTACCTGTTCCTATGAATTAAAAAAGGGAAAGGATTACAGTGCTACATAATATTTGACATGAACATGCCAATTTTTCTTTCAGGGTGTTTGATTTTTATACATGCCCTAATATACTTAAAAAGCACTAAATAGTTATTCTTCTTTTATAGTCGAATCAGAAAGCAACCCTTCCCAATTAAATAGTCCGTCAAAAGTTGTCATGGGAAGCAATGCTGTAGCTAGAGATGTTAGAGTCCAGGCCAGAGGGCCACCAACTGCCTGCAAAATAATTAGAATGGTCTAAACCAAAATAAAAAGGTAATTGGGAATATTTACCAAAATAATTAAAAACACAATACAACATAGATAATATCCAATTGTGGTTTTATATGTCAACATCCAGCCTCAGAGATTGGTTTTCTCTTATGTCTGTCACTGCTATAGAGAAGGTTTACAAGTAAAACTCCAGATAATAGCACCTGGAAATTGAGAGATTAGCTCTAATATAATTATTAATGTTCATTCAATATTTCAAAATCACTTTGATTTTTTTCATTGTTTATGTTCCTTTTGATCTCTTTATGACATATTAGATAGTCTTCAAGAATTATTAAGCTATGTCCTCTGTCTGGGTCCTCTTAGAGCACCCAGAGTTGTCTCCATGACATGGGGCAATCTCAGAATGAGATTTAAGTGGAGGTTAATTATTTAGTGGCTCTGGGATCTCACTGGCATAGCATTTCTTTCCACTGACAGAGAATACTACTTCTCAACTTCTTCCCTTCCTGGAAAATTTTTTAAATAGTTTTTTCATAAATCTTCCATAGAATATCTTCATGCAGTGAGTATTCTGCTGATAGTTATTTGACCGATGAAGGTTGCCAAAAACACTGAAGCAACTGCTTCATATTCAGGAAGACCTGGGCTCAAGTATTACCTCTGACTTATACTGGCTGTTTGAGCCTTGAGTGACTTGGTCTCCAGGCAAAATTTTTAAGATTATAATTTGCAGTCTTATAATCCAGTCTTCCTTGGTATAGGGAGTTACCTTAACCAATAGCTCTTATGCCAATGAATCAGAGAGGTGCATTCTCTATATGTTCATCAAAATATTACTTAGACTGCAATAATATAATAAAAATATCTATCATATTCAGTGTCTCAATAATATCACAATCACATAGATCATTTACTTGTATCACAATTTGACTACATTGGAAACCAGGAAGAGAATATCCATAGTCATTAAAACTTTTAGATATACAACAATCTACTAAAGACACAAAGTTATGTTTCACAATGACATGTCCTACAAATCTGAAAAACATTTGATTAAAAGTTTGGTAATGGATTGTATGTATCAGATATCCAGAGACCATGTAGATATGGTTAAATCTTGCCATCAACTTTGCTTCAGGAAGTGAATCTCAAAAGCTATTTACTAAATTATAGATGTGTTTCCCTCACTGTCATTGGAGGGAAAATCACAGAAAAAAAAAACAAATATAGAATTTTGACATAAGATAAGAGAGAAAGAAATACATTGGAATTGTATTGTTTTCTCCCCAGATAAGACAATTTTGATGAGATGTGTGAGTTTTCTCATAAAATTGAATTGGATTGGAAGTTTGTAAATTTATAATTCACTTTAATTCTATTTTATGAGTATAGTCTATGTGAGAAGCATTGTGGACATACAAACAGAAACTAAAACATACTTATTCTCCAGGAGCTTACAATGTATTAAGGGAATTAACATGTAGAGGTAAATACACAATAATTTAATACATTATTAACTGATTTTAGCTTAACTGAAGATAAGACTGATTTTCCTTTCATACCATTTCCTTTTTTTTCTCATCATCTGTATGCTGTTTTTTTTTTTTGTTTTTGTTTTTGTTTTTGTTTTTTGGCTGTAGATCTGGGCATAAAGAAAGAATGAGCTGGTTCTTCTCATGGTTCCCATGTGGTGACCAATATATTTCTCTCTGTGAATTGCACACATCACATATTTGTTCTGGTACCTTTATATGTAACAAGAGAGGTAAGGGTGGTGCAGACTTTAGGAAGAATAAGAAGGTGGAACACTCTCTTCAGTCCTGCTCCAGGGATACATCCTGTCTAACTGTGATCAGCCAGGAAAAATGCCCAGATGGCAATAACCAATCTTGACCTGTGATTTTTGGAAGGAGGGAAGGATATTCTCCTCAATACATATAGGTTCTCTTTTCCAGACTTTGGGTTGTGAGTTTCTTTTCAGCTGTTTGGTCAACACTCTCTAGACTTATCCAAAAGAAGAAGACTATTTTTGGTTATCCTTGGGGTAGGATTGTTAGCTTCTCTAGGTCAATATCTAGTTATTTGCTGGTTTTGATTTCTTTGCAAAAGTAACAAATAGAGGACAAATGGTTTAATTAGTGGAAAAAAGAATAGAAGGTTGGTTTTTTGTTGTTTTTTAACATGAATCTTTTAGGAAAAAAAACAAACAAACTTGATTTTAAGAAGGGGAATAGATCAAGTAAATGGACCTAAGGTGAATGAAAGAATTGATGAAAAAAATGCTTGAAAAAAGGGCAGAGTATATGATGGTAAAATTTATTGAAGATCTAAGAGTGACAGAAACTATGGATTTAAAAAATATAGAAAGAATGCAGACTTTGTAGTCCAAATTCTGGTTTTGCCAGTTACTTCATATGGGATCCAGGACAAGTAATATTATTACTCTACTCTTCAGTTTTTGAGGGCCAGATAACTTTGAAGATACTTTGTAGCTCTAAATCTAAGACTGTGGGATCCTGGGAAATCCCAGCCATTGTAGCTAAAGAGATCTAGAAAATAAAGTGGGTTTTGGTGGAAGGGGATAGTAAAACAGTGACAACTTTAAAAAATAAGTTTTATAAAGGATCAAGAGTATGGAAAGTGAAGAGAGGAACATAAGAGACTTTCATTTAAGTTGTTTCTTTGAACACAACTTTTGAACTAAATGTCTTTTTCTCTCAGGATTGAAGGGGACTCATTGAGCCAATCCAAATAAATTCCTAAGTTGTCAAGGAAAAAAAAATAGCATACATGCATGAGCTGTTGGTAATATGAAATGATATTAATTCGGTCTTGTAAAGCAGAAAAATTCTTCATATACAACTTCTTAAAACCCCTTTGGGGTCACTTTTTCACAAAACATAGACAATCTGAACACACCAACTATGTAAAACTTCACGAGACAATATTTGGCGTTTGGGGAGTCTGACTGCCCAACAAACCTGTTATACAGGAACATAGAAGAACAGTGAGAAGTGAAGCTTAGTGATTGGAATAGTACCTGCCACTTAGGAGCAAAGTTATGATATGCAATATATAGTGGTGGTGATGGATTCAATGATGCAATCTTTTCCAAGTCAGCTTGTAGATTTGTGTGGAAATAAAAAGAGCTGAAAAAAATTGTAAAACATTTTCTATAATAGAAGCCATTGCTAAATATACACATTCTATTCTCTAGCATAGTGCATTACAAATGTAAACACTTAATAAAAGTTTATTGAAATGCATTTTATTAAATTGGATGAAATATAAATGATTTTAAATCTTAAAAGTATTGATGCTGTAATTCAGCCTTTAGCCAGTCAAATTAGACTATCAGTGATATTTATAAGTATACAAGATTCACACATATAAAGCACCTTTAAGCCAAAATTGGAATTGTTATGGATGTTCTTAGGAAAAAAAAAACTAACTATGTTTGTTCTGTTCTAGAACAAACACTAATGTACTGATTATGGATTATGAGAATAATTGCATTTAAGAGTCAAAGATAAAGGAGGTTTTCCTCACACAGGAAAAGAGGGTACATTGGAAACCAGTGCTTAAGAAATTCTACTTGATTGTGGCAATGATGAAATGAAACAAGAGCTATTTTCAAGAATAAGTGGTTTTTAATAGGCTGATCTGATGACATGATGATATGGAAGGTGATGAAAAGTTAATTCCAATTAAAGTCATGTCATGGAAAATAGGTAGTCTTCCTATTAGGGAAAGAACACCAAACCTGGAGCCAGGGGAGACTGGCTAATATAAGTAGTCTTAAGGCCATGTTAAAGTCATTTGTTATACTCCAGATAATAATAGCTGAAGAATATACTTGAGTGTTGTTGTAAGATGAAACATTCACCTTTCAACACTGAGTAGCTGTATGATTCTGAGCAAGTCACTTAGCTTTGTCTTAGTTTCCTCAACTATAAAATGGGAACAATATAGCACTAACTCCTTCAGTGGTTCTTGTAAGGATTAAATAAAATATTTCTTAGCACAGTTTCTGATAATGGAGTTTAAACAACATCAACCAAAGATGTGTTAATAGAAAGTTCTAAGACCTTAAGAGTAATATAATTCTTTTTCTTTGCATAGTTACTATATAAAATAAGTTTTGTCTGTTAGATCCCCAAAAAGTGAATAACTAATTTACATAGGAGAGAATGATCTAAATTATATGATTATATGATTGTAGACTTAGAGCTAGAAGAGAACATGGAATCAAACAAGCCCAATACCTTCATTTTACAGCCAAAAAAAACCAATGCTCGATGAGGTTAAAATTGCCCCGATCACACAACAAACATCTTCAGTCATGCTGACTCTAAGTCCACTATTCTTTCCATTGAGTCACATTGATCACACTGGATTATTCATGATCAAGTGTGCAAACAAATTTAACAAGATTGGCTGAAAATATAATTGCAGCACAGAAGCAAACACAAACTAAGGACGGGACTCAACTATACAGCAGATTTAGTGAAGCATTTTGCAATAGCATTCTTTATAATGCTTTTCCAACCATGAAGTCATTACATAAATACCAATTATTCATGTAAAGATTTCATTCTAAAAAACAATCTAGAAAGAGTCACCCTTTCCCCAGCAACTAAAACAAATGTTAGGATTCTTCACCTCTGACCTCCATGTTTTGGATTTATTAATTTTTTTTCTTTTTCAATATGAAAAATAAATTTCAAATATTCTCCCATACATTGGACATATATGGGTTCTTGCCAATGTTTTACTAGTACAAGTAAAGCAATTGCATTTTTTTTTGCACAAAAATGAACATTTTTCCCTTTTAGTAAATCCTTTTGGTTTAATTTCAGTAATGAACTCAGAGTCAGTGGGCATAAGGAGTTTATTAACAGTATTTTTTGTTAAATACTTTACAAAAGTTTGCACCATCTTGATGGTTGCATGAACATGATAATGAGCTAGCCCATGCTCTATGAATCCTTTGGTGCTGAACTTTATCATTTTAAGTTTTTTTTTTTACATAAGTTTTTATATGATATCTTTTGTTTTTTCACCACAATCATTTCCCCTTAATCCCTACCCTGCTCCTTATTGAACTCTTTTATAAAAGAGAAAAACACTTATGTATAACTAAGCCTTTTAGTATGTTGAGATTTTATGATATAATGGATAAAGCTAGTCTAACTGCCAAGAAGATCTAGGTTAAAGTCCTATCTTGAATACACATGTGATATGTGACAAAGAATAAATTATTTGACCTCTCATTCCCTCAAGACGAGTGACAAAATTAATTTCAGAAGTGGTGATTTATAGTAGAAGCCCAAGCACCTTTGTACATAATAGAAGTTCCTTTGTCCAAGGCTCTTTGGTGATGAAATCAATGGTCTTTTAAAAAAGTCATCTTTCTCATAGCTACTACTTTGATTTCAGCAATACCTGACTTCCCTCCCATTGTCAACTTTGGTCCTTGCCAGTTATGAATGCTTCTTTCTACTGTCCAAATACCTTTGTTATTAATACATTTTCTTCCTCAAGGCATTATTGACCAACTTTATTTTGAAAATTGTAAGTTAATGACAAAGTTCCTTGTCTAGTTGCATTTAGTCTCTCTGCTTAATTTAGTCCTTCCAGTCATGACTCTTCAAATTGTCTGAATTGTCTGGGTTTTTGTATTTTTTCCTGACAAGAGAACTATACCAAAGTTGGGTATTATCATATTTTCTCTTGAATATTTTTTTAATATCAATTGTCTTGGCTAGCTTAGGTATGGGCCTCCATAGATAAAAGGGCAAAATAATACTTAACTCTACACATTAGTTTTGGCCTTAATTACATATAATTTTGAATAAAATATTTATTTTAAAAATAATGATAAAATTGTTCTCCATTATTTTTTCTTCTGGCTCTCTGAGAAATGGGAAGCTCTTCCTTTATGATATTTGCATCTTTAGCAATGCAACTCACTCACAGAGCATGTTTCTAAGAATCATGAATGATAATAGAATAAAGTCTCATAATGCCCCATCTTTGGAGAGCCAGTTTTTTTCAGGATCTGTAACTTCTCTACCAGCAGTAAACTTTGCTATCTGACTAGAACAGAGATGAGAGTTGATTCATGTATTGTTGATTCTCTTGGGAAGATAAAATTCTTACATTGACCATGAGCCATTAAAGTCAGTACTGTTTAGGAAAAAAAAATCACTAGCAGATGCACAGTCTATTGCACTTACGTAGCACACCTACTGCCACGTAGTTTCATCCTTCTTACTTCAAAGAAAAGCAAAAATTAGAAAAAATACCCATGCATACCCATGTTTGGTAAATAAAAACTTTAATAAAAGAAAAAAAGAAAAAAAAAGAAAAGTAATACTTAGCATTCCATTCCTTCTCTACTTCACAAGAGCTTTGGAGGTACTTTGTATTATGGTACTTTGTGGAAATTCAAATATACATACATATATATAGATAGATAGATAGATATAGATATATAGATATACTTATATATGTATATGTATAATTTTTCCTTTACCAAGTCAAAGGTAGAGCTGCCAGCCCTTGTTACAGTTCTGTGGTCCAATGGTTGCCTAATTCTGGAGTGCCAGGTCTATGACTCATGGTTCTGTGTACTATCAGATTTTCATTTGTTTCACTCCTTCCTGTCCCTCCACCACTTAGGAGAACCAACACTCTTCTCTGCTCTGCTATTATAGCAAAATGGACTGCTGGTAAGGAAACTGTTTTCTGAAAGAAAAAAAAAAAAGATCCTATCAAAGTTAATGTCAGCTTTCGGTTTTACAATCGCAATTTTTGTACCTGCAGAAGTTGAGAGGATCTAAGTCCATTGATTTGGATAGTGTTTAAAGTTTATTAATTTTAGAGGAATTTATTTGCCCTCTTTTTGAATAATATGACTAGACATAAAATGGAGAGAGGCCTGGACTTAAAATAGAGAAGACCTCAGTTCAAATTCTGCATGGGATAACTTAACAGTTATGCAATCCTGGACAAGTCATATAACTTTTTTCTTTTGGCCTGTATCTTTTTCTATAAAATGAGAAGAATAATACTTACTGTAAGTATCCTGCAGGGTATTTGGGAAGCACAAATAAGATAATGTATGTAAAAGCACAATGCACATTTTGAAATAGAAGGTAATGATCAGGGGGGCAGAGCCAAGATGGCGAACTGCGGACAGCTTTCTCTGTGAACTCCCGGGACATTCCCTCAAACCCAGACAAAGTAAGCCTTCCAACTGGTTTCTGAGTGAGGGCCCCGCCAAGCATTTGGACTAAAACGAACTTCTATCAAAGATCTACCTTGAAAGAACTCCGGAGGTTAGCCTCAGGGGAAATCGGCTGCTGGTCGCGATCGGACTCCAGCCGGGGCAGAAGTCAGGGCTGCGATAGAGGGGCGGATTTTGGGCACCCAGGAAGCCCCTGGGAGACGCCTGGGCCACTTTGCTCTGCTTGCAGGCAGGTGCTTTGGCAGATCTGCCTTTGGAAAAGGGTGGATCGAGAGCAGCTGAAAACGTGGTCCTAGTGCGAATCTAGCGAGACCAGCCTCAGACCGGAAGTCAACTCGGCAAACTGCCCCAGGGCAAATACAAATTGTTGCAGTTTTTTCTGCTTTTGACCAATATCCCAACTTTAAACCATGAGCAAGAAGCAGAAGAGAGCTCTCACCATAGAAAGCTTTTACGGAGAAAAAATAGAACAGTCCCCAGATCCTGACATTATGAAAACAATCCCAGATGAAGCCACAAAGGCAGACTTAAGTTGGTCTCCCTTTCAGAAGGCTTACCTGGATGATTGCATTAAGAATCTCAAAAGAGAGCTAGAAGAAGAATGGGGAAATAAATTGAGATCAGGGCAACAGAAATATCAAAAACTGGAAAATAGGACTGGTGAATTGGAAAAAGAAAACAGTTCACTGAAAAACTAAATTGGTGAATTGGAAAAAGACAATTCACTGAAAAATAAAACTGGCAAAATGGAAAAAGAATGCATTGAATCAAGAAATTCAATTGGCCAGCTACAAAAGGAGCTAAAAAAGATAACTGAAGGAAGGTAATGATCAGTTATTGTTATCCGTCAAATTTTGGGTACTGTGAAAGACATAAATGAGATAAAGCCATGACCCTTTGACTCAAAGACTTAAATTGAAAGTATAGCTCTTGGCTCAAATCTACCAGTGATCCAATATGTAGGATGACAAACATGAATCAGTTTTAACCCTACCTGTCACTGTCTTAAGATCAAGTCCATATTCACATTTATTAAAGGAGTAGGCTTGATTATGAGGAAAAAAGAGAAAGGGGTATTTTGAGAACAATTCTCATACATGTCAAATCTGCATAGAGTCCTAAGAGTCCTAGGAAGAATATGGGGTGAAATTGGAAAGCCCTAGGTGAATATAAAGGCACGAGATCCATGAGAGTTAGGAGAGGAGAAAAAAGTGAGATAAATTGAGATAAAAATGAGAGAAGAAAGGCAAAGTGGAATAAGGTAGGAGATGAATAAGGTCAGCTTTCTATACTCTATTTTTTCCTAAGACTGTGAAGCTACCTCTCCTACTATAATCTCAATTCTTAGGTCTTATGCTTCCCCTTATGTGAGATCTTTGAGAGTAATCCAGGCATTCACTCATTTATTTTGCAATTTATTAAACACTGACTTTATGCAAATAACTTAGTCACTGGCTGAAATTAAAAACATAATGAATATATATATATACTTTCAGCATAGTAGGTGAATCACAGAGCCACTTACTATCTCTTTTCTAATATGAATCTTCATTCTAATCATCCACATTACCCTCCAAACCCTCTTCCATTTTCTTTTTGAACATTCTACTATATTACCTCTAAAATCACATTTAAAAAAATTTCCTAAATTCTTATTTTAAAAATGAAATACCTTCTATTTGGTTTATCTAACTGAAAATTAGTTTCTTCCTTGAAGATTCTATATTAATTTTGGCCTTTCCTAAGATGTCCACATCTCCCTCTCTCATTCCACTCAAAGAGCAAGAAGTTTGGAGTTCACCATCTCTATCTTTGCTTATTGACCTTTCCGTTTGTGCTCCTTACAATTAGGCTAGAACAACACTTCTCTGTCATCACTGCTCTATGCCAAAGGCTAAGTCACTTCCATAACTCCTAATTGGTTTGGCACCTGACTAATTATGCTCTTTTCTATCCCAATCCTTGCCTTCATCCTCAAGGACTTCAGGATTCATGTCCTATCATACCAATTTTTCAATCTCCTTGGCTACAAAACTGCACTCAATATCCTCATATTAGTTATACTTTTGATTCCTATCCATCTTGTCTGGTTCTTTGGAATTCTTTAATCTTACTTGACAATTTCCTTCCCAATTCCATCAACTTGCCTCTCCCCTCCATCTCAAGCCACTCCCATGATCCACATTTTATAGGAGTTAACCTAATATTCTTAATTTACTTAAAAGCATAAGGAATTCCAACACATGACTTCCCTCAGGTCTATTTTTCTTTAAAATTTAGTATCATCATCCACTTTCTTTTCCATAGCTTCTGTACCAAAGGAAATATCCTTACTTCCCACCAACAAAAATTGTTCTCCTTACAACCTTGTCTTTCACATATTCTCCATTTCTCTCTCTCCACATTCTTACTCCTTTCTCTGTCTTTACCTTCCCCCTATTCTTTCTATCTCCATCTCTCCCCACACCCTCCCTTCACTTGTATAACAATACATTCCTTAGATACATGATATTATTTGATAAATATCTAATAACTACAGTTCAGAGTAGAATATAAGAGCAGGAGAAAATCTTGTATTAGGATAAAGGACAGACCACTCCCAACTTGAGGATCATTGAGAAGTGAATAATCACTAGTTCTTAAATTAAATAGCCATTATATTGTCTGATGATTGTGGAGGCCAAGAAAAAATTATTGCCTATTCCATCTCATTTAACACCACACACAATTTCAGTTCACTCTGAAATGTGGTTTAGTCAACACTACACTACACACACACACATACACACACACACACACACCCCACCACCACCACCACCAGATCAGGGCTCCACTACTTACCCAATCTCTTTGAAACTCAGTTCTATCAAATGCAATAATTAGATCTATAGGTTACTATTTACCTCACATTGCTGTCAAGAGGGAAATATTTTGTAAACCTCAAAGGGAAATTTATAGCTAATAATAGGATTTTAGATATATCTTGGAAAAGTACACTTTCCAGCTTAATTGATATTTTCCATCTCTCATTTTACTGAGAAAAATTCACCTGTGTCTCTGATTTTTGGTTAGAACTGTCAGGTCAATAATTGTATGTTTAGATTTTATTTTCCAATATCACAATCACTATAACTGTATACATGCATAATGAAGCTCCTCATGAATATTAATTGTCCCTTAATTCTTGTGCACTTGTGTCACTGCTTACTTGTTTAGCCAATTTGATTCAGTTGTATTTTACTTTGCATTAGATACGAAATAGAATTCTTCCCCCTAACTTTTAAGCCAATGTCACTGCTGTTTTCTGAACATCATCAATCTTTGGATGTTTCTACCTTTTTTTGGTTCATTAAACCCCTAACTTGATAGATAAATTAATTGAGATTTCACTTTCTGAGTTCTACTTTCCTTGGATTCCATTTTAATCATGCATCCCCACCTCATTTCACTGGGAGGAAGCTTTAATTGAGAGAAGACATCTCTCTTTAAAAGGAAGATTCCCCTTATGTGAAAAAGGAAAATGTGCTTATTTCAAACATTATAATGAAATATTGGCCTTAGTGGAGGAGCCACACAATGTGTCAGTTAGGGCTGTCTCTTTGAAAATCTCCCAGGCCCCAATTCCTAGTTCTTATTACAGTCCTGAACACTTCCTAATACTTCCAAAGAGTTTTCAGATCTAAGAAATCTGTGTTCAGCAATATTTCTATGCTTTGTTGACATTTAATTTTACAATCTTTGAAGTTTACAAACATGAACTATCAGATATACTAAATGTTGCCTAAATAACTGAAGTTGGAGTTGTTTTAGAATCTCAACAACAAAAAAAGTAGTCAGCATTTATATAGCACTTTAAGCTTTACAAAGCATTTTATATATGAGATCACATTTGAATCTCAAAATAATTTTATGAAGTATATGCTATTTTTATTCCCATTTTTAAAATGAGGAAACAAGCTTAAGAGACTACGTTACTCATATAGACTAAATGGTACTAATTATCTAAGGAATCTTTTGAACTCTAATGTTTCTGTCTTTAGGTCAAGCATTCAATTCAGTATTCCATCTTGTGGAAATGATTACTCTGAAAACTAATAATTACTTTTTTTTTTTAGGAAGCATGTGTTTCAAAAATAACATTTCTCAAAGATAGGGAAAATGAATGCTAAAAAATGAGATCACGAACAACCTTAGATGCTCAATATCATACATGCACATGCACATATTTGTATGTATAATGTTTTGATAAATTAATATATGGATAAAATAGACAAAAAATTATATTGAAATCATTTACTAAAATCATTTTCAACTCATAAGAAATGCTAAGAAATGAGTTTGTCTAGGATATTTCTATTTTTGACTTCATCTAAGACTTTAACTAGTCTCCTAGATCCTATAATGCTTTTAATTTGATAACTTGTTTTCATGCTTTTCAAATAGAAATATTAAATTCCTGTCATTTGTCTTTAGACTGAACTGTCTCAATGTCAAATAAAATTCTATTAAATAAATGAAATAAAAATACAGTTTAGCAAAGTTGTTGTTTTTCAGATGCTAAAAATAAGGACAAACCAAGTCAGGAAAGTATATAGATATATTCAAAATGTTTTGATTTGCTTGGGTGAATGGGTCAGCAAATGCAGTTCAATATGAAAATACAGAATTAATTCTAGAGCAAGGAACCTTTCCAGTAAATATGTCGCAAATTGAACAATCATTCAGCACACTGATCTGGAAAGAGATTTGGAAGAATATCATGGAGGCATGGAACTCTGAATCCATTTACTCCACGCAAATCTGCATTGGATAAACTGGGCTGATTATAAAATGGATGTTGTTTTGTTTTGAATTATCAGAACTTTGATATTAAAAAAATTTGGAGCTTGATGATTATTTACTAATATGAACTTTATTTTCTCTCACCTATCCTAAGCTGCCTCTAATAATATTATTATAATACCAATAATAAAGGAGATGAGAGACAATGGGCTTAGATGAATATAAATCTGTAACTACTAAACCTATACAAATTATATGTATATATATATATGTGTGTGTGTGTGTATACACACACACATATATATATATTGAGGTGAATTTCATATGTATACTGACTTATGACTTTGCCCAAGTCACTTCATGTCTCAGTATATCCAGGCAACTTTCAATGATTAAATTTTAAAACAGATACAGACATGCATTGGTAGAGGGAGTTGCCTTCTCAATTTAATGAATGAAAAATGTGAGAGGTAGCTTCTTGGTAATTTATAATGAATAGGCAAGCCAATAACCAATAAATTGATGGTCAGTGGTTTCTTTTGGTAACCTTTAAAACACTTACCAATACTATAATGTCCACCACCCAAGGTATCTCTTCTTCAAGCTAAACATCCCCAGTTGCTTCAACAAATCTACATGTAGAATAAATTCAAAAACTTAGTAATCTTCATTTTCCTCTTCTGAATTCTATCACTTTCCCTTAAAATGTTTTGCTAAAACCTGTACGCAGAAGATATGAGCAGGGAATACATAGACATATTGCCTACTTATCTTTAGATCACCTTTTCTCTTTTAACACAACTTAAGATCATATTAGTCTTTTTATCTACCATATTATATTATTATGTTATAGTGAGTCAGAAATCTACCAGAAATCCTAGGTTCTTTAAAAAAATAGATAAATCACTATTTCCTCTACTACATTTTTATATGACATTAACCATTCATTCATTTGTTTGATTGATTTTTTTCTCCACAAAACCAGGTACAAGTATTATTAGTTCAGTAGTTCTCTTTTAATTTTATTAATCCTTTGGTTTTCAGGATTTCCATTTTGGCATTTAATTGAGGGCTTTTTTATACTTTTAAATACACACACACACACATATATCCAATTCATTGATCTGCTCTTTTTTCCTCTTTTATTTGCACACATTTAGAGATACATATTTTCCTCTAAGTACTTCTTTGGATATGCCCCACTAATTTTGAAATGTTTTCTTATTGTTTTTATTCTATTTATTGAAGTTATTTCTATTATTTGTCATTTGACCCATTTATTCTTTAGGATTAGATTAGTTTTCAATTAATTTAAAATATGCTTTCATTGTCCTACTTAAATGTAATTTCTGTTATATTATAGTCTAAAAGGGTACATTTAATATTTCTGATTTTCTGCATTTGGTTATGAGATTTTTATTCCATAATACATAGTAAATTTTTGTGAAAGTGTCATGTAAATATGAGAAAAAAGTTATACTTTTTCTATTCCCATTTAGTCCTCCCATTCCAATATCTACCATATCTAACTTTTCTAAGATTGTATTCATTTTCTTACTTTTCTTATTCTTTTTATGATTAAATTTGCCTAGATCTGAGAGAAGAAAATTGAAATCACCAACTTGTATAATTTTACTATTTCTTCCTGTATTTCATTTAACTGTTTCTTTGAAAATTTGGATTCTATGCCTTTTGGTGTATATTTGTTTAGTGTTGCTATTTCTTCATTGATATTTGATATTTATAAAAATATGCATCATAAAACAAAATAAATTCTTGTTCTGACCTTGTCTAAATATTGTTGTTTTATTTCTCTGTCAGGTGGAAGATAGTATGCTTCATTACCAGACTTCTAAAATCATGCCTGATCTTTGCATTAATCAAAGTTCTTAAATCTGTCAAAGATACTTATCTTTATAATGTTATGTAAAGTAGTCTCCTAATTTTTCTTGGCATAAGTTTGCACAAGTAAGAGCTGGCATTCTATTGGAGATGAAAATATATACATATATGAGCATAGATAATATATCAAATTAATATGTTACTTTGGGACATTTCACCTGGTTGCTGAGGAGGTTGTTGGAAAGGAGCAACAAGAAGATTTCATGTAGAAAATTATGTTTAAGCTGAATCTTGAAGCCAGTGCAAAGCTTTAGAGGGTGGAGATGTAATGTTATATATGTGGGTGAATGTAATTGGTCAATACAGTTAAAGTGCATAAAGGGAATAAAGAGGAGACTGAAAAGATAAAAAGGAGAAAGTCATAAAGAGTTTTAAATATCAAAAACAGTTTATTTGATTATAGAGGCAACAGGAAGTCATGAAAATTTATTGATTGTGAGCATGGCTCCAATAATACATTCACTAAATGGAAAATAGATAAGTTGTGTAAAAATCTGTCATCAAAAAAATTTATGATTGAAAAAAAGATTGGGATCACTCTTGTACCAAAACATGAGTAAACTAGTAGATGGTTCATAGGCTTCTTTTGTAAATCATGAGTTTTTAGGAGAATGCAATCAACTGAGCCAGCACATTGAGTAGACCAAATAGTGTGAACTTAGGGGAGGGTATAGATGACAGCTGCAAGCATGGACATCTTTGGAGGGAATAGCTGCATCAGTCAGTGACATCACAGATCCATTTTAGCTCTGAGTATTACTAATAGAATAATTGAGTCCCCATATTTTTCATTAACACAGTCTTCATAAATGAAGCAAATTCTATGTAATCTCTAGGTCGTGTCACCTCTCGTTAGGAAAATTAGGGAAAATGCTTTGAGGAAATATCAAAGGATTTTTTTCTGAAGCATTTTTTTTTTTGTTTTGTTTTTTTTTGCTGAGGCAATTGGGGTTAAGTGACTTGCCCAGGGTCACACAGCTAGAAGTGTTAAGTATCTGAGGCCAGATTTGAACTCAGGTCCTCCTGACTTCAGGTATGATGCTCTAACCACTGTACCACCTAGCTGCCCCATTTCTGAAGCATTTTAATAAAAGAATTGTATAGATGATATGTGATGGGGAGCCAAGACAAGGAGAGTTTAATTTTTAAAGCATACACGATATGTGTTATTATATGTTACTAATCCATTTAGAGATTTGATAAACCTGTTAATTAGTGATAAAGTGACTCTCTGTTTTAGACTATGTATACTATTTAGTGTACAGTACTATATATATATGTATATATATATTAGTATATTATATAGAATAGTATTTAGACCACTGCCTATTTCCCTTTGACTTATGGTAGTATAAATATCAGAGTTATCAAAGTTTCTAAAATGAATAGAAAAGACATAAAAAGTGGCACCAAATGATTTCAAAAGTATCTAATGAAAATAAAATACCAAAACAATATAGAAGGAATTACAGGACTCAAACATTACTGGTTTAAAGGAAGTAATCAAATAGGATTAATCAAGCATAAAAACTCAAAATTTTCACAATAGAAACTGGATTCGTATAGATTATCATTATTTTCCCAAAGGTACTTTCCAACTTTGCTAACCACAGGTGAAAAAACCTAGAGATTATACTAGTTTATTCATAGTTTGGGGGATTACATTACAATACTAGTAAATACCCAAGTTCACTACAAAGGATGTATGAAAAAAGATGCTATTGCATCCAGAGAAAGAATGTAAAGAATGATTTTATATATACAAATATGTACATTTATATATTAATATATGTTTATGGATATATATGTCTATACATACATACATACATATTTGAGTATGATGGTAGCCACTCTAGAATGGGAGAACAAAGGGGGGAAAACGGAAAAAAATTTATGATACCTTTATTATATATTTAAAATGAACAGTGTGTTATAGGTAAGAGATTTATATTTTGGTATGTAATCATCTTTTTATTATACTATGTTAGGAAAATTCTTGTTTTATTCCACAAATAAAAATTAAGTAAAAATTTAAAATATATAGAAAGTATTGAATGAAGAATACTGGTTTTAAAATAATGTATGATGTGCTAAACCAAAAGAAACTTCCAAAGCTAATTATATGAGTACTTGGATTATTTAGCAATTATCTCAAAAATAAGAATTTCATTATAAAACCTTCATGTCTCAATGAAATTGGCTTGCCCTTAAAGAAGGATACTTGTGTAAACCAAAGGAGGGAACTCTTGTGAGTTACATGGTCTTTTCAAACTTCAGAATATCTGATCAACACTTCTTGGGCATCTTTTCAAGGAATCTTTTAAGGAATATTTATGTAAGTGTAAATTATGTGCTGAGCTAGGATTTACTCTAACATTTCAGGGACATTTTCCATCTCCCAGCTTAAAATATTCATCAAACTAACTTGGAACAGTAGGATCATTAGCATTTACTTGGCCATAGTTTCACTCTAAATTTATTTGGAAATATATGGGGGGAGAATAATCCTCAATCTTGTAAATATTTTCTTCTTTTTTATTAAATAGGTCTATATTAATCTAAAAATGTATTTCTACAATCAATTTTAGCATTTTTAAGTGTTTGTCACTTCGCTCATAGAAAAACTTGCTTCAAAAGTATCTTGCCAATGTTCAGAAAATGTCTGAACCAGATACTGAAAAATGCATTCAATAAGTTTAGTATAAATCTTGCTGTTTTTACAATTCTAATAATAGTATTTTAAAATGAAAAAAAAAAGTAGGAGTTTTAGAAGATATCTCCCCAGGAAGAATGTCAAACTTTGTCAGAAAAATAAGTTGCAAAGATTGCAAGCAAAGGGAAGAAAGGAATAATAAACACTTAGCAGTGTTTTGTTAAATTTCTTACTTTCTTAAATTTTATCTATATCACTTATATATAATATAGATAAAGATATGCTTTATATCTAAGCAGCTAGGTGGCACTATACAAAGAATGCTAGACCTGGAGTAAGATATAAATTCAAATATTATCGAAGAAAAATTTTAGCTGTATATGATTCTAGACAAGCCATTTAATCTTTATATAAGATTCCTCATATATAAAGTTAAAGTAATGATATTACTTATTTTTCAGGATTGTTGGAAGGATCAAATGAGATATCTCTATAGTGCTTCACAAACTGAGTAGCTCTATATAAATTCTTGTCCATATCATTAATGTTAATAATATATAGATAAATATACTGTAAAGAGAAATTTACATATATATGTTTATAAATGTAGATAGATAAAAGAAATTCATATTTTCTTAAATCATCTTTCACTTTCATTTGTATATTTTGATGTTTCTCTGTACTAACAGCTAAATTTGCAATACAAATAAAATTCAAATATTAAAAAAAACAATGCAAGAATTATCACAAGATTTGATCTTTGAAGAAAATTAAAAATTCTTTAATTATTATGTTGTAGAAACTAACCCACCTGATGGATGGTGATAGTGAAGTTCTATCAGAGTATGTTATACTATCTTAATCTCTTAAATATTCCTTATTGATTCTTCAACTTATTATTAATATATAAAACCTGAAAAAATAAGTTGCAACCAAGCATTATTATTACTGGGCAAGATACCATCTGTATCTTTCTATCCTCTTATAGAATGATTCAGCAACCTGTTTTTTGCCTTGAAAGGTGGCTTGTTTTGTAAACATTATATTTTATATCAAATTGCAAGTCAATCTTGAATTCTTTTTACTTCCTACTTAAAAGTAAAGCTTTTTAATGCTCATTTTTAAACATTTTATATTCCAAATTCTCTTCTTTCTCCCTAACCATCCACCTCCTTGAGAAGGCAAGCAAGTTGATATTACATAGATTATACATGTGAAGCTAACAAAACATATTTCCCCTTAGTTAAGTTGCGGGGGAAAATGCAAAATGGTAAAAAAAAAAATAAAGTTCATCAATTCTCTCTGTATGTGGAATTTTTATTGTGGGGTTTTTGAATTGTCTTCTTAATCAGAGTAGTAGTCTTTCACAGTTGATTATCCTTGCAATATTGCTATTATTAATGTGAATAATGTTCTTCTGGTTCCAATCACTTCACTTTGCATCTCTTCACATAAGTCTTCTCAGGTTTCTCTGAAAACCTACTGCTTGTCATTTCTCATACTCTAATAATTTTTCATCAAAATAATATACCACAACTTTGCTCAGTCATTCACAATTGATGATCATTCCCTTGATTTAGAATTCTTTGTCAACACAAAAAGCTGCTATTAACATTTTTGTACAAATTTGTCTTTCTTTTTTGTTTTCTTTAATCTCTTTGGAATACAGATAGTACTGCTATTGCTGGGTCAAAGGACATGAATAGTTTTATAGTTCTCTGGGCATTATTCCAAGTTTTTTTTCCCCCAGAATGATTGGATTAGTTTACAATTCCATCAACAGTGCATTAGTGTCCCAATTCTTCCATTATCCTCTCCAGAATTTTCATTTTCTATTACTGTTATGCTAGCTAGCCTAATAGGTACCAGGTATTATCTCAGGATTGTTTTAATGTGCATTTCTCTAATCAGTAGTGCTATTGAGCATTTTTTTTTCATGTGACTATTGATAGCTTTGATTTTTTTCTTCTGAAAACTGTCTGTTCAAATCCTTTGATTATTTATCAATAAGGAGATGGTTCTTATTTTTATAAATTTGGCTCAGTTCTCTATTTGAGAAATAAATCACAGAAGCTCACTATAAAATATTCATAGATTCCTGCTTTCCTTCTGATTTTATCTACAATGCATTTTATTTGTGCAAAAGCTTTTTAATTTCATGTAATTAAAATTCTCCATTTTATATGCTGGGATGATCCCTATTTCTTGTTTGCTCAAACTCTTCCCATATCCATGGATATGACAAGTATATGTTCCCCTAATTTGCTTATGTTATTACCATTTAGAAATAATTTATACATTTTGACTTCATCTTGGTATATGGGATTAGATGTTGGTCTCTGCCTCATTTCTGTCAAACTACTTTCCAATTTTGCCAGAAATTTTTGTCAACTGGGTAAATTCTTACTCCAAAAGCTTATGTCTTTAAGGTTATCAAGTACAACATTGTGATGGCCATTTATTGTTGTTTACTGTTTACCTGAATTTTACCACTGATTCACCACTCTATTTCTTAGGCAATATCAGATTGTTTACGTGATTATTACTTAATAAAATATTTTGAATGCTGGACACCTAGGCTGCATTCTTTGATAATTTTTCAATATTTCCCTTCATATTCTTAATCTTTTGTTCTTTCAAATGAATTTTGTTACTATTTTTTCTAGTTCTATAAAATAATTCTTTAGTGGCTTGATTGGTATGGTATTTAGTAAGTAAAGTAACTTAGGCAGGATTATATATATTTTTTTAATTATATTGACTTAGCCTATCCATGAGCAATGAATTTAATTTTTTAGATTTGTCTTTATTCTCTGGATTTGTTTTGGCTTGTATGCTCCCAAATATTTTGTATTGTCTATCATTATTTTAAGTGGAATTTCTTATTCTCTTCTTGATGTGTTTTGTTGGTAGTATAAAAAAATACTAATGGTTTTTGTAAGTTTACTATCAATTTCTTTTTCTTATCTATTTGCTATAGCTAGAATTTCAAGAAAGATATTGAAAGATAGTGGTGATTATAGATCTTGCTTTACTCCTAATCTTACTGGGAAGCTGTCTAGCTTACCTACATTACAGATAATGTTTGATCTTCATTTTAAATTGATATTGCTCATAATTTTAAGAAAGATTGCATCAATTCTTTTTTTTTACTGTATTTTAATAGGAATAGATGTTTTGTCAAATTATTTTTCTGCATCAAAGAACATTAATCATTTTCTTTATATTGCTTTAAATTTTTGTTGTTGATATTGTCAATTATGCTGATAATTTTATTAATATGGAAGCAGAACCCCATTCATGTAATAAATTTTAAACCATTGTATGTGATATTTATGATATATTTCTATGATTTCCTTGCTGGTATTGTATTTCAAATTTTAAAAATAATATTCATTCACTAAACTGGACTCTAGATTTCTTTCTTGTTTTTAGCTCTCCCTGATTTAGATTATAAAAACTATATTTGTATCATAAAATGAATTTCATAGAATTCCTTCTTTACCTGTTGTCTCAAAATAGATTTTTATAATGGGTTTAAGAATTGCATATGTTTAATATATGTTGAAATATTTGCCATCTGGGAGAAGGGCTGGGAGGAAAGGGAGGGAGAAATTTAACACAAGGTTTTGCAAGGATCAGTGTTGAAAACTATCTATGCATATATTTTGAAAATAAAAAGGTTTAATAAAAAATAAAATCCATCTGTAACTGGAGAATTTTTTAGGCATTGCATTGATGTCTTTTTCAAATTCTTTTTCTAAGACAGGGTTATTTCAGTAGTCTCTTCCTCTTCTATTAATCTGGATTGTGTGTGTGTACATATATATGCATGTGCATGCATGTACCTAATTAAACATATATATGTGTGTGTATGTGTGTTCATTCCTTTTACTTAGATTGTCTGCATATAATTGGCCAAAATAATTCAAAATAATTGTTCAATTTTCATCTTAATTCATTGTGCCTTCACTCTTTTCATTTTTTTATACTGATAATTTGGTTTTCTTCTTTTTTAAAAATCAAATTAATAGTCAATCCATATTATTTAATAAAATCATCTCAGTTTTATTTATTAGTTTTTTTTAAATTTGCTATCAAATTTATTAATGTCTTCTCTAATATTCATGATTTACATTTTGGATTTTTTTTTGTTCTTTTTCTAGTTGTTGAACTTCTGTACAGTTTTTTTTTTTTGACATTTTGTAGTTGTTTTGACTTATTTGTCTTCTTCTGAGTATGTATCTAGATATCATAGTAGATTTTTGTGGTCAGGATTTTTAAAAATGTTTGCTTGTTTTTTTTTTCTTTTTTACCCTGTTTCTTGATTTACAGCTTTATGTTCACGTTGGGCTTTTTTTCTCAGCATGGGAGTAGAATGGTGACTACTGTCTTAAGCTTCAGGCTTTTTTTGTACCAATATTTTCAGAATTAGTTCTTGGTATTTGAAAATTTTTGGTGCTTCAAATATGATGTGATATAGGGAAAGATGGTCTGTACATTGCTTCTTACTGAGGAAGAGACTTTGATACTATATAATTACAATTACTTTGATACTTCGAATAGCAATTGATACTGTTTTTGAAAACTCCTTTGCATTTAAGTAGAGGTAATAATACTGCTCTTCAAGGTCCCTGATCCTTTGGGGTCAGAAGTGATACTTTCCCTATAATTATCCACTCTCTCTCCCTGAATGTGCTCTTCTACACCTTTGAACTGTTATCCAGAAGTGGATGTAAGCAATGGAACTGCCCAATATTTATTCCTTAGGGTTCCTACTCCATCTTTCTCAAAAGCATTCATCTATCTCCTTGAATTATGACCCAGAAGTGAATATAGGCAATAGAATTGCCCAACAGCTTCATGTTCTGCATCCATTGCTAGCAGAAGGGGTACCCTGGCATCTCTTTTTGACAAGTTTCCAGGTCCTCTCAACACCTCTGACTTAAAAGCATCCAAAATTTCTTCTTTTGTTTTCCCCATGCCATTTTTCATCCAGCTAGCTTCTCTGCTATCATTCACTTCTGTCACAGATCTCTCTTTCAGCCTCCTAAATTGTCTAGTTTGGGAAGAACATCTCACTCTGAACTTTTGTTGGTTCTGTCCCTCCAGAATTTGGTTTGAGGCCTTATTTTAAACTTGGAGGGTAGTGCTGAGTTCTTTCTCTACTCCTTGCTTGGCTACACCTACAGAAATCTGGAAGTCTCATTTTCATGAAAATTCAGGTTATTTGTAGCAATTAAATCTATTTTAGAAGAGAATACATTAACATAGGGTGACTTTTTCAAGTTGGCCTGACTCTATACTCATATTCTAGAGGCCACTTAAAAAGGAATTCTTAACTAATTGTTATACTTTATTTAAATTTTAGGATTTAACTTCTCTATAGACTAAGAAGAATAATTTCCTTGTTGGTTCTGTGCATGTTCTATATAAGAATACATATTATTCTATACTATATCTGTTCTACAAAAATCTTTACCTATTTTTTTATAATTTCTGGCATAAAATATAGCCAGTTTTCTAAGCCATTTTCCATTTTATACCTGCTGGAAACACATTTTTCCTGTCATTTTATAATACTTCAAGAATATTTTATACCCAATATGTAATTTTTTTTTATAAAGATGTCATGCCATAATACATGTACAAATTTCCCATGTGACTGTTTGGACAACATCAACCATCAGGTGATCTGCTAAGATAATTGTCTTGAGTTTCTGGAATTTTATAGATCATTAACTTTAGATAATAATTCAGAAAAGCATTCTTGAACTGGTTCTCCACAACTGTGAAGGTTTTGTATATGTCTATGCATCTGTGTCTATGTGGGTTTTTTTTTAAATACATAATAATACCATTTACTCATAAGTTTCTTTAATATATGTCAACTCATTTTAAACAGGGAAAATATGATTTATCTTTTTAATCCATATTATTCTTTTCATTAGAGGGATTGTTGTACAGAGGCATCAGTAGAAAAGGCACTTAAAAATTAGTAAGATTTGGATTGAAGTCTCATCCCTGTCATATATTACTGTGTGACTCTGAGCAAATCTCTTATCAACTCAGGGCTCTAGGAAACTCTCTAAGACAATGACGTACAATACTTACTCATCCATACATCAGCTTTGGTAAGAAGATTTTCCTTCCCTGGAGTTCTAACATTCCCATTAAAAGGCAGATATGTATATGTATAAGTATATATGTATGTGTGTGTATCACATTTTCTTTGCTAAATGGAACTGTTTCTGAAGTTCTTTTTAAAAATATCCATCCAAATAATATCAATCACTTCAACTCATGTGCTTATTAAACATCTGATATTAACAAAAAGCCCCATATTATGGTCTCCCACCTCTCCAGAAGTTGACCTTGTCAAGATTGAAGGGCTTGTAGGAATACAATCTGTGAACTGAACAATACATATAAAATTATTTGATAAGAGGTAAAAGACTAACAATAACAATTATAATAAAAGATTTACATAGAATCTTAAGGTTTGCTAGATATTTTATTAATATCTCATTTTATTTTTATTACAACCATGAGAATTATTCCCATATTATATATAGCAAAATTGAACCAACAGAAGTTTAGTGTCCAGATTCTCACAATTAGGAAGAATCTGAACCTAGTTTTGAATTGAGATGTTTCCATTTCTCTCTCTCTCTCTCTCTTTCTCTCTCTCTCTCTCTCTCTCTCTCTCTCTCTCTCTCTCTCTCTCTAGTATTCTATCCCCTCATACCATCTAGATGTTTGGATAAAGGAAAGCTTTATACTGAAGACAGCACCTAAGTCTAAATTTATAAGAAAAAAGCACTTAAACTTATAGATTTAAAAAGTATACATTCTAGGACTGGGAAATAATATGTTCAAAATCATGGAGATAAGATATGAAATGTTGAGTATGGAGAATGTCTAGAAGTCAGTCCAGTTTGGCTGGAATGTGGAATACATAAAATACATAACAGGAGTCAGTATGAAATGTCGAAGGTAGGTTAGAGCTAGATTGGATTTTGAGTGATATTAAATGCTAGTTTGATGAGTCTGTATTTTATTTTAGTGGTAACAGGAAACCACTGAAGAATTTTACATGTGTGTTAGGATGATTATTTTGGCAACTGTGTGTGAAATGGACTGGAAAAAGAAGACTGGAATCTTGGAAATCTATTATAAAACTCATCCAGATGAGAGTTAGTATGGGCCTGATCTAAGAGGAAGGGTAAAGGAGTAAATATGTAGGAAAGTGATGAGTATGATCTTGTGGAGATGAAATGGTTAAGATAATAATTTCATATTGGATTCAGGGTGTGGGAAAGAATGGAGGGTCAAGAGTGTCAAGAATAGAGGGTTAACTCTTAGAAACTGGGTGACTAAGATAATGCTGATGTCCTCAATAGAAACAGGAATATTTTAAGGAGGATCAGTTGAAATTGTGGAAAAGGTTCTGAATTCTCTTTTGAGCATATCATCCAATAAATTATGGCATACTAATGAAATATAATGGTGTTAACTTAATATGGTCTTAGAGTGGAGAAGGATACAGCTCATTTGAGGTTCTGTACTATATATAAGAGGGATACAGTTTAATATAAAAATAAAGTTACATTCTGGAAACTAAAGATAGGAATCAGGGGGCGGAGCCAAGATGGCAGAGTGCAGACACCAAGCTCCTCTGATCTTCCCTTAGACCCAGAACAAATTAAGCCTCTGAACTGGTTCTGGAGTGAGGGTTCCATCAAACACTTGGAGTACAACACACTTCTATCAAAAATTACCTTGGAAGAACTCTGGAGCAGATCTGTTTCAGATGGGCAGGGGATAGGCCACTTGCATCGCTCAGGTGCCAGCGTGCAGCCAGGATTGAAGACCAGGGCTGTGATAGAGCCAGGGGGATTCTAGGCACCCAGGAAGTCCCTGCAAGACACTTGGGCCAATTTACTCTACTTGTGGGCATGTGTTTTTGGCAGATCTGCCTTTGGTAAAGGGTGGATTGAGAGCAGCTGAGAGCATGGACCTAGCTTGGATCTAGCCAGACCAGCCCCACACCAGAAGTCAACTATGTGAATTGCCCCAGGGCAAATTGAAACAGCTGCAAATCCCCTTCTTTAATCAGACCTCAAGCTCTAAAAAATGAGTAAGAAACAGAAGAGAGCTCTCACTATAGACAGCTTTTATGGAGAGAAAGAAGGACAGACTTCAGATCTTGAGGTTCCTAAAGGGAAAGCAACCCCAGAGGAAGCCACAAAGGAGGACATGAGCTGGCACCCATTTCACAAGGCATTCCTGGAAGATTGCATGAAGAATCTTAAAAGAGAGTTAGAAGAAAAAATGGGGAAATGAATTGAGATCAGTGCAAAAAGGTTATAATGCCCTGCAAAAGAAATATGAAAAAGACACCAATTCACTGAAAAACAAAATTGGTGAAATGGAAAAAGTCACCAACTTACTGGAAAACAAAATTGGTGAAATGGAAAAAGTCACTAACTCACTGGAACACAAAAAATGGTGAAATGGAAAAAGACAACAACTCACTGAAAAATAAAATTGGGGCAATAGAAAAAGATAACAATTCACTGAAAAACAAAATTGGTGAATTGGAAAAAGACAACAATTCACTGAAAAATAAAATTGGCAAAATGGAAAAAGAATGCAATGAACCAAAAAATTCAATTGGCCAGTTACAAAAGGAGCTAAAAAAGGTAACTGAAGGAAATAATACTTTAAAAATCAAAATGGAACAAATAGAAGTGAATGACTCAATAAGACTTCAAGAATCAAACAAAAACAAAAAAATGAAAAAATAGAAGAAAATATGAAATATCTTTTAGGAAAAACAACTGACTTGGAAAACAGATCTAGCAGAGACAATCTAAGGATTATTGGACTCCCTGAAAGCCATTATGAAAAAAGAACCTAGATGCTATCTTCCAAGAAATCATGAAAGAAAACTGCTCTGATGTTTTAGAATCAGAAGGCAAAATCATCATTGAAAGAATTCATTGATCACCTCCTGAAAGAGACCCCAAAATTAAAACCCCAAGGAATATCATGCCCAAATTTCAGGACTATCACACCAAGAAAAGATATTGCAAGCACCTAGAAAGAAACAATTCAAATACCGAGGAACTGTAATTAGAATCACACAAGATCTGTCAGCTTCCACATTAAAGGATTGAAGGGCCTGGAATCAGATATTCCAAAAGGCAAAAGAACTTGGATTACAGCCAAGAATAAGTTATCCATCTAGAATGAGCATTATCTTCCAGGGAAGAAGTTTGTCATTCAATGATACAGGAGAATTTCACCTATTTCTAATGGAAAGACCAGATCTGAACAAAAAAAAAATTGACCTCCAAACACAGAACTCAAGAGAAGCATAAAAAGGTAAAAAGGAAAGAACTCTTGAATACTATATTTCTACTATGGGTATACTTAAAATGGGGGTATAATTTGATTTTACTCTGATAATAATGGAAAAGAAATTAGAGGTTGAAGGGCTATCATACTGAAAGAAAAGGGGAAAGAAGGTAAAATAAAGTTAAAAAAAGGAGGTAAAATAAGGAAAAATCTCATGAAGAGGCATAGAAAATCTAATATAATTGAATATAATTGAGGGAAAGAAGAGAGGGCGATGAGCATTGTGTCAATCTTACTCTTGATCAAATTCTGGGGGTGGAGTCAAGATGGCAGAGATCAGACAGTAGTCTCTATAATCTCCTCTAATGTTCCCTCAAACCAACAATGTATGAAGCCTCTAGACTGCTTTTGAAGTAAAAAAAAATCCACAATATCTGGAGGACAACACATTTCTAGAAGAAAATACTGTGGAAGAACTTCAAAACAGGTCTCTTTTAATTGGGCAGGGGGGTGGTCTCCTGAGCCCAGACTGCAGCACAGGGAGACTGGGGCATGGAGCTGGGGCAGGGAGCTGGAGCAGGAGTAGGAGCATTGTGCTTTTCACACACCTGGGAGTCTTCTGTGGTTCTCTTGGGCCAATCTGTCCTGATTGTAAGCAGGTGGTTTGGAAAAATCTACATTTTGTGGGGGGTAGATTGTGAATCACTGAACCCCTGACAAGTGCGGGACCTAGCTGCTAATACACAGCACCCTAAAGTAATCAATCAATCAGCAGAACTGATCAGCACCTGAAATAATTCAATCAGCAGAACTGCCCCAAGGCAAATTAAAGAAGCTGTCCCTCCTTTGCCTCGAACAGACCTCACAGCTTTAAAAAAATGAAAAAAAACAAAAACAGCTCTCACCATAGACAGCTTTTATGGAAAGAGGGAAGAACAGACCTCAAATCCTGAGATCCCTAAAGGTAAAGTAACTCCAGAAAAAGCCCCAAAGAGAGACATTAACTGTATTCCATGCCACAAGACTTTCTTTGAAGATTGAATAAAGAATCTTAAAAGAGAGTTAGAAGAAACATGGGGAAACAAAATGATATCATTGCAAAATAAAATGGAAAAAATGGAAAAAAACAATGCAATGAATGAAAAATGTAATTGGTCAATTGTAAAAGGAACTAAAAACAGTAACTGAAGAAAATAAGACATTAAAAATTAGAATTGAGCAAATGGAAGAGAATGACTCAACAAGACTTCAAGAATCAGTCAAACAAAAATAAAAAAATTAAAAGATAGAAAAAAAAACATGAAATATCTCCTAGGAAAAACAACTGACCTGGAAAATAGATCTAGGAGAGACAATCTAAGTATTATAGGGGTTCCTGAAAGCCATGATGAAAAAAAAAAAGAACAACCTAGACACTGTCTTCCAGAAAATCATAAAAGAAAACTGCCTTGATATTTTAGAATCAGAATGCAAAATAACTATTGAAACAATCCACCGATCACCTCCTGAAAGAAACCCAGAAATTAAATCCCCCAGGAATATCATGGCTAAATTTCAGAACTATCATACTAAGGAAAAGATATTGCGAGAAGCCAGAAAGAAACAATTTAAATAGCAAGGAGCCACAATTAGGATTACACAGGACCTAGCAGCTTCCACTTTAAACGATCAAAGGGCCTGGAATCTGATATTTCAGAAAGCAAAGCAACTGGGATCACAGCCAAGAATAAACTCTCCAGCTAAAATGAGCATTATATTTCAGGAAAGGAGATGATTCAATGATATAGGTGAATTTCACCTATTTCTAATGAAAAGACCAGAACTGAACAAAAAATTTGTTTACAAACACAGAACTCAAGAGAAACATAAAAAGGTAACAAGAAAAAGAAACTCTTGAGAACTATATTTATGTTATGGATACTTATAGAATGAGGATTGATTTTATGATTTTATTATGATTATTATATTATGATTATTGTGATATGATTATTGTGATTTTATGATTATTATGATATGATAATCTGAAAAAGAAATTAGAAGTAAAAAAGGGATAACCCTGGAAGAATAGAAAAAGGAGGCAAAATAAGGGAAATTACATAACATTTAGAGGCAAAGAAAACCTATATTGATTGAGGGGGAAAAAGGGAGGGGAATGAGAATTGTGTTAATCTTCATCTCATCAGATTTGGCTCTGAGAGAATAATAGATGTATTGGGTGTCACAAAGAAACTTGTCTTACCTTAGAAGGAAACAGGAGGGAAAGGGGGAAAAGAAAGGGAATAGACTAATAGAATGGAAAACAGAAAAATTAAGAGAAAAGTGTAAAAAAAGGGGTGGGGCTCTAAAGGGGAAGGATTTTTGAAGGAATTGGTTATCAAAAGCAAAATACTAGGGAGGAGGGAAAGAGAAAAGCATAACCTAGGGTAAATAAGATGGCAGGAAATACAGAATTAGTTATTTTAACTGCGAATGTGAATGGAATGAATTCTCCCATAAAATGGAATCAGATAGCAGACTGGATTAAAAGCCAGAATCCAACAATATGTTGTTTACAAGAAACACATAGAGACACATACAGGTTGAAGGTAAAAGCTTCACGTGAACAAAAAAAAAAAAAAAGCCGGGGTAGCAATCCTGATCTCAGATCAAGTAAAAGCAAATATCTATTTAAAAGAGACAAGGAAGGACACTATATCTTACTAAAGGGTACCATAGACAATAAAGCAATATCAATACTAAACATATATGCACCAAGTAATATAGCATGGGAATTCCTAGAGGAAAAGTTCAGAGAGATGCAAGAAGAAATAGACAGCAATACTATAATTTTGGTGGATCGCAACTTCCCTCACTTAGAATTAGATAAATCAAACCACAAAATAAATAAGAAAGAAGTTAAGGAGGTAAACAAAATGTTAGAAAAGTTAGGTATCATAGATCTTTGGAAGAAATGAAATGGAGATAGAAAGGAGTTTACTTTTTTTCAGCAGTTCATGGAACTTATACAAAAATTGATCATGTGTCAGGACACAAAAACCTCAAAATCAAATGCAGAAAGGCAGAAATAGTAAATGTATTTTTTTCTGATCATGATGCAATAAAAATCACATGCAATATAAGGACAGGAGAAAATAGACCAAAAAGCAATTGGAAACTAAATAATCTCATCCTAAAGAATGAATGGGTGAAACAGCAAATTACAGACATAATTACTAATTTCCTCCAAGAGAATGACAGTAATGAGACAACATACCAAAATTTGTGGGATGCAGCCAAAGTGATAATAAGGGGAAATTTTATATCTCTAGATGCTTATTTGCATAAAATAGAGAAAGAGAGAAAGAGAAAATCAATTAATTGGACTTGCAACTAAAAAAAGCTAGAGAAAGAACAAATTAAAACCCCCCAATCAAATACCAAACTTGAAATCCTAAAAATAAAAGAGAGATTAATAAAATTGAAAGTAAAAAAAAACTATTGAATTAATAAATAAAACTAAAAGTTGGTTTTATGAAAAAACCAACAAAATAGATAAACCTCTAGTTAATTTGATTAGAAAAAGGAAAGAGGAAAATCAAATTGTTAGTCTCAACATGGAAAAGGGAGAACTTTCCACCAATGAAGAGCAAATTAGAGCAATAATCAGGAGTTACTTTGCCCAACTTTATGCCAATAAATTTGATAACCTAAGTGAAATGAAGGAATATCTACAAAAATAAAGATTGCCCAGATTAACAGAAGAGGAAATAAATTACTTAAATAGTCCCATTTTAGAAAAAGAAATAGAACAAGTCATTAATCAGCTCCCTAAGAAAAAATCCACAGGACCAGATGGATTTACATGTGAATTCTCCCAAACATTTAAAGAATAATTAACTCCAATATTATATAAAGTATTTGAAAAAATAGGGAATGAAGGACTTCTACCAAATTCCTTTTATGACACAGACATAGCACTGATAGCTAAACCAGGTAAAACAAAAACAGAGAAAGTAAATTTACTCTCATTAGATTGGGCTCTAACAGATTATATCAGACACATTTGGTTTCACAGAAAACCTTGTCCCTCCTTATAGGGAAGTAGGAGGGAAAGGAGGAAAAGAAAGGGATATACTAATAGAAGGGAAAATAGAAAAATTAGGGGAAAGGCGTAAAAAAGAGGGAGGGGTTCCAAAGGTGGGAGGACTGTTAGAGGGAGGTGGTCATCAAAAACAAAATACTGGGGAGGGGGAAAGGGATGAGAAAAACATAACTTTGGGTAAATAAGATGGCAGGAAATACAGATTTAGTTATTTTAACTGTGAATGTTAATAGAATGAATTCTCCCATAAAACAGAAGCAGATAGTAGACTGGATTAAAAGTCAGAATCCTACAATATGTTGTTTACAAGAAACACATCTAAAACACAGAGATACATACAGAGTGAAGGTAAAGGGCTGGAACAGAATCTTTCATGCTTCAGGTGAACAAAGAAAAAGCAGGGCTGGCAATCCTGATCTAAGATCAAGTGAAAGGAAAGACAGATCTAATTAAAAGAGATAAGGAAGAAAACTACATTTTACTAAAGGGTACCATAGACAATGAAGTAGTATCAATAGTAAACATATATGCACCAAGTAGTATAGCATCCAAATTACTAGAGGAGAAACTAACAGAGATGCAAGGAGAAATAGACAGCAAAACTATACTAGTGCGGGATCTCAACCTTGCTCTCTCAGAATTACATAAATCAAACCACAAAATAGTTAAGAAAGAAGTTAAGGAGGTAAACAAAATGTTAGAAAATTTAGGTATGATAGATCTTTGGAGGAAATTGAATGGTGATAGAAGGGAGTTTACTTTTTTCTCAGGGGTTCATGGAACTTATACAAAATTGATCCTGTGTTAGGGCATAAAAAATCTCAAAATCAAATGCAGAAAAGCAGAAATAGTAAATGCATCCTTTTCAGATCACGATGCAATAAAACTCACATGTAATAAAAGGCCAGGAGAAAATAGACCAAAAGTTAATTGGAAATTAAATATTTTAAGTTTAAAGAATGAATGGGTGAAAGAGCAAATCATAGACACAATCAATAATTTCATCCAGGAGAATGACAATAAGGAGACAACATACCAAAATTTGTGGGATGTGGCCAAAGCAGTTATAAGGTGTAGTTTTATATCTCTAGATGCTTACTTGCATGAAATAGAGAAAGAGAAGATCAATGAATTGGGCTTACAATTAAAAAAGCTAGAAAAAGAGCAAATTAAAAACTCTCAATTAAATACCAAATTGGCAATTCTGAAAATAAAAAGGGAGATTAATAAAATTGAAAATGAGAAAACTATTGAATTAATAAATAAAACTAAGAGTTGGTTTTATAAAAAAAACAACAAAATATTTAAGCTTCTAGTTAATTTGATTAGAAAAAGGAAAGAGGAAAATCAAATTGTTAGTCTCAAAAATGATAAGGGAGAACTTTCCTCCAATGAAGAGGAAATTTGAATAATAATTAGGAGTTACTTTGCCCAAATTTATGCCAATAAATTTGACAATCTAAATAAATTGGAGGAATATCTACAAAAATAGAGATTTCCCAGTTTAACAGAAGAGGAAATAAATTATTTGAATAGCCCCATATTAGAAAAAGAAATAGAACAAGGTATTAATCAAGTGCCTAAGAAAAAGTCTCGAGGGCCAGATGGATTTACATGTGAATTCTACCAAATATTCAAAGAGCAATTAATTCCAATACTATATAAACTATTTGAAAAATAGGGAAAGAAGGTGTACTACAAATTCCTTCTGTGGTACAGATATGGTGCTGATAGCTAAACCAGGTAGGGTAAAGAAGAGAAGGAAAACTATAGACCAATTTCCCTAATGAATATTGATGCAAAAATTTTAAATAAGATTTTAGCAACAAGATTACAGAAAGTCATCCCCAGGATAATACATCATGAACAAGTAGGATTTATACCAGGAATGCAGGGCTGGTTCAATATTAGGAAAACTATCAGCATAAGCAATTATATCAATAACCAAACTAAAAAAAAATGATTATTTCAATAGATGCAGAAAAAGCTTTTGATAAAATCCAACACCCATTCCTATTAAAAACATTAAAAATACTAGAGAGTATAGGAATAAATGAGCTTTTCCTTAAAATGATTAGTAGTATCTACTTAAAACCATCAGCAAGCATCATATGTAATGGCGACAAACTAGAAGCATTCCCAGTAAGATCAGGAGTGAAACAAGGATGCCCACTGTATGATTATTATTTAATATTGTATTAGAAATATTAGCTTTGGCAGTAAGAGAAGAAAAAGAGATTAAAGGAATTAGAGTAGGTAGTGAGGAAAGCAAATTATCACTCTTTGCAGATGACATGATGGTATACTTAGAAAACTCCAGGTTCAACTTAAAAATTACTAGAAACAATTCACAACTTTAGCAAAGTTGCAGGATACAAAATAAATCCACATAAATCAGCAGGATTTTTATATTTTACCAACAAAGTTCAGCAGCAAGAGATACAAAAAGAAATTCCATTCAAAAGAACTGTTGATAGTATAAAATATCTGGGAATCTATCTGTCAAGGAAAAGTCAGGAACTATATGAAATGAACTACAAAACACTTTCCACACAAATAAAGTCAGACCTAGTCAATTGGAAAAACATCAAGTGCTCATGGGTAGGCCAAGTGAATATAATAAAAATGACAATACTATCCAAACTAATTTACTTATTTAGTGCCATACCAATCAAACTCCCAAGAAATTATTTTACAGATCTAGAAAAAATAGTAGCAAAGTTCATTTGGAAGAACAAAAGGTCAAGGATTTCAAGGGAATTAATGAAAAAAAAAAGGCTGATGAAGGTGGCCTTGCTGTACCAGATCTAAAACTATATATATTTTTTTATTTTATTGTATTTTAATTTATTTTATTTTTAAGCTTTTTATTTGTATAACATATGTATGGGTAGTTCCCCAACCTTGATCTTTACAAAGCTTTCCAATACAAATTTTACCCCCAGTCTCCTCCCCTCCCCTAGATGGCAGGAAGTCCACTACATGTTAATAATGTTGAAATGCTTGAGAAGTTATGCAAGAAAAATCCTATCTACAAGAAAAAAAAGAAAATCAGAGAAAGGCAACACAATGTAAGCAAATGTCAATAGAGATCATGAAAATGTTACGTTGTGGTCCATATTTCATGTCCCTCTTTCTGGGTGTATATGGTTTTCTTCAGTGAACAACTGGAACTGGTTTGAGACAATTCTTTATTGCAGAGATCCATGTCCATCAGAATTGATTATCATGTAATACTGTTGTTGCTGTGCATGATGATCTCCTGGTTCTGCTCATTTCACTCAGCATCAGTTCATGCAAGTCTCTCCAGGCCTCTCTGAAATCGTCCTGCTGGTCGTTTCTTACAGAACAATAATATTCCATAACATTCATATACCATAATTTATTCAGCCACTCTCCAATTGATGGGCATCCCTTCAGTTTCCAGTTTCTAGCCACTACAAAAAGGGCTGCCACAAACATTCTTGCACATGTGGGTCCCTTTCCCTCCTCTAAGATCTCTTTGGGATATAGGCCCAGTAGAAACACTGCTGGGTCAAAGGGTATGCACAGTTTGACAACTTTTTGAGCATAGCTCCAAATTGCTCTCCAGAATGGTTGGATCCGTTCACAGTTCCACCAACAATGTATTAGTGTCCCAGCCCTCCCACATCCCCTCCAACATTCATCGTTATCTTTTCCTGTCATTTTAGCCAATCTGACAGGTGTATAGTGGTATCTCAGAGTTGTCTTAATTTGCATTTCTCTGCAGATCTAAAACTATATTATAAAGCAGCAGTCATCAAAACTATTTGGTAGTGGCTAAGAATTAGAGTAGTTGATCAGTGGCATAGGATAGGATCACAGGACAAACTAGGCAATAGCTATTGCAATTTAGTGTTTGATAAACCCAAAGACCGCAGTTTTTGGGATAATTACTCATCATTTGACAAAAACTGGTGGGAAAATTGGAAACTAGTGTGGAAGAAATTAGGGCTTGACCCACATCTAACACCACATACTAAGATAACATCTAAATGGGTTCATTATTTGGATTTTAAGAATGATATTATAAGTAAATTAGAGGAATGTAGTATAGTTTACCTCAGACCTGTGGAGATGGAATAATTTTATGTCCAAAGAAGAACTGGAACACCAGATAGATAATTTTGATTATGTTAAGTTAATAAGTTTTTATACAAACAAAACTAATTCAGTCAAGATTAGGAGGGAAGCAATAAATTGGAAAATCATCTTTACATTTATGGGTTCTGATAAAGGCCTCATTTCTAAAATATATAGAGAATTGTCTCATATTTGTAAGAATTCAAGCCATTCTCCAATCGATAAGTGGTCAAAGGATATGAACAGACAATTTTCAGATGACGAAATTAAAACTATTTCTAGTCATATGAAAAGGTGCTCCAAATCAGAATTGATCAGAGAAATGCAAATTAAGACAACCCTGAGGTACCACTACACACCTGTCAGATTGGCTAAAATGACAGGAAATGATAAAGATAAATTTTGGCGGGGATGTGGGAAAACTGGGACACTGATACATTGTTGGTGGAACTGTGAATGGATCCAGCCAGTCTGGAGAGCAATTTGGAACTATGCTCAAAAAGCTATCAAACTGTGCATACCCTTGGACCCAGCAGTGTTTCTATTGGGCCTATATCCCAAAGAAATCTTAAAGGAAGGAAAGGGCCCCACACATGCAAGAATGTTTGTTTCAGCCCTTTTTGTAGTGGCTAGAAACTGGAAACTGAATGGATGCCCATCAATTGGAGAATAGCTGAACAAATTATGATATATGAATGTCATGGAATATTATTGTTGTATAAGAAACGATGAGCATGATGATTTCAGAGAGGCCCGGAGAAGCTTTCGTGGACTGATGCTGAGAGAAATGAGAAGAACAAGGAGATCATTATACATAGCAACAACAATACCATATGATGATCATTTCTGATGGACATAGCTTTCTTCAACAATGAAATGTTTCAAACCAGTTCCATTTGTTCAGTGAAGAAAACCATATACACCCAGAGAGAGGAATATGAAATGTGGACCACAACATAACATTCTCATGCTCTCTATTGATGTTTGCTTGCATTGTGTTTCCTTTCTCTGATTTTTTTCTTGTATATATGATTTTTCTTGCACAACAATAATGTGTGGAAATATGTATACATATATTCGATTTGTCAAGTATTTTAACATAATTAAAATGTAGTGGTTTTCCTGCCATGTTGGGGAGGGGTGGGGACTAGGGGGGAAAATTTGTAACATAAAGCTTTGTAAGGGTCAATTTTGAAGAATTACTCAGACATATGTTTTGCAAACAAAACGTTTTAATTAAAAAAAATAAAGATAGGAATCAACCTATTTGTAAATTGTAGAGACAAAGAAAATCCATATAATTATGGATTTTAAAACAAAAATATATATTAGTTTTTCCCTATGAGTTTTACACAAAGCCAGCATCCCATCTGCAGGTTAAGTAATTTCAATTATCTCTTATGGCTTTCATTTTAGAATTCCTTGTGAATGGCACTTTGTGTCATGTTCTCATTCATTACAAGTTTAATCAAATAAATCTGTTTTGTCATTCTCATGCCATAGAATTATTCACGAAAGTCATAGTAAAGGCTGAATCTGAAATCCTTAGTAAGTCCTGGAGAGAGTAACTTAAAGATTCGATTCATTAATGGAAATAGACACGTCCTCTCTAGGTCAATGTAACTTTGTATTTCTGTATACCTCCTATGTGTTTTCTAGATCGATTTGCTTAGAATCAAACAACTTTCTCTTAGAAATGTTTTCAAATGATATATGAATTCACTAGTGTGTTCTCACAAATTGCTGAAGGGGCAGGATGGAGTCTGAAGTTTGTTTTTTTTTATTGTTCAGTTATTTTCAATTGTGTCCAACTCTTGGTGACAAGATTTGTTTTTTGTGTTGTTGTTGTGTTGTTGTTTTGTTTTGTTTTTTGCTTTTGTTTTTATTTGGCAAAGATACTTGAGTGATTTGCCATTTCTTTCTCCAACTCATTTCACAGATGAGGAAACTGAGGAAAACAAGTTTAAATGATTAACCCAAGTTCACAAAGCTACCAAGAGTCTCAACTCAATTTTGAGCTCATGGAGATGAGTTTTTACAGACCCACTGCATCATCTAGTTGCCCTTCAGCAGACTTTTAGAGCACACTAACCAGATGAATCTATGTTTTATAAGTTTTCAAAGATGATAACTGAAGTTTTCTTATACCAGTAGGACTGGGCCATAATTAAAATTATGATAATACCAGAGCTTTCTGCAAGTTTCAACAATTAATCCATCTAAGACAAAAATTTTATTCTGCCAATCTATCTGTTGATGGATGGAAACCTGTTTTTCCTGCTGTATGATATTTTAAGAGGATGTCTTGGAGATACAGAGAATATTTCTTTGAATTGCATTGTTTTATCTTACATTTCTTTCCTACAGTTCCCTGTCACTAGTTGCCTCATGCATTAGACTAAGAGGGATCCTGATAGGTTTGTTAGTCACCTCTCTAAGTGCAGCACCATCACACTGCCATAAGGCTCTTATACTTCTGATTTCATACAAACAAAATAACAGGGATCCCCCTTGGTTTTTTAACTTTGAATTATAAACCAGACTGTAATTATAATTTGTTCAGTTGGTTCTGTCATGCTCCACTCTTTGTGATTCCATTTGGGTTTTTCTTGGCATAAAACTGGAAAGGTTTGCTATTCCAATTATAAATTTTTAAGAAAAATCTTTTGATCAACAACATATGCTTAGAATAGTAGCTTTTTTAGTGATGAATGTCTTAGCTTTACTACACTGTTCTATATTCTACTTACCTTCTGCTCTCTTTGAAGTCATATAGGATCCTATCTCTAAATTTGGAAAAATAATTTTTGTGTCCATATGATACAGATGGGCTTTAGTTTTGTCATGTCCTGGACACCTCTGGTAGGCTGAGAAATCCCATGGAACTCTTTTTAGCATGGCTTTAAGTGTATAAGGTCAAATACAAAAGATTACAGAAATGAAACCAATTATAATGAAATGCAGTTATCAAAATCTAATTTTAAATAATTATGAATCACAGAGTTCATGAACCCCTTGATCTAGTAAGTCTATTTCCTTTACTTTTTTTTTCCCTGATGAGGAAACCAAGAGCCAGAAAGTTTAAATGAATTGCTAAGGTCACATAGGATTTAAGTGTCTGTGGGTGAACCATGAACCTTTGCCTATATTTCCAAAGCCTGCAGTTTTCCACTATACTGTCTTTCAAGGTTACTGATAGGATCTGTAGTAAATTCATGGCATAAGAATGACAAAACAGATTTATTTGATCTGATAGGATCAGACTGGGAATTTATGCTTTTCTAAATAGATTTCTTTGTAAGTACCACTGACACATTTAAAAACTCATCAACTGCTCCTCATGTTATGGCCAATCATTGCCACTAGGTCACTACTTTATGGCCCTCCATACCAGGGAATTCCAAATGTGAAGTATCTTGTTACAAGGTGAAACAGAAAGTCACATTCTCCACTGAACTGGCATCAAGAGTTCAGAAAGTAAAGCTAAGGTGCTTTGTAAAAATAACTATCACCACTTTATCCCCAAGATGCATTTTCCTGGACAATTATTACCTTCCTATTATTCAAAAGTGTTTTTTCCTCTAAGAAGAAAGTGGGTTAGTAAATACATATTTATTAAATGCATATTGTGGGCCAGGCACTGTGCTAAGTGCTAGAGGGAAAATGAGAAGGAAGAAACAACTGAAAAGAAAAAGGGTTCAAATTAAACAAATTGAGTTCTTTGATGAATTAAAACTTGAAAAGTCCTGTTGTTCATTGATGCAGGCATTATTTCCACTCAGAATCCTTTAAAAAAACCCTTTTATATCTTTTTAGATTGAATTTTATGAATTTTTGTGGCCAAAAATGAAAATATGTACCCAGATGCTGATTGGTCTTTTGATGACCAGTGTCTCTGAGAATAATTAGGATATGTTTGATTACTAATGTTTCTAGGTCTTTTGGAGCTTAAATAGGAAAACTTTTGTTTTCTGCCAGTATGTAGATTTTAAGAATCTAGGATCACTCTCATACCACAATGAAGCACAGGCGAAGCCTTAGAGAGGCAACTAAAACACATAGATCATAATTTAAATGACTAATATGCCAAAGTATTGGCCCCAAAAGGAAAATCTCCAACTTATCATTATTATAACCATATATTTATTCACTACTTCAGTTTTCCTGATAGAGATACAGCCAGAACTAAGCAAACTAGATGTAATGGTCTCTCTAAATGATAATCTTTTCTGCTAAAAAGTCAGCTGTAACTCATCCCACCTGAGTTAAATTATATTCATTCATACCATGGCACAATATCTATGACAAAAGAGCATGTAGTGAGGAGAACAGACTAGCAAATTATTGGGTGAACTCTCAGTAAAATATTTGGAGGAAAATTCTGTAAAGCAGCAATATCAAAGGGTCATTAGGACCATAAAATGTAAAAGCATACTATAATGAATATATCGTCCATGGCTACCTTGAGTTTGAGAATTAAGTGCATGTATTTCAGAAACTTAGTCTAGGTCATATCCATATTTGTTGAAGGCCTGTGATTTGAAAGAATTGATGAATTGAATTGTTGAAGAAAATAACAGTGATACAGTAATATAATAGTCTTTGCCTGCATGGTGCTTGTATTCTTTCCAATTGGAGAAACATGAAAGAAACATAAAATTTAAATAATTTCTGAGAAAAGAAAATCATAACTTTATGTTTAAGTGATAAAGAATGTTTTTTTTTTCAAAGAAGTGGTATTTGTGCTAGAACTGCATGTGGTCTGAGGAAGAAAAATGGTATGTCAAGTCTAGAAAACTCATGTGAGATTATAGTTACTGTGCTTTTTATATCTTACAATGGTATGAGTAGAAAGGATCTTACCAACATCTTTCCAGTTATAAATTCCTGTATCACTAAGAATGTTTTTGTCTGTGAAATGGATGCATTTCATTTAATACAAATCTGCATACTAAAAAATAATTATTTAATGGAAATATGCTTATATTCATTTCAAGGGACTGGGGAACTTAGTATGCAAGCATGATATTATCACATCTCATTTACCATAAGTGGTATTTAAATAAGTATTAGAAACCAGACTTAAAGCATAGTAGTGTTAATTAGACCAAGAATTTACTGATGAGTGTTAATTGCAATAATGGATCCATTGAGAGAGTGATCAACCACTCTGAAAAACTTAAACAATTCTAGGCTTTTCTAGTTGCATATTCTCTAGATGAAATATTCCAGTATACTAAAGTGGGAAAATTTTTAAATAGATTTACCATTTCTCTTTCTTCTCTCTCCCTCTCGTTCTCTTCTGTGACTTGTATCTTTCTTCTGTGGACTACAATTTGACCTTTATATCAAGATGCTCTAGTGGATTTGATCGACACCGACAAGACTGGGTAGACAGTGGTTGCCCTGAGGAGGTATGTAAGTCCCTTAACAGCACAAGTCAAAACTCATATGTTGTTGCATAGTGAACTTTACTGCAAATAACCACTAAAACTAAAATTTTTCCTATTAATCTTTAGTTCATAATATTAAAGTAAAAATAATACAAATCTTTACTTTTACCTCTGCCATATAAAAGAAAATTATTGTTCATAGATTCTATGAATAAATTATCTGCTTCCATTTTTGAAGGACTAATTAATAAACATCTTTTCATCACCTATTATGTTCCAGATAGTGTGCTAAAAGCTAGTAATACAAAAAATAGAACATCCTTGCCCTCAAGGTTGGGAAAAGATTTCTGGAAAAGCTAAGATTTTATTTGGGACTTAAAGGAATACAGGGAAGTCATTAGACAGAGCTGAGGAGAGAGAGCATTCTGAGAATGGATCTAATGGACACTACTCTCCATCCAGTATCCAAATGATCTTATAGATATCCTGCTGTGACATGAAGAAAATAATTCCATGTTTTCACATTTTCCATCAAATTTTAAAGAAGAGATGATAAATAAAAGTGTTGTCATTAAAAAAGTCAGATTCTTTTATTCATGGTTAACAGACATCCCCCCCCCCCGGGGGGGGGGGGGGGGGAAGAGTGGCTGGGGGAAGAGGTAAAAACAATTATTTTCCTCTGTATTGTTCTTGTCAATGAAGATAGCACAGGGATAAATTAAAATAACAATTGATAAAGATACAGGAATAAATAACAATTAATAAAACTATGGCAATATTTATACATGGATGCTTATATGAAATAGCAAATCCAATGAAACAAACATTTGTTAAATGCCTATATGTGTCATATACTGAGCTAGCTACCACAAATAAAAATATTCAAACAAATCATTTTCTGACATCTATATGTGTGTGTATACATACATAAATGAATATATATCCATGTCAGTTACAGTATGGCAAATGCAGTATCATATATGAAAGTGATGTTGCATTTCTTTTTACCTTAATTTTTTCATAATTTTAGCTAATATATAAATGTAGTCCATTCCAAAATTATATTCTTCATAATTTGGCCTTCGAATCTTGGTATTAGATCTATTTTCTTAGGTTCTTCATTCACACTATTTTTACTATGAAATCATTTTACCTGATTTAAAAAAAAATGTTTTCTCTATTAATTCTGATTTTATTTTTGTCTTTGTCATCAGTCCAAAGAGAAGATGTGTGACAGCATAGAGCCAGGTGAAACATCTTCCCAGACAACCACAACTATGCAATCAACAACTACACAATTCAAAGTTTTAACCACCACCAGAAGAATAACTTCACCACACTTACCAACGAGCCTCCCCACAGAAGGTGGTAAAAATCTGATTTTTTTCTTATCATAGCAATAATTGTTGAAGTATGATTTTAAAGGAACAATTCTTGGTAAATCATGTTTTCGGTGTTTCTTTGGAATACAAAAATGGTATCAGAAGAGTGAAATTATCTTTTAGGTTCCTTTAACATATCTTCAGTTAATTGGACCATTCCTTTCTCCATTATACAACAGCTAATTGTCTTTCCTAAAAATTAATTACAAAATTAATGTTTCCCTTAGAGTCTCTAGGGCTAGAACAGGATCCTGCTGTTATATAGTATAAAGTAGTTATAAAGTAACCCTACATCTGTTAAATATTCAACAAGTTTGTATTTGGAAAACAAAAGAAATATAATATATAAAAACCTAAATCTAATAGTTGAGATAATTATTCTATTATCAATCACTTAAAAGGATTAATTACCTTACTTCACAGTTAGTATCATATATGATCTGTTTGGGTCTCAAAATTCGTGGAAGATTTAGATCTTGTTCTAAAAGAGACAAATTGTCCTTAATGAAAATTAAGAGCATGGAAAGAAGAGTATGAATGGGTTACATACAGTATTATCTACTTGTGAATTTCCTTGTATACTCTACTGCAATTTGGTAAGAGAACTTACATTTGAGTGATAAAGTGGAAGACCAAAAAAAAATTGGTTCCAAGAAAGCTAAGACTGTCTTTCCTTATACCCTTACTTTTAGAGTAATTGACATTTTCTTATTGGAAGATGGCATTAAGATTCTACCTTCTTTCCCTCCATTGAGCTTCAACTGGGGATGAAAAGGATTAAAGCAAAGAGAATCGTTACACAATTATGAAATATGTATATGCTTTTTTCTGAAATCAAGTTATATGTTGTTTTTTGTGTATTGGCAGCACAAAGAACCTAAATTGACCCTATTAATCATATCACAGTATAAAAAAAAAAGAATTAATAGATTACTAAGTTAGCAGTTACTGATAGCAGTATATCCTGTCTGATTCCATAAGAAAGAAAAAGGTCAGAGATACCTTAGTAAGGGTCAGTATGTTATACAGTATGTTCAAAGGCTTAATATGAATCTGTCACTAAGGTCAAACATTATCTAAATTAAGTTTACCATTTTTCTGCTCAGATTTTAAGAAATAAAATAAAGTTATGCTTGAATAGCAAAATGTCATCACTGTTAGTAGTTATAAAGAATATGAAGAAAATATATGTAATGATTATGTGATAGTGGAAAGATCACTGGATTTGACACTGAACTTGGATTCAAATTCTGCTTTTCCTTAGTAGAAGTATAATATTTATAAATTTGAAATAAATGGAATGTTGGCTTTGCCATATCCACATATGTGGAATTTTGGACAATTCATCTCCCCTCTCTGAGGTGTTTTCTTATCTATAAAATAAAAAATTTTGGGATATATGACTTCTAAGGCATATTCCAACTCTAAATTCCATGATTGCATGGTCATTATAGCCAATACATGTTATCATTGATGACAGACCTTCTCAGTCTTAGAGTGTATACAGTTTGTATAAATGCACTGAATTTGTTTATCTGAAGAGAACCCTGAAGTCATTTATTCCAGCGTTTTTTGTGTTTGTCTTACAAATTATTTAACTGAATCTGGAAGAAATGAAGTGTCTTAGTCAATAACACACAGTTAAACTGGAGCACAGCTGAAATAATAGTAATAACAACAGCAATAATCCTATCCTAACTCTCAGTATGCTGTTCTTTTATCATTCCCTCCATGCATTATTCCATGTATTTCATTATACATTGTGTGCACTAAAATCTTTGTCTTAAAATTCTTACTAATAGTGCTATTTCTTATAGTTATTATAAGGCACAACCTTAAAAATGGCCATCACATCATCTTGTCACCAGTTTGGGACAGTCTTATTGATTTTGAAAGTGACTTCTCAATAAATAATCCTAATTATGTTACAGCTAAGAAAGATAGTAAAATAATCATGCTAATGAGATTTATGATATTATTAAGGAAAGCTTCCTATTGAAATAACTTTGAATTTCTTTTCCAGATGATACCAAGATAGCTCTACATTTAAGAGATAATGGAGGTAGGAACTAATACTTTTCTTCATAAGCAATGTTAATAGGTTACTTAAATATATACTAATCAATTTCATTCATTTTAATCAGGAAATTAAACAAGTTTTGCAAAATGCAGGTCAGTTTTTGCTTTTATGCTCTACAACTTTGCTTCAGAGGCATATGGCAATAGAAAGTAAGGGTAAAGTGTTATATCAAGATAGATGTACTTCTGTGCTATACCATAATTAAGACTAAAATTGCATCATTAAATTGAATAGTCAAATATTGAACCATAATAATTATGTGGATTGGTCAAGGTTTATACTTTTGTAGATATAGTGCTAAATAACTATACTCAAATATAGAGTTATCTAGAATACAGTCTTTTGAAGTGCTACTTACCCATTTCTTTGGGAAGGGAAACCAAAAGATAAATGAATTGACTGAAGAACTTTTAATTAATTACAGCCATGAAACATTTTCCATTACATATTTTAGTACTATTTATGTCAGAACTTGCAATTTTGAGAAAATGGTGTTTTGTATAAGACAGAGGATAAAGGAATTTTTATGTAAAGATGCTTATTTTTTAGACTTACACTTTATATTTTATGCAATATTACTTCAAAGATTATCTGCATGTAACTTTCTAAGTATGATGGATCCTCATAAAATAATTTATGTAGACACTATTGTTTATATAACTCAGGACAAGGTTTTTCTCATTACACCATTATATGTTATGTAAATAGGATCATGCTGTGCCATTAATCTAGACTAGGCTTTATTTTTGCATTCCCAGCTACTTGAATTCCTATTCAAACCGAAATTCTCTGTCTCTGTCTCTCTCTTTGTATGCATATGTGTGTGTGTGTGTGTGTGTGTGTGTGTGTGTGTGTTTGTGTGCCAATCGGTGGAAATACTGGAAGAGAAATTTGCCATCAATAATGGGAAACTTTTATATAAGTAATTTTTATTGGACCATAAAAGACAGCTTAATAAAATTTCTATTTTTTCTTCTAGTTTTAGATTTACATTAGTTTGTATGGAAAAGGAAAATTTTATTTAACCTACTTCTTCATAAGCTTTATAATGACTTACATAATTTATCCATTTACTTATTACAGATTTTTGCACAAATATATGATATATAATTTTTGTGAATGGTGACTAATGGATAAAATTCTGTTTAGAGAAAAATAGAATCATAGATTTGATTCTAAGCATCCTTACAGACTCAATCTTATTTATATACTCATCTTTGGTTTACAAGGCACTTTTTCCATTACAACTGAATCTCACATAAGATTTTTGTTCTCTCTCTTTTTTTTCCCTGAGGCAATTGGGGTTAAGTGACTTGCCCAGGGTCACACAGCTAGGAACTGTTAAGTGTCTGAGGCCAGATTTGAACTCAGGTCCTCCTGACTTCAGGGCTGGTGCTCTATCCACTGCGCCACCTAGCTGCCCCATAAGATTTTTAAAAAGATAATTTTATTGAATACTAATCAATAAGGGATATTGCTTAGTGAAGTAAAAATAATATAAAACTTTAGAATGGGTAAAAAATATCATTTAACTTTCATAAATGTCAGACTGATCTCAACTTTTCCCTATTTCTCATGCATCATATCCAATCATAGTGATTATGATTGTCTTAAGAGTTCCTCTTAAAATTATCTCCTGGCTATATTATATATACTCCCATTGTTAGCAGCCACTTATGTCTCTGTAGAGTTCTTCTACACATTGTCTACCTTCTCCCCATGACTTCCAGCACTGTCTCTACATATATAACTCCACATTTTCTAAAACTCCTTCCCTTCCTTGATGGTAAAGCTCGTGTCACAGCTTCCAATAGGATGCTTCTATTTTCCTCAGCTAGAAGTAGATCCTATATGTTCTATTCATTTTATCCTACTTTGCTTGATCCCACCAATACTTTCAAATTGTATTCCAGAACTTTAAAAATATATATTATATTGTATTACATATATTCCCCACAAATCACATTCACATTCATGTTGAATAAGTATTTTTATCTTACCTAAGTTACAAATCATCAAAGGACTTTACATTAAAATTCCAATCTAAGACAGTAGCAAAGAATTTCAAAAAGTAAGTCATCTCACATATACATATATATTAACTTATATGTTACATTTAGATTTTTCTAGTTAGCATATTAGGTTGAAATTCAAATTCAAAAAGAAGTTTCTTCCTTTAATAAAAGTATGTATAAACAAAAATGATTGACTAATGATAAAATATTCTGAGCTATTCTCCTTTAGTGTCTCTGAAATTTAGTTTCACTCCAAGAAATTATAGAACCAGCTTCATTAGCCATTGTTAGTTTCATAATCATCTTATTTTTTACTGTCAACAAATTGCTGGTTTTTATAAGTTAAATCCTTTGCTTCTTCAGACCCCATTGGATTGTTTACAGGATTTTATACTATGAAAAAATGTTTCTATCATATGTCTGGAAATATACTGTGTTGACTGAAAACAAACTATGCTCTGTTCAGAGAATAAATGCTAGTATTATGGCCCTTCAGTTTGTAAAGACTTTACACACTTCTCTAAGGCTAGAATAATAATAATAATAATGGAAAAGAGGGCAAAAACGGTTCTGGGAATCACAGTTTCAGACTGTCTGAATGGAACATTTATTCATTGCCAATGAATTGATACATCACCAGAGGGATCAAACCACAACAAATATGAATTCTCCTCAAAGGAGCAAATAATGAACTTGATGGAAATACTGGTCACTTCATCTTAAGTGATTATAATGAGTATAAGAAAACAACAAAGTGCAGCTTAGGGAACAATATTTGCTTGTGGGATATATGCATACTTCATACATGCAAACATAGAGTATATGTATATAAGTATGTATCCACACAGGTATATGTCTGGTGACTAAAAATAAATGATGCCAGAAACTTTACTCAATACCCTTAGGTGCAATACATTGCTACTGTAAGAAAAGACCAAAGATAATTATTTGTTATTGCTGAGTTATTTCAGTCATATTCAATCCTCTATGACTCCATGTGGGGTTGTCTTGGCAAAAATAGTGGAGTGGTTGCCATTTCCTTCTCTAGCTCATTTTATTTATGAGGAAGCTAAGACAACAGGGTTAAGTGACTTTCTTAGGAGCCACACAGATATTAACTATTTGAGGTCATACCTCTATCTCTAAGCCAAGTGCTCTATCTGCTGTGCTGATGACTATCAAATAACATGATTAAAAATTGAAATTGGCTAAATTTTAAATAACAAAAAAAAACAAGTGGATGCTGATGTGTAAGTTGTCAAATAAACTTCCAACTTTTTAAAGCATCAAATAACTAGAAATATAGTAGATGCTCAATGACTGAGGAATGGTTAAGTACATTTTGGTATATAAACACAATGGATGGGCTTAATTGCACAATACAAGAAAATGATAAGCGTAATCTATGCACAAAGCAGAAAAAAATGTAGTAAAGGAGGCAACAAACAGAACTAGAGGAAGCCTAACATGAGACCTAACAAATTATTGCAAGAACATTTGTAAATACATCTTCAGAGAAGAAAAAAAATAAACACAAAATTAAATGAATAAATCAACAAGCACTTAAGTGCTTACTGTGTAGAGGTACTGATCTAAATTCTGGGTATACACAAAAAAGTAGTTCCTAATCTCAAGGAGCAAATATAATGGTCAATCTATACATATTGGCAGCATTTCTGTTGTGATCTAGTCTCATATATTTGACAATGACAACCCAATGTATTTGAATTAACAGCACTAGTATCATGTATGATAAATGCGAAAAAGCATAAAATGAACAAAAGAAAATTAAGTCAGAAAGGACAAAACAAAAGCATATGAATAAATTTCAAATGGGGATTTAAAAAATCTCTTTAAAAATAAAAAAGTACCAGTATAGCATACAAGATCATACTTGTTTCTGTTTGTGGGTGAAGTTGTACCCTCACTATAAACACAATAAATCATGTAAGCAACCATTTAAGTAGAGTTAGAAGAGGATAAATTGAGATTTATATTATGTTTTGTTCACTGAAGTACACAATTAAAACCTGAAGTATGGAAAGTTATTGAAAGCAGAAAATATATCCTGAGTATATAACATAATCTTTGATAATAAAATATGAAATTCTTGACAAAGGCTAATTCATTTTTATATTTATATCTTTAATGCCAAATATAGTCCCAGGTGTATAAATAATAGGTGATTAATAGCTGTTTGTTGATTGTCTCATACTTAAAATTCACTTAATATACTTTTTTTTTCATTGAAGAGAATTCAAATGAAATATAAACAAAGGAAAAATTGTTGGAATAGGCAGACATTTACAGTAGACTTTAGAAAAATAGATTTCAATATTTTCAAATGAAAGTTAGATAGTATTACTTGAATAGAAATACTCAAATGGAAAAGAGCTCAAGAAAGAAGGAAGAATCTTAAAAATTAACTTTGGGAAAATACAATCAAGTTAACTAGCACTTATGAATGAGTTCCTATGTTTGAAGCACTGTATTAAACATGAAAGATACAAAAAGATAAAAGGATGCTACCTCTTCTCAGAGGGCTCACAGTCACACATGCACTAGATGAAGGCAGAGAAGAGAAAGGTAAGGATTGTTATGTTCTCTATATTTGTATATTCAGGATCTCATATAGTACTTAGCAAACATTAAGTACTTTTTTCACATTTCCTTCTTTATTAGTTCATGTCTCAATTCAGCACACACTTAGTATTTTGATATAGTATTGACAACTCATATTTTCATCAACACAGTAATTGTGATCCTCCAGATTATACAAACTCTATACTCTATTATATTGAATCATATTCTTATCCTCTTCAACCCTATTCCTCCAATTCCTATTCCATTTTTTTCACTACATTCTCTGGAGTGTCTGTTCCTCAATTACAAACTTGCTTTCACCTTACACCTTTTCCTTTACTTATTTCATCTTCTATTTCTCACTGAGATCTTAATCTCTCTTAATAAAAATGGATTCTAAGTTACTCATTCTAAAATTTAGTATTGCTTGTACTTTCACTCCCCCCAATATCCAGTGCACAGAGTCAAATTGCTCTTTAACTCCATTTGAATCTCTCCTTTGAGTTTACACTATTGAAATGTGCGAATCGACACAGATTCCAGGGATAGTTAGCCATTGAGTCCCAGAAAATGGCCATTCATTTCTATATGAATATGCCATCACTTTTGTCACTTGTTTATAAACTCTCTGAAATCTGGATTCTCATTAAACTCAATCTGGTCTTTCAAAAATTATGAATGAACTCTCTATATTGCCATTTCTAGATGTGTTTGTCAATCTTCATTATTTTTAATTTTGATTTGACTGGAGAAGAAATGTGCTAGGGAATACTAGGTTAGTCATATTGCATGGAATGGAAACCAACAAGTCAAGTCAGCAAGCATTCATTTTGCACTTTCTATGTTCTGAGTACTGAGGATGCAAATACTGAGATCTCAGAGAATTCAGTTTAACCAGGGAGACAACCGGCAAATAACTGTGAACAAACAAACTAAAGATCAAAATACACTGACAATAATCTCAGAATTGTATTCTCCCTTTTTTATTAAAGCTTTTTATTTGCAAAACATGTGCATGGGTAATTTTTCAACATTGACCCTTGCAAAGCTTTCTGTTACAACTTTTCCCTCCTTCTCTCTATCCCCTCTTCTAGAGGGCAGAAAGTCTAATACATGTTAATTATGTTAAAATACTTGACAAATTGAATATGTGTATATAAGTACTTTATAAAGACTTACTGGTTGATTGAAAGTAGCAGTGCTTTATTTAGACCTCCCTATTGGCCCATGATTTAAAAGGAACTCCCCAGTATATTGAAAAAAAAGTTATTTTAACAAATACTAGAAATGCACAGAAACCAGTAAGATTAAATAAGACTCAACTTTAAAACTAGCAAAGTATTTTTCATGTCAAGAAGGGCATTTCACCTTTGTAGACTTTACCACTTCAGTGGATTTAAGAGGAAAGATAAGCAATTAGGGACATTTGTCATAAACAAAGGTATTTTAATTCAGTTACAGAAACTATGACTGATGTGATTATTGATTCACTTGCCTAGAGCTTTTCGTTTATGATTGACATGAAGCACAAAGTTCCAAAGCAGCAAAGTTATGCAATTCATTCTCATTCACTCTTGGGTATCTCCTTAGTCACTTTCAACAAAGTTCTGATCATGCATTAGATTTTATGATAATGCTTTGATTAAGTCCAGAAAATATCTCTGAATCTATAGGTCTGATCTTTGATTCAAAAATTTATTGGTATTTTAGACAGATCTTGGTGACCCTAGGACATAAGAATGGAGTCTTTGAAAGTGAGAACCTACAGAATTGTAATTTAAAAGTACTTATAATTTTAAAAAAGTGAGGCAGTTGTTCATCTCTTTGTGGTACAGTGCAAGATATGGCAATCAAGATTTTTAAAAGTTACAATAAAGGAATTCTACATAAATTTTGATTTTTTTGCCATCTGGAACTATTAAAGTTATTTGCTCGCTGAATTAATTTTAGGAAAATTAAAATTCAAAATGATGTTATATCTAAAAAACAAATTATTCCTCCCCTTTGTTTTCTTTTGAAGAAAAAAATAATAACTGTATTGGTAAATGTTTCAAGGGCTGACTTTGGAGTCAGAAGATGAATTTGAATTTGGTTCTGCCATTCACATTTATGACCTTGGAAAGGACATTGGAGTTATAAAATGAGTGGGTTGGATTCTAAGGCATTTAAGACCCTTTTTAGCTCAAAATCTATGATCTGATGTGCCTTATCCTAAATATTTTTATCTGACTCCCAGTGGTATAATATATAACTTTTAGTGGTATAATATGTAACTTATAAGTGTAAAATTTCTGTTATACCACTGAGTGTTGTCAAAAGTAATAATTTTTACATCACAAAAGCAATTTACAAGAACTAGCCAGATCAAGATTATTTTCAAGATTTCTAATCAAAGTTTTTTTTTAAATTTTTATACTTTCCAGAAATTTGGGATTAATTTAACCATTATATGATAAATAATTAATTATGATAGATAAATAATTAATAAATGCTTAATAAATGTTTCAATTTACATTGATAATGATAGCAATTATAAGATATTTCTGATATTTCCTTTTCATGAAATCATTTCCATTTTCTTAAAAAAAATCAAAACTGCATTGTATGGTACAGTTGATTTAAAAAATTAGATTTGTGGCCAGAAGATAAGTTCAAATTCTAGTGACTTCATATGCTTAGACCCATTTCCTCAGCAAAATGAAGGGTTGGTCTCTTTTTTAGCCCTAAATTAATACCATGTTCAATCTTTAAACGAAGACTGGACTTTATGGTTTTGTGGCTGGTACCAATATTACATGTTCTGTCTTAGTGATGGTCTTGATTATTTTGCAGCATTAAAATTTTATATTTAAAAAGAATAAAATTAATAATTTTACAACAATTTAATTAGATCCCAGAACTCTGTATATTTGTTCAATGATTTGTAATAACATTTTTGGAAGTAGAAAAGAAGTGTAAATTGAATCAGTAGGTCAATTGTTTTCAACTGAAAAGTGAAAGGATTTATACCCTATTATGTCTAAGAATGCTTTAAAAAATCTAACTTTCTATGTATATTCACATGATGAAATGACAGTTGGATTTCTATAAATGGCATAAAAATCTTGCTATTCTGTACACTCTCCAATTCATTTATGACCCACCTAAAATATGGGACAACCAAGTGATACAGTAGATAGAGTCTTGTCGGGAAGATTCCTCTTCCTGAGTTCAAATCTGACCTCAAATACTTACTAGTTGAGTGACTGGGAAAAATCTCTTAACCCTGTTTGCCTCAGTTTCCTCATCTATAAAATGAGCTGGAGATGGAAATGGCAAACTACTTCAAGATTTTTGCCAAGAAAACCCCAAATAAGGCCACAAAGTGTTGGCCACAACTGAACAACAAGCAACAGCCTATAGTGAGTGCTCAGAGGTGAACAGAGTATTCCAAAATTCTACATGAGAGCTCACTAAACCAGAGTGCAAAAGAAAATTCCTCTTCTTAGTCCTGTAAGTACTTCTCTTAATATAATCTAAAATTTCATTATAATTTTTGGCTACTGTTACATATTAAACTTGTAACCCATAACCTCTCTTTCCCAAATTTCTTTCAGACACTCTGCTATATAGTTATTTAGATTTAATTTTTTGAGTATAAGGCAAGATTTCACATTTATTCCCATTAAATTTCTGGAATCTATTTTTTCCCAATATTCTAGCCTGTCTGGAACTCCCAGAATCTTATTCTGTCATGCAATATTTTAACTTTGATAACTTTGTGTTAGCTGTCATTAGAAGCAACTAGGTGGTACAGTAGATGGAAGATGAAATTGAACTGAGTTCAAATTTCCTAATTGTGTATTCTTGGATAAGTTATTTAGCCATAGTTTGCCTCAACAATGTAATGAAGATACTAATAGCACTTTCATAACAAAAATTATTTTTAGATTTTATAAAATTTGGATATTATAAAATAATATTTGTAAAGTGCTCAATACAGTGCCTGTCACATATTAGGTGCTATAGAAATTCTTATTTCCTTCCTGAAATCTGCAGTTTGGAGAAGCATGCATCCCATCATTGCTCTTATCTAGATCATTGCTAAAACAAAACAGACTAAGCATAGAAGCCTCCATGAGAAACTAATTATCAAGTTATTATTTTACCATTAATGACTATTTTGTGTATTTCATCATTCAATCATTTCCAAATCCTTCCAATTCAACTATCATTTTGTTAACATTTCTACAAATTTTCAGCACGAGAGATTATCAAAATATATACCTATATGTGTGTGTGTGTGTGTGTGTGTGTGTGTCAAAAAATATAGCTAAAATCTTGCTAGACTACATCTATTGCATTCCTCTCAACTACCTGCCTAATACCCTTGAAAGGAGAATAAAAAGAAATATTTTAGTTTTTCCTGACTTCTTCTGATGAAGACTTTGGGGCTTTTTCTCATTACTATTTTGGATGTCATCTAATATACATACTCTATTCTCCACCTATGTTTTTGTCCTCAATCTAGCATTTTTCAGATCTTTCAATTATAGTGCTGATATTATTTTAGCAGCCATATTGTCAATACAGTGAGGATCCTAGAATGCAGTTCATCTGGGCCTTTTCTCTTAAATCCATCAAGGCTCTTGTCCTGTATCCTTAATTTTTGTTGGGAATACATTCTATTTTTGATCTCTTATTTATAGGCCAAGCATTCTCCCAAGCAAAGATAAAAGCAGCAAAATAATAGTTGACCATCTTTTTTTTTTTCCTGTCCATTTTCTAAAATCATCCAAATACAAAGTAAACTCCCTGAGAAAAGAAATTGCTCTATTTTTGTCTTTAGACACATAAGCATTTGAATTGAAACAAATTAACCCATCTTCCCTGAACAGAGGTCCCATTCCATCCCTTCTTTGGTCTTCCTCTTTTGCCCACATAGTTAAATAATTTCATATTGTTGCCTTTAGCTTTCCTTTCTATTCTCAGCTCATTTTAACCTTTTGATCCTGACATTCTTCTTAAAGTTTTATTTCATTCTTCCATTTTCAAACTCCATTATTTGTATCATTTCAATCTTTTTTACATACTTTTAAAAATTATTGGCTAATTATCATCTTGTTACCATCTCTATAATATTCATTTTCAAAGATGTTTATCCCTCATTTCTCCTCCCAGCAAGCATTAGCAAATAATAAGTACTTAATAAATGTTTTGTCGTTCTTCTGTCCATTCATCCTTGTATTAAAAAATTTTTAAAAGAAAGAAAAATGGCAGTTAAACAAAACTAGACAACACATCAGTAATTTCTGACAGTGTGTAAGATGTTTACACTTATAGTCCCTTTTTTCTGCAAATAGAGAAGAGAAATAATTTATCTTCTCCAGGGTCAAGTTTTGTAAGTATAATTAAAGAGTGATCAGATTTTATTATTATTGGGGGAGAGGTATTATTCTTTTATTTTTTAAACTATTGTAATCACTATTTATACTCTCTTTATGGTTTGCCTTACTTCACATTGTTAGTTCACATGAGATTTAACATTTTATGAATTAACTATATTTGTTATGATATAGTGACATTCCATTACATTAATAAACCATGGTATATTTATTCATTCTCTTATCAATGAGCACATATTTGTTTTCTTTGGGATTTTGCCACTTGAAAGTGTTACGAATTTGTGTGTGTGTGTGTGTGTGTGTGTGTGTGTGTGCGTGTGTGGATTTTCTTTTCTATATTTGAATTTCTTGTATTTGCTTTATACTAGGATTCCTAGATCAAGAATCTGGACATCTTAACAGTTGCCCCATTTTTTTTTACCATTATTCAAAATTGTTTTTCAGAATGGTCAAATCATCCAGAGTTTCAGAAATAGTGTTCTAGTGGGCCATTTTACTGATTTATCCCTGTGTGTATGTATATATCACTCTTCCATAATGTTTTACAAACTTTTACTATAAATTGTTATAGCAGTTCTCATGTCTCTGTTTGACAGATAAATGGAACTTTGCTGAGGTAGTTTCTGAGGTTGTTAGAGGCTTTAGTTTGACCAAGTGAATAGAACACTAGACTTGGAGATGGAAACTAGAGGTCAAATACTGCCTCAGATACTCACTTATCTATGTGACCCTGAACTAGTCACTTAAATTAGTCTCAGTTTCCATATCTGTAAAAGGAGAATAATAAGAATACTTACCTCATAGCATTATTTTGAGGAGGTAATGAAATAACTGAAGTAAAGTGATTTGCAGATGGTAAAGTGCAAAATAAATGCTAGTTCTTGTTATTCTCTTATTTCTGGAAACTTTTGGTCTCTATTTGAAATGTTTTATAATAGACTTTTCTAACCAAGGGTATATTTAATTTCTTGATTTTTGTCCACTTATTTTTTGGATTAAAAATTTTAATACTTAAGTTTTGAGCTGCTTGGACATATGGATTGTCTTCTACTCTTTGTTCCTTCTTTGAATTTGATATTAAATTTGACTTTTGCTCTAATCTTGTTCATGCTCTGATTGCATAGGCAGTCCATTCTGATTTACTTGAATTAGTTCTTATTTATCTTAGAAAAAAGGGTGAATTTGGGGACTTAATCCACTACATCCAACTCTCTTCTTGAAGAAAATATGTTGCAGGAGGGAGAAACAGGCTTTTAGCCTTTGTATTTAAGAATACCAAGCAAGACTCAATGTATAGGTTAAGTTGAATACTCTTGCCAATTACTTTTATAACTGATAGTATTTCAACATTTCCAAATAACTTCATGGTAGTCACTTTGCTTCTAATCATACCAAATCCTACAAGTTGACCAAGCATCGTATTAAATCATATTTCCTGTTGCCTTTGAGACCATGACCAAATTGATTCCTTTATTTATCTTTTTAAGGAGATGTGTTAATTTGTCTATTTCACTGACTGTCAAGATGAATGATCGTTGGATGTGGACTATTTAATAAGGGTACTACAAATAAATAGTAGGTAGTCTAAAATTAATCTTTTGTTTATGTCCTTGCTGCCTGTTTTTATTAACTTACTTTGTCACTATCAGTGTGAAATTCAAAGAGAAGCTCATTTTGGCATTTGTATCTTCTTATTTGACTTATTACATGCCTTAAACTATTTGATATTAGTTTGTATTATTTAATTGGATTGACATTAATTGAAAACTGAAGAATGAAATTTATTTTATCTGTTTTTTGTCTGGAAACATCTTTGGATCATATCTATATATTCAGGTTAATAGTCTTTTCATACTTCAAAATATTTGTTCTATAACCAAAAAAGAATTTGCTACCAGAGCTCATATTCAAGGTCTTTTTCAACTTGTCAGACACTGCTAGACACTAAATTTGATTCAACAAACCTTGAAGACCGAGAATAACCTCCATATTATGTTGAGATGCCTGAGTAAAACTTTTGTCAAGGAATTTTACAGAATTTACTGGTAAAACTAGTGTAACATAGTTGAGGGGAAAAGTTAATTCAAAGACACACTCCACAAAGTGATTATTTCAAAGTTCTAACATAGGTACACTTTTAATAAGACACTGAGAATAACTGGACTAATTCAAATTTTCTAAGGTTATGCTCCAAATTTCTTCTGTCCTTATCAGAAGACTTTTCATCAAGTGATAAAATATTAGAGCATTACTTGGATTTTTCAAGTGGAATAATTCTAAGGTTCTGTTTCTATTGCCTAGTCTATAGTGACAGTTCAAGTATCTTAAGGTTACATATATCATTCAACCAAATTATTATTTTTTCCTTTTAAATATAAATCATCAAAGTAACATATCTTTTGGCATTTTTTTTCTACCTCCACTGAACTTTTTATCTGCATCTTTCCTTACATCATAGGCTCATAACTAACTTCTTTTTTGACAGGTTGTTAAACATCTGTCACTTTCAGTTCACAGAATTGTAAAAATCATCAGAGTTAAATTTGATCTCATGCTTTATCTGGCTAGTTTTCACAGAAGCCCAAACTTGGATTTGAGAGAGAAAAATACACTGAAAATGAATGATTCAAAGGATGTTGAGGATGTTCCCACCTGAAATGGGAAGGGAAAAAAAGCCTCCCTTCCTCCACCCATTATAGGATTTTCTTTTTCATTTCTTTCTAGCTAACTCTGTGTCCACAAAGTAGTTGGTGTGTGTGTGTGTGTGTGTGTGTGTGTGTGTGTGTGTGTGTGTATGGATAGATATTAAATGAGTGATTCCAAAGACACAACCTAGTATATTGTGATTTTCAAGAGCAGATAAATTATATTCTCTTCCAAAGTTTTAAAATAGAAAATTGTAAAGTAGAATGAGAAGGGTCTGAAAATTGGGTTCTCATAATTTTATAGATGAGAAAGCTAAGGCTTAAACAGGTCATGTGACTTGCCCAGAGCCACACAACTTGTAAGTATCTGAGGCAGGATTTTAACTTTTCCTAACTGAAGGCCTAACACTTTATACTCTGTGCCACAGAAGTGATATGATTTATTAACTCATTTTAAATATGTGTCAGAACAAATGCCTTGAATGCATACTTTCTTTTGATTAAAAACATTCTGTATTTTCAGTGACAATAACTTAAATAATTTGGGTTTTGATGGTGTCCTATAGTGTGTGGGTAAGGTAGAATTAGGAGAGAGCTAAGATAGTTTTTTTTAATATATATATAATTTCTTTTGTTTATTTCCAGAGTAAATCAAGATAATAAATCAAATTCCAATCTGAGTGTAAAAAATAAAATATCACTTGCTTATGTAGTTTGTGATAAAATAAACAAGACACAGGGCACATCATAAAATATCTCTGAACATAAAATATCTCTTATTTGCCATTAAAAAATATTTATTTAATATTTTCTCCAGTTTCATTCAAACCTTTCTTTTACATTTGTTTTTAAGATTTTTGAATTCTAGGTTTTTTCCCTTATCCCTATCCATGATTAATAAATCAGATGTGAAGTTGTGCAAAACATTTCCATAAAAGTCAAGTTCCGAAAGAAAACAGATCTCCTACCCTACTGAAAATAAAAAACTCTCAACAAAAAGTGAAAATAATGAGAGAGATAGTAATAGAAAATACTTTGATCTATATTCAGACTCGATCAGTTCCTATCTGGGTACAGATAGGATTTTTCATCATAATATCTTCAGAGTAGGTGTTCATGATTGTACTACTGAGAGTAACACAGTACTTTACAACTAATCATCTCAAAACATTGCTATTACTTTGTATACAATATATTTCACTTTGTTCATGAAGGAGTTTTCACATTTTTTTTCATGAGAATCTCCTGCTTATCATTTTCCAGAGAACAATAATATTCCATCAGAGAAACTTGCTTTGAATTTTTACATTTACTATTGCTAATTGTATTTGCCACCCCCCCATTATTCTCTCCTTTCACCCTATCCCTCCTCAAAAGTGTTTTGCTACTGACCACTCCTTTCCCCAATATGCTCTCTATTTTATCATTCTCTCACCTTCCCATATTCCATTCCCTTCCTTTTTTTTTTCCTGCAGCAGAAGACAGATTTCTATATCCCTAATGAGAATGTATGTCATTTCCTATTTGAGCCAATTCTGATGAGAATAAGGTTAGCTCACTCTCCCTCTCCTTCCCTCTTCTCCTCCAATTGTAAAAACTTTTTCTTGCAGATATTTTGCACCATTCCACTTTCTCTTTTTCCCTTTCTCCCAGCACATTCCTCTCTCACCTCTTAATTTCATGATTTTTTAAAAGAAAGATCTTATTCCTTTATATTCAACTCACACTCATGCCCTCTGTCTACATATGCTCCAACTGTTTGCTATTCTTAGCCTTGAGAACATCTTTTGCTGAAGTGCCTGTTCTGAGACTGTTTTTTTTATTAACATTTTTATCCCTTTCATACTCTCTTCCTACTGCATTTGCTGAATTCTGTTACAATTCATTGCCTCCCTGCTGATTATATTAGCTGGTGCTAGTGGAGAGAGCATTGGATCTGAATCAGAAAGATCTGAGTTCAAATACTTTCTCAGACTTCATATGAAATTAGCCTACTTTCATTCTTGTAAGTTTGCTCTAGATAGCATCATGTTATATTGTATTAAATTTTAATTCAGTTCACACTCTTCAATGTTCATATAAAACTACATAAGATATTGAAAGTATCCTGGCCCATTAAGACAGGACTTAATTACAGTGTTATCAAAGAATAACTATAGACTGGAAACATGGCTATAAGCTAATATGGCAGAGCATTCTTCCACTGACCATAAATACTTGTTGGATCAAAACCAACTACAAGATTTTTTAGTAAAAAAAAATAATTAACTGATGTCACTACTATAACATGCATGTTTAGAATGTTTTTTCTCCTTAAATTTCAATGTATTTTTTGGCTTTGTCATTTAACCTTCAAAAATTTTGTTTAAGGCCAGAAGAGAGGAAGAGAAGGGAGAAAGAGGGTGGTCAGTACTTTTTATTTTTTTAAACCATATTTTATTTATGATTCTTACAAGTTAATATTCTCACCAGTTAAGTAAAACCATTGGAAAGATTAAAATGACAGAGTAATACAATTAGAATTACTGGCTTTCCTATTTGGAAGGGATTTTATTGGCACCCCCATACCTGAATAGGAATTCCTTATTAAAACACTCCCTAGATAATCATCTAAATATTCCTTGAGGACATCCAACTCATATTCTCATTTATTCTCCTTCTCCATTCCCACACAAACTCTGGCTTCACTGCCACACACATACCCACACCATTGCAGATTAGACCAGTACAACCAAATACTGGCATTATATAAAATTATAGAATAATTAAAAAGGGGAATTTACGATAATCTACTCACCCTTTAGGAAAGAAGTAATTCATCAAATAACTATCAATTTAGATACAATTATCATAAGACTCACATGATTGATTATTCAGATAGCAAATATTATAAAAGACTTTTTAGTGCAGATTCAGAGGAAAAGGACTGTCTTTGTTTACCACGTTATATCAGTCTTTTTCTCTAGAGAGATTTATATTTCTAAATCATTGTGCCATCCATAGAGGTAAAATGTATAAAAACCTGTGGTAAGTGCCATAACAGGTTCCACAGTATATTCCACCTGTTAGCCATGCTTTCTTACTCAGCTTCCTTCTTTCTGTCTTCCTTAGATATTATATCCAAACCACAATTTGCTTCCATTTCTCTTAAGCTATGAAAATTTGATATCTTTGCACAATTGGTTCTCCATGCTTTCATTTTTCATTTATGATATTGATATATGGCATACCTTTTATCTGTCTCTGTAACCAAATTTATATTTAAGTTCCAGAACCTGGTTTATTTAAAATACCACTATCATTACTGTACCATCATGATGCATTGTATGGCCATGGAGTCCTTCTTCCTTACTTTCTTGTGGGGTTGTAACATCAATTCCATTAGAAAAAAAATATCTAAGAAATGTCATTGTTTACACATAGTTCCAGGAATAAAAGGAATGGTTCAGTGCTCAGACTGGCATAGGTTGTGTTTTGTTTCCAGGGCCTAAATAAAAACAGATTTCCCATGGCATACACATACATACACTTGTGCTGCTGTCAAGGGAATCTGTGAGACAGACTGTTTAAGATAACTTCTCATTAAAAGACTCTCATTAATCTTCACAAATCTTACATCTGATACTAAAATCTGTGGGAATTGGGAATGGCTTGAGATAACATCATTTCAAATGGCCATTTTTAATAAATGCCATATAATGGTATCAGCAAAAGGTAATCATTACATTCCAAGAATGTTACTGAAACTCAATAAATGTGCCCTTTCTTTCCTTGACTACCATTTCACTTTTATCTTAGAGAACTACCACCTCCTCAACTACTAGTACCCTAATATAATTGCTTTATATTTATTTTACATTCATTTTCCATATAGCTTATAAATTCATATTCTATCCCTACCAGATAATATATAGTATTTAAGAACAGAAATGCTCATATTTGTATTCCTAGTACTTAGTATAGGACCAGCTTGTGGTAGGTATTTAATAACTGCCTTCTGACTGATTGAGTGGTTGATTGTATCAATCTAAGGAAGAATTCATTCTTTTTTTAAGGATTTGAAACTTTGCTTTGAGGGTGAAATTGTCCCTTCTAAACAGACCAGGTCACCATTCATAACTGACTGTGACTATCTGGTAGAGCTTTATACAATCTGATTCTTTTCTTAAATGGAATGAGTGATCTTAGTAAATATTAGCCAAGTATTCTTTTCTATATTATGAGTCCAATTAATCCTTACTTCCTTCCCCACTGAGAATACTTTATCTTCTCAGCATGCATTTACATAGAGTGGGAGAATCACACAATGATTCTATGAACCTTTGTAAAATAAATGCTCAGATATTGCTCAAATAGCACAGCTGAGATGACTGAAAAATTTCCATCACTGTCACAAAGACAAATTAGGAAGAAGATGAGATTGACTTCAGGATTCTTCTGTATGTCTTTTGGAAAAACCATTTCTCATTTTTTGTCATGATTTCTATATAATTGGGGCTTTTATTTCTTTTAAATCTTGTCTAGGACTTAAAATCTTTGGACAGTGCCCCATGTTCCAAATATTTGCAGATTTCATTGCAAAAATTGTATAAAAACTAATAAACTATAACCTTTTTCCCCAGAAAATATTTTCCAATATATGATAGAAAATTAATCCAATAACCTATCTATCCTAAATGGTAGCCCAACATCCCCCCACCTTCACACATCATCAGTCTTGCAGCTAATCACTCTGCTTAATATTGTACATGTAGTGATTTGTTTAATGGAATGTAATCTTGAGAACTGGGGCTGAGTTTTTTTTTTTTTTTTGTTGTTGTTTTGTTTTGTTTGTATCAATGGTTCCAAGTTCATGGTAAGTGCTTAAAAACACTTGTTGATTGATGTTACCTATCTATAATTTTTTCCTGGTTTGCATAAATATTGAAATTTGGCTTTACTTTGTCTTTATTAATGAAAGGAAATCGATTCTTTATTAAAAAGAAATCACTTCAATAACATTAATTTATGTTAAAAGATTGTTACTGATCGATAAACTTTTTCTAATAGAGTACTAATTACTATCATTTCCTCATAACATGAAATACATGAACAAGGGTCTTTAATCCATTACCTAAAATATTAATTCCAACTGTGGGAACATTAGGTATTTGGGTAGCATGGAAATAAGAAGGAAAAACTAATTTGGTTATCATTTGTTTTTAGATTCTTCAAATTATACTATACTATATAAAGACCTGTCCATTCTATCTGTATTTATTCTTGTTCTTGGAAATAAATATAAGCAATCTCTTTTCCCAACAATTCTGAACAATTAAGAAAGCTTAATGATCTTTTATTTTTTTCCTTTTTATGTCCCATGATAGAATAAACAGTGAAAACAGAGAATACTTCCATCATTTATCCACTGTAGGGCTTGAAATAGAAATGTTGCCTTCTTCCCCTGAATATAGTCATGTGAATGAATGTTATTTTCTAAAAAAAAAAGTTTAACTATTTTTATACTTTTTAAAACTTTTCATAATCAAAAAATATTGATTTTTTAATACTACCTTTGCTTACGCATATCACCCTCCATTTTCCTGTAACTAATATTCCCTTTTAACAAAATTGTTGTTGTTTTTTCTTAAAACCACATTTCCACAAGACTAACTCTCTCATTTATTGAGTCTGACAGTATATCCAATAGTCTACATTTATAGTTCCCTATCTCTCCAGTGAAAGAAAAAGTGATGCATTTTCTCAATTTTTTTTTAGGAACAGGTTTGGTTATTATAATCATAAAGCATTCAACAACACTCCCTTTTTGTTGTTGCTGCTATTTCTGCTTTAGTCCTTCCACTTTATTAAAATTATTTTGTATATAGTTTCCTCATTTCTGATTTCTTTATTTGGTATCTTTTTGTATAAGTAAGTTATTTAATGTTTCCTTCATTCCTTTTTATTCCTCATTGAATAGATAGCAGTTTTCCATTACATTCAAGTTCCTAGTTTGTTGAGTTCTTTGATGATAAAAAGTGCTGATATATATATATATACATATATATATATATATATATACACACACACAAATACATATATTTATGAAACAATTCATTCAACAGTA